>JACAXG010000053.1:3509855-4007786 GCA_018881555.1 Amblyornis subalaris | reverse complement strand
GTGCCCAGAGTGACTTCTCCTCTGCCTGGGAGACACAGGTGTCATGATCCGCTAATACGAGCGGAGGTCGTGATGGTTCGAATCACTAATCTCAGAGTGCAAAAGACGCAAACAGGGATTTCAATTTGAATCAACAATGCACTTTTATTGAGTGCCAACAACACGATTATGCGATAGAGGGGAGAGAGATATAAAGAAACAAAGTATAGAGAGGGAGGGGTGGTGGGGGAAATAGCTACCAACAGATGAGATGGAGTCCTCGTGGTCCGGCCAACAGACTTGTTGTCGTCCGTGGGGAGCACTCAACTGGGTTAACTTAGACAGTCCCTTTATAGTCTTTTTCATAAGCGGGGAGGACAACTAGCCAGGAGGTGAGGAATTTTGCCACTRTTGTTGTGAGGCCTGTGGTTTTTGGGGTACAGAAGCAGGTGTTCCGGACAAATTATTTCTTCTCGCTCCAGTGCAAGCACGGCGCCACCRCAGTCTGTCCTCTTCGCTCCACTGCAAGCRCAGTACCACCACAACCTGTACTAATTTTCTCAGGAATGCATTGTAGCTCTCCATGGGTGCACCTACAGGCAATACTTGGCAAGCATCCCACCTCAGCCAGGCCAGGACTCCTGTACAAAAGTCCTCTTTTGCTTCTGGGGTGTTTTAGGGTTTTCAGTCTCTGTCCTTGTCGATGATCRTGAGGCAGATGAGAGATTCTCGAACTGTCTCTTACAACAGGCAACGCTCCCACTTCGGAAGAGGAGTGCAGGGAGAAAAGCAGGAGRTCTGTGTACACAAGGCTGTTTCCCTGCACCCATCAAACTGTGTCAGAAAGTGTATGAGCCTCCAGCTGTGGGTCAAGATCTGATGGTCAGAAATTGGTGACTCAGTGGCCTCCACAGGCCTTTGGGGGTTCACTTTATGGAACAACCCTCCTAAAAAGAGCAGCCTGAGGAGAAGCAGCAAGACCCTGTGATGGAACTGCTGATTCCAGCAGCATCTTTTGAAGCAAGTTCAGAGGTGTTCCAGGGCACGAGAAAGGATGCAGTGAGGAGGAGATGTCAAGAACAGCAGGAGGAGAGAGGACAGGGAGGTGCTAAGTGTCTAAGCACAAGTGTAACCACTGCAAACATCGATTGGAGCACAAACTTCATCTCTTTGTTACAGAGGGRAGGTGGAGCCAAGGGRCACCATCCCYYAGCASAGTCTTGCCCAGACACTCACAGACACAAATCAGCAATTTTATTAACAGATGTACAAGGGGTAAATCCCTTCTGCACCTCCTGGCGGGGGGAGCAGGGATCACAATCGGGACCATTTGCAGAGGCTGTGCAGGAAGCAGGGATTTGGACTCCGCCTCCTCAGGTGGGAGAGGAGGAAGCACAGCATTTTCTCTGGCTGCTGCTCCACATGRCTGCAGTGGTGTCAGCAGATCCTCCACAGTGGCCAGCTCTGGTGGAAGAAGTGCAGAGYGGGTGGTCTCAGGGGCAGAGCAGCAGGAGGTCGATGATGTTGTCCTTGTGGGTGCTCAGGACTTCACAGGCGCTGCCTGCTCCCATGGCTGGATGCAGCCCTCAGAAAGTTTGTGGGAAGGACAAGGCAAAAGCAGTGGAGGTCCCTACCTTATCCAAGGACTTGTCCTCCCAGAGTCCTTCTCCTGTGTCTGCTCCTGGGCACCGCGGATGGTTCGCCCCTGGCTGCCACTGTCACAGCCAGTGCTCCTCTGCCTGGGCAGCCAGTAGAGCCCAAAGAGCAGGAGGGCACAGATCCAGAACCACCACTGCTGGCAGGCTGAGACGAACATGCTTTCCTGGCTGAGTCCAGACTGCTCCTGCATCCTCTGCTCCATCTGCTGCAGCTCGGCCATCTCCTGGCTACGCTGTTCCTCGTGCTGCCTCACGAGCTCTGCCGTGACCTTCACTGCTGGGAGATCCATGCTCAGTGCATATTGGAGGATGCCTGCCACCATTAGGAGTTTGGTGATCCTTCCAGCCATGGCCTTGAGGAGGAGGAGGAGGGAGAGAAGGGACTCAGCAGGGCTGGGTGGTGGAGAGATGATGGCTGGGGCAGTGGTGGCAGGACATGCAGGGCCCAGGGATGGGTGGGAGAGGGGATGCAGTAGCCTGGAGGCAGCCAGGAGAAGGCTGGGGAACTCCGTGGGGATGGGGGCACACCCCCACAGGCCCTGGCTGTGGCTGGCAGCCCTGGGCACCTCTGTGCCTGGCAGCTGCCCTCCCCAAAACTGTCTCCACAGCTCCTGCACCCTCTCCCCAGCCTTAGAAGCTCCCCCTGGTGCCGGTGCTTCTGGCCTTTCCTCAGCCCAGCTTTCCCCCAGCCTGCCCCACTCACCTCTGCCTTGAGCTGCCCTGCAACGGTGACACTGCCCCATGGGGCATCTGAGGCTGTGTCCCCTCTTGTGTCAGAGACACCAGAGCCCCACAGCAACACCCCACCCAGCCAGCCGGGGCTTTGGATGGAACCCAGATGGAACTCACATGGAACCAGAGAGTTCATGACCCTTGGAAGAAGGAAGACCCACTCTGGGGGGACTGCACAGCTATTGTGGGGTGGTGCAGGGAGAAAATCAGAAGGGTCACAGCCCAACTAGAACTTAATCRGTTTATATATTAGCTGCCATGTAAGAGAATAAAAATGTTTCTATAAATTCATTAGCAACAAAAGGAAGGCTCAGAAGAATCTCCATCCTATATTGGATAGGAGTGAAACATAGTGAGAAAGAAGGAGGAAGAGACTGAGGTATTTAATGCCTTCTTTGCCTCAGTTTTTAGAGTRAGGYCTGTTGTTGTCCATGTACCCAGGCCCCTGAACTGGAAAASAGASGAGGAGCAGGCAGGAAAAAACACCCAGGCASMGGCACCCAAGTGGGATACACTGAGGGCACTGTTTAACAGAGGCACTGTTAAACTCAGCCYGTACTAGAGTATCACTGGCCTGCTGTTCACAGACTAATCAAGAGTTACTCCCAGCTGCCCAGTCACTGAAGTGATTTACAGTCTTTCTYACCAGCCAAGTCATCTCCTGGATTTGCTGCTCCTCAGGCTGCCTCTGAACCTTTTCTCTGGCCTTCACTGCCTGGGCSTCCACGCCCAGCATGTAGTGGAGAATGCCCAGCACCACCAGGATTTTGGTGATCCTTCCAGCCATGGCCTGGAGGAGGAGGAGGGAGAGAAGGGGCTCAGTGGGGTTGGATAGCAGGGAGATGGTGGCTGGGGCAGCAGGGGCAGGAGATGCAGGGCCTGGATACGAGTGGGAGAGGGAGCCTTGAGGCAGCGAGGGGAAGGTTGGAGAGTGCTGTGAYGATGGAGGCACATCCCCACAGCCCTGGGGGCACTTGCCATGATGACGACACCTGCCCTGCCCAAGCTGTTCTCCACAGCCCCTGCACCCTCTCCCCAGCCTTAGAAGCTCCCCCTGGTGCTGGTGTTTCTGGCCTGGCTCTGGCTCAGGCCGGCCTTGCCCCCGCCTCAAGCCACCCTGCAGCGTTGACACTGCCACATGGGGCACCTGGGGATGTGTCCCCCTCTGATGTCAGAGACWCCAGAGCTCCATGGCCACACCCTGCCCAGCCAGCCTGGCCGTTGGATGGAACTCAGCATGGAAGTATGATGGAACCAGAGAATTTATGACCTTTGGAAGAAGGGGCAGCCACTYGGGATCACAGCACAGCCTTTGTGAGGTTGGGCAGAGAGAAAATGAGAAGGGCCAAAGCCTGRCTGGAAGTTAATTTGGATAGCACCCTAAAAGACAGTAAAAACTGTYTCCAGAAGGACTTTAGCAACAAAAGGAGGGCTCAGGAGAACCTCCAGCCTTTACTGGATGGGGGGAAACACACTGACAAAGGAGGAGGAGGAAGATGATGAGGTATTTAATGTAAGGCCTGCCTGAGCAACCTGGTCTCCTCCCTGGACAAGATGAGCCACTCTGCAGATGATGGAGAGGCTGTGAGTCTTGATTCCCTCGAGGTTAGCATTCTRCTGGAGAAACTGGCTGCTCATGGATTGGATGGGTGCTCTGTTCCCTGGGTAAAAAACTGGCTGCGGGGCCAGGCCCAGAGAATGGGGAATGGAGTCACATCCAGCTGGGGCCGGACACCAGTTGTGTTCCCCAGAGCTCAGCACTGGGGCCAGTCCTGTTTCATGACGGAACACTGAGGGAGCTGAGGCTGTTTAGCCTGGAGAAAYAGGGGCTTGAGGGTGACCTTGTCACTCTCTACAACTACCTGAAAGGAGGTTTCAGGCAGGTGGGATGTGGTATCTTCCCCTAAGTAACAAGCAACAGGACAAACCAAAATGGACTCAAGTTGTGCCAGGGGAGGTTTAGTTTGGATTTCAGGAAAAATTTTTTCACCAAAAATGTTGTCCARCATTGGAACAGACTGCCAGGGAAAAGGCTGAGTCACCTTCTCTGAAGGTATTTAAAATAAATGTAGATATTTCACTCAGGGACATGATTTAGTGCTGGACTTGGCAGTCGTGGGTTAACAGTTGGATCTCAGGGATCTTTTTCAACCTAAATCATTCTTTGAGTCTGTGATTCTATTGTAGCAGTCTCATGTTATAACTAGGCTCAATGCAAATCCTCACYTGAAGTTCACTTGGCAAGTCCACTCATTTTCCATAAATCTTCCTATGACCCTCGTGGTGTCTCCAAGGCTGTGGCTGTCAGGGTCCTGCCCAGAGACCCAGTACTGACAGGATCTTGGTGGGGTCAGGCCCAGTCATGCTGCCCTTTTGCCCACAGTTTTAATTCTCCCAGGCACCTGAGATGCTTCCCAAGCTTCGCTTTCCTTTTCCTGGATCTGCTTGACTTGCACTGCAGCTTCACGTGGTTCTTCTCTTCAGAGCTGTGAACATTCATAAYGTGTAGGGGACATAAACTACCAAAGGTCCCTGCAATCTTTATCTTGTCATACATTAATAACTTAGTTTCCACAAKGAAAATTGCTGGTCCTGACAGATAAGGCTGGCCATGATGTTAATACTCTGTTATCTATCATGGATGCTACAAAAACTCAGAAAAATATATCAGACGTGTGGACTCTTTTCATTCTGAGAGTTTGCTAGTCCCTGCCAGGTAATATTTCTTGAGTCTCATARGTGATGTTTGAGACCATTCTCTTTRAATGTGGCATCAGTAAAAGACTTTTGCTTCACAGTATAATTGAATGAGGTTTACCTTTCCAGTCATTACAGGTTTGGTTGAGAAAATTGCAATAGCAGCACTTGCAGGTCTGCACATATTGGGTGTCTTCTGTGTGGCTGCTGATTACTTCAGAAATTGTTATTYCATCAACAGTTGTCCAACCAGAATTTAAGGCTGTCAAATTTATCTTAAGGCTGTAGTTGTGTCAGGATATGTGGCAAACCAAGGAAAAATAYCCTCAGAAAAAAATATGCTGCTGTACACTGCTCTTCCATCTTCCATTTTCCSCTGCTATACTATGTTTTTGGTTTGTGTTTTCAGAGTGCCTAAAGCAATAGGTTTCAGTCTCCTGCCTGTAGCTTCCTAGATTGTACTGCAGTGCACATAATAAAGATTGAATATTTGCTCCTGGGATAAAAGTGACCTAATCAGGTSGCTCGGATACAGATTCACAGATCGGAGAAACTCATCTCGGTTCCTGCCTTAGCTAATGGTCTGCTGTGTGCCTTCAGCATCTGTGGCAATTTCTCAGTTATAGAGTAGGGAGAGCAGGACGTGGTTTTCGTCCCAAAGGAAAGAGCTGCTGTGAGAGGCTGAAAACCTGAAAGAGTTAATGTAAACSTGGGAGAGGTAATGTCTCAAACACTGGGCAGAAGAGAAAATGAATGTTACCACGCCAATGAGATGAGGTGATGTTAGGAAAGAGGGTCTTGGAGGCAGGCTAGTGCTTTTTGAGACCACCCTCCTTATCTTGGGTAACTATCTCTAAAACSAGATTTGAGACAGCATTGCACCTGCATCTCTGATGGGGGAAGGAAGTCAAAACCATGAGAGCACCCAACCCCTTCTGAAAAGTTTGAGAATAACAAAGTGCACCTGCACAAGGACTGTTCTATAAACAGAACAACTGAGGGGGCTGTGTGTGCACCTACCATCGGGAGAACCAGACCAGAGATGGCACTGGAACCCAGGGTCGTGGCATGGATCCTTTACCTCTAATTTTCATATCTTTCCGTCTTCATTTCTTCCTCTCCTTAAAACTTTAATTCGATGCTGCCACAGGCAGTTCAGAAATTTTAAGTTGTTGCTGACAGGGGCTGTTCAACCTATCACAAGAWTTAAAAGTTTAAATTGTTGCTACTGTAAATAAAACTTTCTAATTGGTCATTTRGCATTGTTTTGCCTTAATTTAGTCCAAGGGTATCCTGAACATCGGCTGTCCCAGAGGAGGCAGTCCAGGCCTGCCCTTTCCGTATCTGACATTTTGCAGCTATCCCAGAGCAGGAGGCCCAGGACCTCCCTCTCCGAGCTTGACAGCTGCTCAGGTGAAAAATATTCTGAAATTTTGCTGTGATTTTATTAKATTTTAATTTCCCATGATAACAAGCTATAACATCTCTAAATTAGAAGTGAAATATTATTGAGACATACAAAAGTGACTTTTTTTTGCAAGTCAGACTGGGGTTTATTTGAATGCCTCTTACTTGGTATTGAGCTTTTTCAAAGAAGATGTAAATCTACCACCTTCAGTTGCATATTTAATCTTTTTAACCTCATTGATTAATGACAACCAAAGAATGATATGTCACACTTATCTTTTATGCATTTATTTCAAGGAATGCAAAGATTGAGAATTAGAACTATAAATAAAATTTTATTTGTCATGTTTGACAAACACACACACCCATATGCACACTGGCTTCTTAAAATTTCTGGTATATTGAATAAATATGAGCAACAACCAGTTTGGAAAATCAGACAAAGGTAAACAGAAGAACCAARATAGAATAATATTTTTCACATCTTTTGTAATTATTTAATTACCTCAGAATAATTCCTTTAGACATTGTTCTCTTCACATCCTCAGAGAGTGCAGCACAGTTTTTCTGCTCACAGGCATAAACTCAACCATTGCTCTTCTTTTTATTTGGTATAAGGGAGTCGAGTTCATGTATCTTCCATGTGGAGAGTTCTGCATCATATGGGGAAAGTTGTCAGAATTATCAAATTGAACAGCAGTATGAAATATATAACAAAACCCACCTGAAAAACATAAAAGAAAATTTCTGCAATATTCCTAGTCTCTGTTAATTGAAAGCTAGTTGAGAGTTTCTAATCACTCATGTTTTTCAAACTATTGATTTCTCACTGAGGCGGCCAAACAATGAAAATACTGCAAATCAACCCAACCTCCCTGTATTTTAGACCACTGAAAAATGGAAAAGCAATTTGCTTTCAGGCACTTTCCATTRCTTGTTTAATAGAGCTGATTCAGATTTGGATCAGTGGTTGCTCTCTCTCCAAGGACTGTTTACTCCCCACTCTTGTACAAGTTACGAAGCAAGGGCAAACATGTTTATTCCTGGTGAAGCTAATCTGTTCTTTGGTCAGAATTAGGGTCCAAGCATATCTACAGCACGGGCATTGCAGCACCGACCTGCTGACAGAGAACATGAGTTTGAGTCAYCGTGTCAGTTATAGTTTATGTATTTTATACAAAATTGGCAAMCTCGGTGAGAATTTTCAAGGCCAAGTTCTGCAGCAGCATGCATGGAAGCACACACACCTACTGCCTCCGATGCCTTTCTCACTCACTGCAAACCTTACAGCTCAAACCCAGGCCAGCTCCCAATCAGCTGCCAGGAATTGTGCCAAGTGAACCCAAACTACCTTTYCAGTTCATAAAATATTCATTCAGTCCCAGCTGGGACTGTAAAATATGAATGCTTGGTTATGATGTTGGTAACGTACCCTTTTCATTCTCTTACATATGTATTAAGGAAATGGTTATACACCACTCACAAGTACAGCTGTATGATAAATTAGTGCTCTAGAAAAACCCGAAAACTTCTCCGTCTCACTCTGCTGGAAGCCCATTTGACACTACAATTCTCTGTCTAATCGAAATGCTGGCCATTACAAAAATGTTTCAGATTTTACCCTGCCAGAAATTCCTACCCTCTCCCTTCATACCCATCTGCCCTGTGGGAAATTTAAGTTCCTCTATATTACCTTCTCCTGGCATTCAATATTCCATGTTGGACAAGTATTTATTAATGCAATGCAATCCAGAGCCAATGAACAAAAAGCTTTGGTGTCTCCCAGATTATATATCCACTAGTTTAGAAAATTGGAGAGTGCTCAGATATACAGCTTTAATCACAGAGAAGCCTAGAGCAGAGAAGAATATTTTAGGACACATTTGAGAAATTTTACCTGTATTGCTCTTGAATTTTCTCTGTCCTTTTTTTTTTACAGACAAGGATTAATGCAAATGTTTACCCTTACAGAGGTTAAAATGTTCACCTTTCCAAACTCTGTTTACATATTCTGAAAAATATTTTAAATCAAATTTTTGGTCAGAAAATAATATACACACATACTTTTCTCTGAGGCAATATAGTAGCATGTGGAATATCTGCCAGAAAGAGAAATCTCTCTCCTGTAACCTGAACTCTACTAYGTGTTTCTGAGGAGCCAACAGACAAGGTGGGAAAGACCAATCATTAAATGAAAGCAAATAAGGAGAAAACAAGCTAAAAAATAGTAAGGTCTTTCTTGGGGCACRAAAAGRAAAAGAAGAAAGAAAAGAAGCCTCATTTGGCTGGTAGATAGGCAGTGATGAGTGTGCTCATCTCATAATTATGCAGCTGAGCAGGAGGTACATCAGTATGGATGTTGTTAGGGCTAAAAATCTTGTCTTGCACGTTCAGCTATATGCACACCACAGTTTGCATGCTCATATGGACAATCACTTGGAGGGAAAACACAATCTGCTATAATGCCTATCTGCTAGACAAAATGTGCATGATTAGTTCCATATGGCTTTTCTATCTGAAACAGCGRAGTTGCAAAGTGAGGAACAGAGGTGATGATGTATGTGGAAATCACAGTTCAATAATGCGCTTATGGGGGAATGTCGGCCTTCAGTGGGATTTAAATGCACGTTGGTGTGCTTTGCTGAATAGAGATGTCCTTAAAGACATGTACATAGGAAGACATGTACATAGGAAGACRTGATCYTCTCTGTGTGGGCTTTGAATMAACATCCAAGTGATTTGCCGCATGAAGCTTCCAAAGAAGATGCCTGCAATCGGCATAGAAACAGTGTTGGTTTTCTAATGTAACATTTTCCCTTCCTGTGAGTTACATCATCAAGTAGAAAAGTGCTAATGCTATTCCTTTTCACACGGTCACATTTAGGAGATTGATACACTACTTAAAGGAAGGAGGTGCCTTCCTCTTACATGTGCCTACCATTRCAGAGAAGAGAGTCCTTTGGAGAACAAATCAGAAAATCCAGATGTTGCACTGCATTTTGATGTGACCCACCACTGATGGCTTTAAAACAGCCCCAGACTTCTAGTTTGAGCTTTGAAGAGCTTCTGGKTGAGTTTTTCTTTCTCCACACACCAGACAAAGAAAATGAGACAGGACAATCTCCCAATTTAGATGTCTAAATTGGTTGCCTAAATTTAAGTGCTGTTAGTAAGCCACATGAATAATCACTTTCAGACAGAATTTTTTAGGGGGGATGGTCTCTAAAGTCACTCTTTGTCCCAAATGCAAGAAAGAAAACCAAGCTCTCTGTCCATTGTGGCTGTTTGTTTTCAGCAGCTGAGAGCRCTTGAGCAGGTGCCCAGCAATGGGCTGTGGGAACTGGGATGTGCAGCTGTGGCACAGCTGTTGTCAGCATCTGCCCTGCCATGCCCTCTGCAGGGGTGAYGAGGTGGGGTGACAGTCACCCTCCACCAAAGACAGGAAAATCTGGCATCCAGGTGGGAATGTCCGAAAGCCAAACTGCTGAGCACAGGAGGGTTTTAAACTAGTCAATGAGAAACACCAAGAGAACCGAACACTTGTCTTTGATGTTTCCCTGGAGAAATATGGATTCAGTGTCTGCAGTGTCTTGCCTGCTGTCTTCCATAACCAGGAATTACAAAATGTGCCCAGGAGGCTAATTCCCAAACCAGCATCACCCTTCTGATAATTTGAACGAATGGCTCTGCACTAGAGGAAAAGCTGCCAGTTCATGGGGCATTTCGCACGGAGGYGATTGTCACCTCTTGCTGAACTCAGACTGCTCTGTAGTCAAAAGTGTGAATTTGTGAGAGCAGAAAGCAAGGGGCCCTGCAGGGGACTGGATCAGTAGCCTTGGCTTAGGCACTTAGCCTGGGRAGGGGCACTATGTGGTTCCTTGTGGTTTCCTACAAAGAAACTTGAAGCACAGCACTCATAAAACAGAGAAAACGTTCTAGAGTAGGAGCCAGGGTCCTGCCCTCAGAAAACACAGAGCYCACTGAGCCCAGGCCATGGCTTCTCTCTGATGGTGGTGCAGTCCTGCCTTTCTCAGTGGCCCAACAGTAATGAGGACCATTCCCACCCCAAATATGCAGCATTTAATGTTTAGGACATTTTTCTAACGGCAGGGAGGTGGAGGCTCAAACTTTCATGGGATTAGAAGAGCCTAGGACACAGGTTTGGTGTTTCCCAGCGCAGTGGTCACTGTTATCTGTCAGAAATAGGGCATTGTGTTTTGTGACAAAGTCTTCCTAACTGAACTGCAGGATAGTTCAGACTTGTGAAATGAGCTCTGAACAGCAGGCTAGGCCCCAAACAGCCTCACAACCTCAGCATCAGCCTGRCTGCTCAGCCCAGCTCAGCCCAGGCCTGTGCTCTGCCTGCTGGCGCTGCAGTAGGCTCCCAGGGAAGATCTTCCCTGGGGATAGAGGTGCATGAAACAAGAGAGGCAGCATTTCCCTCAGCTAGTTACAGCAGAGTAGGACAAGATCTCACCTTGATTCCTTCCCCTCTGGGAGCTTTGTAAGCTCTTCCTCCTCCTCCTCCACCCCAAGGTGTTTATGAGTAGCACAGGCTGCATGTGAAGTCCTGTCTGAATGCAGTTTTTAGAAAATTTTATTTCATGTACAGAAATAAACGGCTCGTAACAAGGACTTGAACTGCTGTCACTTTTCCTCTCCCTCAGGCAGAGAAGGGAACTCCCTGACAGCTTCCTTGCGTGCCATCAGCCCTTGAACAGGGCTTTTCACAATGTACATTTTGGATATAGACTCCTAAATTCCGCCTAAGCACCACTTTGCATGCATAAATCTCTTTCTGGAACTGAGGATTAATCCATGTGCCTCACTTTGTCATCTGCAAAATGGAGAATTTTCTTACCTGACAAGAAAAGTGAGAGGATAAATATTTCAGAGACTATGAAGTACTCAGACAACTCAGTGCGGGTGACAAAAGTACTTTGGCTAGACAGGAAAACGTTGCTTTAAAATTCCCAGAAGGGCAGGACAGAATAGAGATGAGATCCAGCATTGTGGGAGGCAATTGCAGCACTCTGTGTGATAGATGGCATCATTCCCAGCACAGTAAAACGGATCTGTGTGTAGACTTTCATCCCTGGTGCACTCCCTTCACTTCTGGCATGCCCTGCATCTGCACAATGTGCCACCAAACAGTGCTGTCCATCCTCCTGCTCTTTAATTCCTGTTTGGAACATCCAGTCCCGCGGAGAGAGAATCGGGATAGGAGTGGTACCGTATTTGTACTGCTTATTCTTTCGATGTTACTGGAAAATCTTTGCAGGGAKGTAGCCTCGGAGCTGCATCCTACAGAAATGCAGGAACAGAAGATATAGGGGGAAATGAACTTACTTGAGTGAACGTTTACCATGTGCWGATCTCTGAGCACTCTCCCCTCAGGCAGGGCACCCCTTGGCTGAAAACCCGTGGGTGACGCTGGGTGGCAGCTCCGGCACGTTCAGCTGCTGTTTGCAGGCTCGTCCCACGAGAGGGCAATACAGCAACATCCATCCCACTGCCTCCCTCATAGGAAAGGATCAGGCTCTGCAACCAGGAATTCCATGCTACAATATATGTGTAGTATTTACAGRAAGAGCGTTTACTCTTTTAAAGTGTTGCTGGTTTGCGTACAGCAGTAAAATACAATCAGTATGTGTTAAATTTCATCTCACAGAAGCTAATATGGCCCTCTGCTGCTATCCAGTCTAGGACACCTAAACATCCAAAGAAAACCTTTTTTTTCCATGTCTTGGACACTCTATAAGATAATTAAACTGAAGGCTYAGTGCTACAGCTCATCCTCAGGGGGGCAGCCTGTTTATCAGATATTTTAACAGGACTATCAGKATGAATATAATTCTATAGGTTTGTGTATTACTTTCATTGACCCCTATGCAATTAATTGCCTTATTTTGTATCTCATGCTCGGGTCTGCAACCTCCTTTGTTTGGCTGACAAATGTCTGTATCACCTCCCAATCTGATTGATCCGAATGAGCTTTTTGAAAGTGCCACTGACAGCAAATCACTTCAGTCTATAAAAGGTTTATCTTCCACTTGACTGGAAACTGCTAACCATGTGCTAAACATTGCTGATAATGTCATCCAGAAATGTTTTTTTTTCCCCACAGATTTAATATTCTGTTTTATATTCCAAAAGACTGTGCGTATTTTGCAGCTGTCTTATCACATGCAGCTGAAATATTTTGTTCTGAGTGATTCAGATTCAGTTGTAGACGAGTGATTTCTCTTTGCTTTGCATTACACGAGTTACTGGCCAGCTGCAGGCTCTGGTGGTGATTTGCAGTGTCACCAGCTATTAGAAAGGAGAATGCAGTCGTTAAGCAGATCTTGACAGGTAAATGAGAGACGAACCACATCAGCAATGCTGTGATGAATGCTGTGGGAAGAAGGAAACACATTCTTACAAGCAACTGCTTAAAACGAGTAAGTAAGTAAGGTGAGATAAAGGACTTTGCGGGCTGTGACTGMGCTGTTTGCAGCAGGATGAGCAGCAGAGGATGAGGACAGGAAGGCAGGGATGCAGGGAGGCCTGGCAGCACTGGCTCCTCCASTGTCAGCCTGCAGCCAACTGCGCCAGCGTGGGCAGCAACTCGGCTGCAGGCCCCGCCAGGCCCACGGCCACAAAAGGGTCAACATGTTTGGCATGGCATAGTCATTACTGTGTGTGCTTCTCCCACGCCTCTTGCTATGTAATTGCTATAAACCGTCGGGCAGCTCTGTGGAGAGGAGGAATTAAGTAGTTTGATTAGTCACTGTTTGTGGAATTGTGGCTGGCGCACGTGTCCCTGCACAGCCCGCGTTAGACACACGCACGAGGCCGTCACCACCCATGAGGATGAGCTGCCKCCCTCCAAGGTCAGGAGTGAGGATGGTGGAAAGCAGAGTCGCTTATGCCACGGGGACTGCGGCAGTGCTGGGGTGGGGAGGGGAGCGAGTCTCACCAGGCTGGAAAAAACTGTACTCAGAAAATTGCCTGRATGAGGTACTTCCGTATCGCTGGGGACAGACCGGTCTCTGATGATTCTCTGCCCTGCTGTGAGAAGTGGCTGTGCTGTCATCATGAAAAATTAAAAATTAATTTACTTTCTGCTTTGTTTTGCCTGCCTTTGGACACCACGGGTGGTCAGGGAGCACYGTTACCTCTGCACTTTGCCCACGGCTTTTCTGCTGGCCGGAGAGGCACCGTGAGCTCATGCAGAAGACTGATGTGGTATCTTTCCCCACAAGGTGTGTTTGAAAGAGTGCTTTAATGAGTCTGTAGTTTCCAAAATTACTTCTGGAAAGACACCGGGAAGCTGTGCTCAGGAAGAGGTGAAGGGGGGGAGCAGTGCAGCCAAGGCTGGGTACAGCCCAGCGTGRGGGCACCGATGGCTGCTGCTGGCTGCACACAGGGCACACACCACGCTGCCAGAGACAGAAAATATTTCTGCTAAGAATGCGAAGCATGAGTGAAAATAGTCGTGCGTGAGGACTGTGCCCTGGGACAAAGGGCACACTGGGGTCAGGCTGGGAGGCTGCCGTCCTCCCATCTGCCCTGACACACCCCTGTGGAGTGGGCAGAAGGCAACAGGCAGCACCAAAAGGAGGATCCTGCTGGTTATGGGGACCAAACCATTGCCCGGACCAGGGCCAGGGAGCCTGGGGCTCTGCAGCCCCTGCCCAGGGCTGGCTCCAGTAGGAAAAGCCAGTGAGGAAGGGCACTGGAGAATTCTGCCGTGGCCTGGGAGCAGAACCTGCTGGGCCCYTGGCTCAGCCACGGAGCTGCCCCATAGCCCCAGCCGTGCCTGCCGTCCTCAGGTCTGTAGTGGTCCCTGGTCACTGTTCCCATCCTGGCTCTCTCCTGGAGCTGCCTGAAGACCAGTATGGCCATTTATATGTTCTTTTTTTCCCCCCATGAAAATAGCGGTCTTCTCCAGGCTGACTTGTGCCAACTTTTCAGCGCACTTCAGCAACAGCAAACCATTGGATGGAAGATTTCCTTTACATCAACAAGATTTACTTAATGGAAAAGGATGTTACCATTGGGGAAAGCAATTTTTCCAGCCCACAAAACCAAATGCCAGCCAGCAACAGAAAAGAGACAAAAGGAATAAAAGTGATGGAAACTATAAAGAGTTCTGTGACTTTTTAAATGTGATTGTTTACTTGTGTTAAATATTTGACAGCAAATTGCAATAGACTTTTAAGCAAAAATAAACTTGAGTGGACTTASAAGAAAAGTTACGTGTAAGACACGTATGTAAACAGGGCTACACAATTTTTATTAAAGCATCATAAAGAAGAACATACTGATTTAGTGTGACATGCAGTATGTAACCAATTCATAAATCTCCAGTTAAATTTGAGCACTGTGGTGTATGTGCACATGCAGAGGTTGGATTCTGGATGATTGTCATTATTTAACTGGGAAAAAAAGAAGAGAGGCAAAGCCTGAAGAGCTTTGTCAGCTCAGCCACTTCCAAAGTGACCTCCCACCTACACACAGTCCCGTTCTCACAGGACAAGCTGCTGTGCAAAGCCACTCAAACATGCTGGTCACAAAGCACAAACAAACAGGATGAATTTCTGAGTTAAGAAGTAGATAATACTGAAACAAAGCCAACCTGAAACTTTAGGCCAAATGAAGAGCTTTATAGGACAGGGCTGGTTCTGCCTTGTGGCAGGGGACAGAAGTAGATGGCTCCAGCCACTCCCAGGTCTGTGCTCACAGCACCAACCTGTGTGGATGGTGCTATCCAAAGTTTGCAGCTTCCCAGCTTTTAGCCTGTAGTTAAAACACACTTCTCTAATTCACCTAACTTTCAAGATGCCTCTTCCCACTACCTGGTTAAGTAAATACACGTTTTTAGTAGCTAAACATAAGCAAAGAGGTTCGTATTTTTATCTCTTATTTGATTACCACCTTTGCTACAAGATTTGCAATAAGTGTTCTACAGCATCCAGATGAATGACATGTTACAGAACTGGGGCATCAGCCACTACTGACTAATCACAGTTTCATTCATTATATTTTACATAATTTAACTGGCTGAATCAGGTTATCATTAGGGGAATTTGCAAACCATTTAGAGCTTCTGCAGTCTAGTTCATGACAATTTCCTTTCCCCACAACCAAAGCTGTTTCCCTGAGTACCTGCACAGTTATTTCCTGCTTGGGATGTTTACCTATTACATGGGGAAGGTCAATAATTTCAGCTGAGACAGATTGGCAGAGTTAAGCTCAATGGGAGCCTGACCCCAGGTTCTGTAACCAATAGATTATATAATAGAGGTTTATTACTTTTCAGAAGAAATGACAAAACTAAACATTAACAGACAGATTGACTTTCCTGTGGGGTCACTGTTCATTAAATTTCCCACTGCTTTTACAATCTGAGCTGCTACAGTCATTTAGCTTTTAGCTCAAGCCATTAAAGCGAGAAGATTGTTTCTTTATTACCTTGTGACCATTCTTCATTTTAATGACATTTTTCAAGCTCTCATCTTAAAACTGGCAAACAATATAAAAAAAAATGAAAACTGTGCCTTCTGTGGCTTAAACACAAACAAACCCAGTTGCTTCCATCATTTAATACCTGACAGGCACCGATTTGTGCCAGGCAGGTAACCAGGTGCCTGTTGGAGAGAGCTGGATGAGGATGCAAACCTCCTTCACTGAAGYTGGTGGTAGACTCAGAGCAATCAGCTATGAAGGTAAAGCAACAATGGGAGGCTGTAGGAAAGTGCCACATTTTGGCAGCTAAGAAATCAGGACTAGGAACTGGGGGTGGGGTAGTTGAACTGAGCAGAATATGCCAGAGAGGGGTTTTGACACTGGGAGTGTGCACAGATGCCCTGAGGCATCACAGTGCTGTAGCTGGACCAGAAACTAGTGGCTTCAACAACCCTGACATTTTTTGTCTTCCCCTTTCCTCTTCCAAAAGACAATATRCAGACTTTGAACAGATACCATTACAGAAGGTCAGCCAGGTCGCTTAGAGAGGGTTGGGAAAGAGGGCATAGCAAACAGTAAGAAACCATGGAGAGGCTCCCTGCAAGAGATCCCACCCACCAAAGAGTCACAGAACAGAATCATAGAATGGCTCGGGTTGGAAGAGACCTCAAAGATGATCTAATTTCAACCCCCACGTCCTGGACAGTGACACCTTTTACTAGACCAGGTTGGTCAGAGCTCCATCCAGCCTGGCCCTGAACACTTCCAGGGATGGGGCATCCACAGCTTCCCTGGACAACCTGTGCCAGTGCCTCACCACCCTCACAGTAAAGAATTTCTTCCTAATATCTAATCTAAACCTACTCTCAGTTTGAAAAATGACATTTTTTTATTTCTTATTAGGTAGATAAACAATTACGTTTATACTCTTGCAACAAAAATAATTAATAACAGGATTTATTACCTATCTTAATCACATCCAGTATCTACAGATTTCARCAGCTACAAGGACATTACTTTATGGGCCCTTCTTTCAGGTCACAAGTTACTCAAAAACACAAGGACCACAATATCAAATGTTTGCTGAGAGATCAGAATAAGAAAACCCTCTTATCCTACACCACTGATTTCCCAAGTAAAACACCTTTTCTGCACATTCTACATTTATAACAATAATCTAATTACCTCTTTTTCTGATAACACAAGGCTCATGTCTTAGATTTTACATTGTTTTGATGAAAGATTGAACAAAACTTTCATGTTTACCTCTTGGTCATCGATCCTGATCTTTTATCTTTGTTTCCTATCACTGACTGATGRTGGAGCAATGCAACCTGACTGCCTTCATACCTGCCTACCCCCAAAATGGGAAGCTAATAAAAGCAATAGATGAGATAGGAGGAGGCAAACATCTGTTGAATCAGTGTTCTATGACTTAGAGATGTGTTTCCTAGCCCTTAACCAAGCAGACTATAACAGCCAAGGATGCCTAAACCAAGAAACACTTGGGGGATCTTTGCAGCTGAGCAACAAGGGGGGAAGGAGGACATGCAACATCTTAGGCTGTTCCTAACATTACAAGCTCCAATTATTTTTCTTTTCTAAATCCAGATTTATTGTTTGAGGCCATCACCAAAGTGTTCTTCGTTTTTCCAGTATGAAACAGATGGSATAAATGTGCCCTGCAATTTTATTGCTATGTTACAATTTCGCTGTGTCATTGCTCAAACCAACGGGTTCATTCAGCCCACAATAAACTTTCCATTCTGCTGTGCTGCCTGTGGATGCACTGAATAAAATGGCAGCTGAAAAAGTTTCAGGTTGCTAAATCAATATTTCATTATTTGTTTCATAGAGGTTTATTAGCGAYAGAAACAAAGCTCAACAACAGATAAAAGTTTGAAATGGTTACTTGGAAAAATGTAATGAGAATGGACTTGTGCACAACCACTGCATTTTTAATCTTTTCATTCTGTAGTACAAGTACATCTTTTTCAACATGATGAGATTAGACAAAATTGCTCAACTCTGCTCTCTGTAAGGTTGGTCAAACTACCAGCTGAAAGAATCTTTCTYAAGGTTATACACAAGTGAAAGAAAACTTCTATTATAAATGTACCTTGGCACAGGCGAGAATAAAAAAGCACATCTAATCTGTGAAGGGGTGTTCTRGAGAGTGTTCAGTTCAAGAGGAACATGGCTAAAGGGAAAACACCCAAAATACAGCAGAATTTAACTCTTTACAGTTCGTTATCAGTGCTTTTCAGCCACAGCAAGAGTCAACTGTTAAACCYATTTAATGGCAGGAATGGGAACTTGCTGCTCTCACCTCGCAGGGATTCTCATACCCAGGGCAGAGTGGAGTTGATACATGAATACATAAACATTCATAGAAATTCACTCCCTTCATTTCTTAGGGTGAATACAGTAGGCCAGACTCAATTGTTACTGACAGAGGCTTAAAAGGGAAATGACAAGGAGGCATGTTGATGACAGAAACTGTTTTCTTCTGCTAGAAAAATATTGCAAATCTCTTGGCTTTAGGGGACACTTTATCTGCTTGCCCTGTAGAGATCACCTTCTTCACACCACCAAGGGAGCAGAGAGGAGACTTAAAAAAATCCCAAGGAATGAAAACACCTATCAGGGGAGACAGTCACTGCAAGGTTGCTGGGATAACCTCCTGCACGGCTCCCTCCACACCAACCTGCCTCTGATTAACCCTCTCTGGAAGCTGACTCTTCCACACCGATACCACCAGTGCCTGCACTGGCTGATCCAGTTTAGCAGACCTGTATCTCCAGTTGCCCTTGAGAGTGGCTGGTACCGTGTGACTGGTTCAATATTCGCATTTTGATCTCTCTGCTGTGGATTTGCTGGATATTTTGATACCAACCACAGCACRAAGGCAGGCCAAGGCCAAACAGAGAAGCTTATGTGAACTTGATCCAAATGTAGACAATAAAGTTATTAAGGTATCAGACATATGTGTACATGAACAAAACCAAGGGGTTTGGAGGACTTTTAAGCAACTACCACAAAAGTAATAAGTAATTACTTTAAGTGAACTGSCTTCTTCCTTTTCTTTTTCCTTTTTTTTTTTTTTTAGGAAAAAGACTAGACAATTATTTAATTGTATCACTTTCTTTAGATTCGGCATTAAAAGAGCTTTTTTAACATTTCTGAGTGCCCCTCAAATAATTAGATTAGCAAAACTCACCCTGTAGCATTCTATTAAAATTAATTAACTCACCTGCCAGCAGTTTAAATAACAAAGTGAAGAACACAATTTGTATCAGGCGCTGGGCAGTGACGGCAGGAACATTCCCAAGGTACCTTCACAGGATTTCTTAAAGSTCCCTTCAAAGCCATGTAAAAAACATGCAGCTTTTAGAACGTGCCCCAAAGAAATTAAAATTAAGGCCACACAGTAAGAGAGACAGGGGCAGCTCTGGGGACCTGGAAAGCTTCTGATGCTCACTTGGCCTCCTTTGCAGCACAGATCCAGCTAAGGTGCTGCTGGGATATGGCACATGGAGGGAAGAGATGTCTCCAGTAAGAGCTCCACGGCAGGTTAGGGGTTTGTAMAGCAGAGCAGCCACCTCAGGGCATGGGGAGCCAGCTCAGCTCTCCCAGCCCTGCAGTGTCTCATGTGCAGTGAGCAGTTCTTCCCACAGTAGCTTTGGTCACGYGGAGCACATTGCCGTAGGCTGGTCCTGAAGCAAAAAAGGGCTTTAAACAGGGACAGWGTCTGTTCCTCAGGGGGATTACTGCATGGCCAAATGCAGTCAGCAGCCAGGCAGTGGCTGCTATCACKGGGCACACACACCACATCTCCATCAGTGCTGGACACTTCTTCAGGAGTGGGGAAAGGCAGCATCTCTGCCATCTTTCACCCAGCAATGCCTCCCTGACATCTGTGCTGAGTGCTACCCAGCCTCAGACCCGCACAGCAGCCGTGGTGGGGACACACAGTGTCCTCCCAGCCCGAGGAGGCTCCCTGGGAAAGCAGAGGAAGTGCCATGACGAGGTGGGGGACTGCAAGGCAGCCTCTTGCAGAATCTCACCTGTGACATGCAAGAGGAGCATTTGTTCACAACTAACAACAGCAATCTCTCTAAAATACAGGATTATTGAAATGATGTTGACTATGAGCAAGCCAGTCATTTGTCATTGTCACCAGCACAGAGGAGGTGCCAGATGAAAGGTCCACAGGCTGTACCTGGCRCTGAAAGCCTGTGTCAGACAACAAAATGAACTCCACAGGTCTCCATCCTCTGCAAGAAGCCCTGGAATAGCAGAGCTGCTGGGAAAGGGCAGGCCAGGAGGGAACTGAATGCTTTGGTGATGTGGGGCAGCCCTGGAGCACTGCTCAGCTGCCTGGGAGGGCATTTTGCACATGTGCCAAAACAGGAGTCTGGGAATGGGGCTTACATCTTTAGTGCCACTTTGGAGAAGCCTTTTTAACACAAAATTGGCACAAAATGTGGTGCAGGGGRTGGCTTAGTCAGCCTCATCAAGATAAACACAGCAATCTGGGAATTTCTGGACAAATGAGCAACGTGGGATGATCTTCTTTCAGTGATGTTGCTAGGAGATATCACCATAGTCAATCATATAACCATCAACTGCTGCTACTCAGGAATTTTTTTAAAAACACTTCTATACTGAAGAGTAATTTAGTGAAGCAAAAATTGCTCATGGGACCGTGCCAGTTTTGACAAAAACAAGCAGCAAAACATCCACTGGCAAAGATTTTCCAGGTTCCAGATGGAATTTGTGATCCATAAAGTATAATGCCAAGGTTGGTGTCACCAGCATACCAAAAAATCAAGAGGAACAGCTCAGACCCACACTCCATGATATCCCTTAATAGAAAAATACTGCTCTGCTTTCCAGCAATCCCTAAGAAGTTAATAAGTAAATTAAGTCTATGTTAAGTAGTTTAAATTCACCATACCCAGAGATCTGCATATACTCTAGAGATTTTCAAAGGATTTTGAAGCTTGAGAAAGATGAAGCCTGCGAGCTTAGTCTAACGTTCAAAGCTTCCTAATGCCCTGCAATGAAGGAAACACAAGTTCAAATCCYTGCTGCAGGGCTGTGGGTGAAGGTCAGGGCCCGAGCCAGCCTTCCTCAGGGGCTGGGGGTTTGCCGACAGCTTGGCACTGGTATCAGGATTTTGTGAACAATWTTCAGCAAGTCAATGCTGAGTTATCGAGAACAATAAATGTTGAAATCTGAAAGCACTGTGCAGGACAGAAACCCCTTTTTTCAACAGTGCTGCCAATGGAGGAGATGGTAGCATTTTCATGGAGCCAAAGTGCCTGTGTGGAAAGGCTGCAAGGTAAGGAGGATGGTAGCACAACYAGGCATGAAAAGGGAAACTAAACTGCAAGTAACACTTCGTAAGGCTGAAAAAAAATAYTGAAGAGAACATAACATTAGAAATTATTTTCAAACCTACATGTCTTCTGAAGAATCTGCACAATAAAAATATCAACTGTTCTGCACTTTGATAAAAGAGCATGTGAAAGATTTTAGGGTGAGCAGAAAAAGGAGGTATCATTATTCAGGACTTTTATTAAACAAAATGCAAAAATCAGCAATCTGAGAGAAAAACCAACCCATCCAGGAACAGAAAAATGAAAAAAATGAAGCATGTAGCTCTTCACAGTTACATGTATATTTTACCTTCAGCCATCTGTAAGAAAGAACCTATGGCTAGAACAGGACCATGAGCAGAAAGGCAGCTATAAAAACAGCAAAAAGAAGAAATGAAAATAATAATTCTAGTAGTAAATRGAAATAAATTACTTGTGCTATGAGAGTTTAGGGGTACTGTCTGGGGAAAATGTTTGAGCTGGTCACATCGCCCTTGCTTTTCTTTGACAGTACCATTTTTCAAAGAAAGTCCTGGCAAGAAACRCTGCCTGCAGTGTTTTTAATCTTGCAAACAATCCCCATGTGGTGGCTGCATTAAGACTGGGAGTGAAAAGGCCACAGGTGATAACAGACTGGGCCTCACCACGTGTCAGAGCAGGCTGACACCTGCATCTGGTCCCAAATGCTGTGTCCATCCCCTTGGCTTTGTCCAGCACTGAAATACTGCCTGGCCTGGGTATGAGCAGAGYGGCAAGGTCAGGGGCAGGGAAGGAAAGCAGGGAAGATTGGGTCCCAGATCCACCTATGCACAGACCTTGCAGTGTGTCACTGAGTAAACAACTCGAGTCTCCGTGCACAGCCAAGAGCAGCTGCTGTGCCACCGCCAGCGGCAAGGCTGAGTGAGAAAATAAAGAAAAATCAAATTGCGAGCCTCTGACCCATGGAATTGATCCAGGGCCTGCTGTGTGGGAAAACACATCCTCCACCACAGGAGAGGCCAGSGAGACAGCCTGGTACAGATTATTCCTTATGGAGAGATTTCATTGCTGGGAGTACGAAAATGAATTTTTTAAATACTTGCTTCCTTCTTGCTCTAAGCTTCTCAGCTAACCCCGGGTGCCATGCAGTTATGTACAATGTTTCCAAGTGGCGATGGAAAAGGCAGGGCACACTGAAAATTGTTATGATTCTCAGGTTTTGTTGTTTCTAAGGGGAACACAGCASAGCAGTCAGCATGTCTTTATTGCAGGATACACAGAGACAGGACAGGCAAAGAGGACACAGGTCCCAATATTACAGCAGACATTGTTGCAGAGATCTAAACAGTAAGCAAGGCCTGTGTGATATCCTGTATAATATATGTGCTGGAGAGTATATATCTATATCTGTGGTCCAGAGAATATAAGCAAGACCTTTCTTGCACTGACTTGTTAGTTACCATTCAATAACTCACTGCCAGATGAAAAATACAGTTACTGAGATACCCYCACAGAAGAAAAGTGTAGTTCAACTTTCTGGCAAAATTCAAAGTTCAATTACCCTGTAGCAAATCAATCAAATGTATGTGCAGCAAGCAACAAAATAGTATAGATGTCACCTCAGTGCTTTCAGCTGAACAMGGTTTTCCTTCTCTTTAAAAATCAGCAAGTAGCACTAGGAGACATTTACAAAGTTCACATTATGCAGAAGATAAAAAGAAATCTATCAGTGTGATTTAGAGCAGCACAGCACAGTGCTCAGGGCATGAGAAACAATAAATAATGAACATTCATCACTGGTAACCTGCAGAATGATCTGATTTTTATAGACACCGAGATTCATGGCACCAGTTTAAGATTGTATCCCCCCGTTTCCATAGCTGGGAGCCAGGCCTGCCGAGGCAGCCGTGCACTGAGCCATGTGCACACACGTCAGCCCGTGCTGATGGATGTGTGGTCAGGACTCCAATGTGTGTGTGTGCACAGCAAGCACTACTTAACCCCGGGCAGAGCGTCCTGTTCGGATGGTGCCGGCCTGGGTACACAAATAAAGGCTTCCCAAGGGGAGCAGGGGGCCACACTGTGCACTGACAGCTTGGAAAGTCGCTGCACTTGGCTGCTTCTTTGCCCTTTTGTTATGACCAGTTCAAAATTCCACTTGAGTTCACAACTCTGAGACATGAACCTCGCTCTGGGCTTCACCAAGAGGCTCCACACTGGTGAACAATGGCAGGACACATCATCCTGATTACCAGAGCAGGGAGGGATGACACACACTTCATGTTGCCTGGAATGGAGACTTTCAGTTTCCCGCAGGGATCATTACGCCAGGTTGGTTTTCGTTCTGTTCTCCATTCATCATCCCTACAGCTGACATGAAGTTTTGTAATCATTTTCAAGTGGCTGAAGTGGACTTTGAAATTAAATCCTCTAATTTCAACATATTTTACTACAGTTTCCTTTCCCTCAGCCTGTGACTGTTACCTAGCTATGGCCACAACAAAACACAGAATATTCTGAGCTGGAAGGGACCCACAAGGATCATCAAGTCCAGCTCTTAAGTGAATGGCCCATAAATGATGGACCCACACCTTGGTGTCATTAACACCAGGTTCTAACCAAATGAGCTCATATCAGTGTTAAATGCTTTTCTTTAAAAGTGGAAACCATRAAAATTCACAAATCTGATTAAAATTGAGCCTGAAGTTTGAAAGAATAGACTTGTCTACCGGCAAGAAAAACTATATTTGTATTTCATACCATCAAAACAATTGATTCATGCAACTGATTAAGTCCCTAGAATGATGGAAATTAAAAGACCACTTAAATACACAAAATTAATACTCACTTTAGTTTTGTAGAATTGATATTTTGAAACATCAGAGGCATCTTAAAAATTTTTATTTAGCATATTGAAAAACAAATGTTACAAAAATTTTCTATAAACATAGGCAAATGTTTAAATAGGATAATTTAATGTAAACCAAACCCCTTTAAAATATGCAATACTGTAATCAGAGGTTATTTACATCCAGTGAAGACAGAACAACCTTCACTAATGTTAATATCATCTAAGCAAATCATTAATTTCCATGATTTCTTAAAACAGCGACACATTTAAGTCAGTTTTAGTAGCTAAATCATTTCAGTCCTAATACAAGATGAAATTCAATGTTACATTCAGAAGTGGGAAAGGCAGTATCCTGACTATTCATGTCATCAGTCAAGACAGCACTGCATTCAGAGCCGCAAAACCTTAGAGAGGTACAACTATAAATTTATATTTATTGCATGACAATGCAATTACAGGATAGGTAAAACAACAACAACAACAAAAAAAGCAGTATAAAACCCCTGTACAAATGAAATTTTATTTTTCAATCAGGTTAGAAAAGCCAACCRCAAGACTAAGCTATTTTCCCACATTTCACAAAACAGAACAAAACAATTTGTAATTTGACAGTATTCCAACATGGAGAAAACTGTTCACGTCTCAGAGGAAATACATTTGCACAACTGTCCCACACAAGTTTTGTTTAAATATTAAATTTATTCACCAAGACATAAATTTATAGCCCACAATGGCTTTCATACTCATGTACATGGAAAAGGCATTGTCCAGTTAATTCGACTCATAGATCACTGTAATTTTTTGGTTATGACTTTTTTGGAATGGCAAGCATYAATTTTGGATTGCACATAAAAGTATCTACAGGACATAGTAATAGGATAAATAACATATTCAACTTAGGAGCCAGAAACAAAGGCTTTAAAAGTGGTAGTGGAATATGAAAAAAAAAACCCAGAAAGAAAAAAAGGGAAAAGTCAACTCACCTCTAAGCTACTAAACCAGACTGCCCATGTTCAGGGGGCATGACAGCYGCTAAACAACCTAATGTGAAATGGGTGATATCCATGCATTTCCTACAGGAAAGTCTTATATCCTGACAAGGAAGTTACTGCTAAAGTTACTATCTGTGCTGGCAGGCACAGGAGATGCCAATATGGCACAGACACTGAAGCACCAGCTCTTTCTGAGGTGGTTCCTGCACGCTGGGATGAGGCACTTTGTTTTGGTAACACCTGCCTAAAGCAGTCTATTTATTGACTGCTCGGTATAAAAGGAGCTTTAACTTCCACAAGTGGCGATTCAGGATTCACAAGAGCTAAAACCACTTCAAAAGAAAAGGTCTGACAGTCTACAAACAAGACCCAGGCAATTTTTACTACACGTGTCCAAAACATACTGCATTTAGTTGCCCAGTATCTATTATGTATAATGAATATACATAAGAGTTACAGTTTTGACAGTGGAATCAGGAGTTTAGCCAGTTCATTTGGTAACTTAAACACAACTTGCCTCAGCAGCTGTAGATCCCCAGGGACAATGTAGACAACCTATTCTTTGCCAAAAATGAGAACTCCTGACTCCGTTTGTSCATTCATTAGATCATATTCTTACCAAAGTGTGCATTTACACACTCATCTATAACCATACATTTCTTTCCAGTCTCCTTCCATAAAAATCCTTTGGGAAAAGAAGGGCCAARCCCCCATGAGAGGGACATTAAGAGCAATTTCAAACAGATGGCACAGGCATTTCATTTGGGGTGTTTGAAACAAGACACACTTTGGGTTTCTGTTATAAGAAAGCCAACATAACATAATTCAGCTCTCCAGGGCTAAATACATTTCACTTGGTGCTAATTGATCAGTAGAACACAGAACAGTACTAAGCTAATGCCACGCTGCCTTGGTGTGGGAAGAAAGAAAACTGAAACTAATATTCAGAAATTAAATCAAGCAATGAACTTTTAAATCAAGCTGTGAAAAAAGAATCACCACACTAGAATTTGTACCACCTTRACTATCATCAGCATCTAAACCAGGTGGATGAAATTCTGTACAAGCCTGTATCCATCTCYTCAGCCTCAAAAAGTCACTCCACACTAATGCTTGAGGTTATGCCTGCACGTTCTTAGAATTCCTGGTTGGAATGGATAAGCAGTAAATGCATTTGCTGTTGAAAAAAGGTATCTATATTCTCTGCAAAGAATTTCCACAGGCACCAATACAAGGTGCACACAAGGTACAGTCAGTAGGCAAGAGAGTATCAGAATTTGAGGAAGGGTTTCATTGCTGGGGAAAAAAGGAAGTYGCACACACTGAATTGCTTTTCTTTTTCCCCTTTTAAAAAGGAAAGTAATGCCTTTGGGTTTATGTGCTTATAGATAACATCCTGGTCCCAGTGAAAACCACAGTAGGAAGTCCATGATCAGGATTTTATCCACTCTTGAGTATTTCAGTATTACTGCTGCATGAACTTTCAAGTTCTGAAGTTAACATATGCACACTTCTCACCTCTAGAATACAAAAGTAAAACCAKATAGGAAAAAGGAGGAAAGGCAAAACACAGACAAAACTTACACCATTAAATTCACCAATTAGTGTATTGAATTGTCAGCTTCCGAGCATTTACAGAATTTTGAGCTGTAACAGCAAAAGTTTTAGAACACACCTCTTCTGCTAGGACTCTGAAATTATTGCTCTTACACCAGCATTCTCCACACGAGATCCTGGTTTGAACACAAAGGCTCTCAGCCTCCCGAGGGCCAGGAGAGGGTGCAGCAAGTAACAAAAATCCAAGTGAGAAAAAGGAACCAACCAGACAAGAGGCAATACTGCAAAATCAGTCCCCTCTAGTGTAAATTACTATTAAAACATTGCTTAAGGATTCCCTATTCCAGGGAACTCTGACAGTCTGCAGTAAGAAAGGGGAAGGGSATCCCACAAATCTTGTGGGGAATATGGACAATGTTTGGAATAAAACAAGTGATATCCTTCAAAACAGAGGTACTTTTGAGAAGTAAGACAGAGCACCACATCTGTATCTGCACTACACTCTCAATACAGATTCCTTATCTTTTAAGACCTTCTACAGGAGAAAAAAAATCCCAAACCCAAAGAACGAGTGAACCTAAAAAAAGGTGAAATTCATTGTACAAGTCCGTTAAATTACAGAAATGCATAATAAGCCAAGATAAAGTGCTACAAAATGATTACTGATTTTTAAAAGGTCCATGGCATTCTTCTTGTTTTACTTAGTACTGGYGACAATGGGAGTTAGTGCAATGGCACTGGCTGAACTGGAATTCACAATGTCTTCGTACTGCGGGGGTGGATCTAAATGTTGTTCAGTTTCGCTTCTTCTCACACTGATTTCACCAGTGGCTTCCTCATAGGAAGGAGGAGGATCACAGTTTGAGAGCCTTGTGGATATTGAGTCTGACCGTGCATCCGAATAGCTCAGGCCTCCCGGAGAGAGCCCACTGACTTCATACATTTCCTCCTGTGGGGAATGAACAATGCTGAGAGGCGGCGGGAGGGGCCCTCTGCCATCAGCACCATCGCCCAGCGCTCCGTGGGCTCCCCTGTGCACGTACACAGACTGCCTACGCATTTTCTTTTTAAACAGGCATCTCCAGATGACAAAAATGACAATGAGGATAACAAAAAGGCCAATGATTAATGGAAACGCAAGGTAAAATGAATACCAGCTATGTCCTGTGTTACTTTCTCCCTGGAGTCCGTTTTTGTAGACTTTCCAGAACTCCTTCTAGAAGAGCAAGACACAATATGTCAGAAACTATAACAGKTAATAAAAACAAGCAATGTAAGCAAGTTGTTTTAAAGAATGAGAAAAAAAAGGCATTTCAAATACTGATGATTAAAATAAGGACTGGCATGGATAAGCACACACATAAGCTTTCAATTTTTCTTCTCATGTGATTAGCGATACAAAAGGGATTTGGTCTTTCAAAACGAGCTCCTCACTGCTTTTAAGATTCTTGTGTCTGCACTCAATGTTTACAAACATACAGCACAGACAGGACTAGGCAAAAATCCACGAGAAAAAACAAACACTCAACCACAAAACAAACCGGGAAAAAAAAAAATCTCAAAAGCCTCTGCCTTATCAGCATGCATATCAGCCATCCGGTGGATCAGAAACTTCCAGCACCACTCAAGGTAAAAGTTTAGGGTTTGTTTGTTTTTTTTWAAATCACAATAATACACCAGTACAATTTGACATGGAAACACCGGCTCAGAATGACAAAGCACAGCTATGCTGTACTGTCATCTCATAATTTAGACATCCCCCACCCTCTGGCTCATACAGCAATTGCTGTCAGCTTATTTTGAGTTGATCCAGAACCTCTGTTTACAGCTAAAAATAGCTCCATAACTATGAGACTATTACACAGGTTGTAACATTCTAGAAGTCTTGACAACACAGCCACAGATAAATGGAACATAAARTGAAAATATGAACAAGTGAAAACAAAGATGAAGGGGGACACCAATACTTGAAAGTCCTCTTTGCYATATTAATATGCACAACTGGGAGAACAAAGATCATGTTACCATCCAGTTTCTTCTGCAGTGAATGCTATGAATAAACAGTACAAAACAAAAGCATACCCTGCCTCAAAAAAGTAGCCATCTTCACCTGTAATGTGAGATCTCTCCTACTACGGAATAYTTCCACTGTGTTTTATAGTCACGTATAATTTAAGAAAAAAAGAATTAATGACACCCCCAAACCCATGCCAGAAACTCTGAACTCTTTAGTTTTCTTTAGAAATGCACAKACCTGACCCCATCATGCTCATGCCAGCATCACATTAATTTTAAATGATAGSACACACCTCATGGAACTATTTATAAAATAGTCACCAGGTAGAATTAAAATTGTCATTGCTCRGTTGTTAGTAAATGGTGTATTCAGGTTGCAGGCTGACTGACTGACTTGGACAGACAAATCAGTTCAGGCCTGCTGCCAGATGATGAGCAGTAAACAGAAAATGCCACCAAACTGATCGCAGAGGCAGGCTGAGTCCAGAAGCAGCACAGCCCCTCTCGTGTAGAGGTCAAGCTCTCCCTGTGCAAAGCCAGGACCAGGACACCATGGGCAAAACACATGCTAACAATGCTTCTGAATCAGAATTTACTAAGGTTGAGGGCAATGCCATGTAATTGCATTGAAACATGGCAATTGCCATGAAACAACTGACTATCCTGCAAATTTTCTTTTCCAAAGATAAATTAATTTGTTCTTATGCCTCTCCKCAAGTTCAAAAACCAAACCAATTTTGACTCCTACACCAATTCAAGATCAGGCATTTTCCCTAAATTTCAAGGTTTGGCATCACAAGCAGCTCATCACAGTGCCCCTCTTGGATGTGAACCCAGGTCCAAATCATCTAAGCTAAGTCAGGTAGCACTGGCTTCAAACAAAGCAAGAAAGTCTGGGAAGATGGACTCTMAATACTTCTCTACAAGGGCCCTCCTTGATGTGTGTTCCACAGTGAACCCCAGATCAACTGTTCTGAGTTTAGAAAAACGTATTTTGGGTGGGAACTAACACAGAAAAATACCATTAACTGCACAACAGGGCTTTTGGGATCTCTGCATGATAAAAACTGGCAGAATCGAACACCTTCTCCATACCAGACTACCCAGCAATTAAGAAGATCTGTTACTTAATACTATTTGGTTGGAATACAGCTAACTAGACTATCTAGTGGAATAAATAATAGATTGTCGACTAAAAAAAGCAGAAAAGGATTCCTCAGGATTATGAAATGCTGTCTGTACTGGAACCAAACTCCCCACTTGACTGTTCTGTGGCCTCAATGCAGCAAAGAAATAAAATGSTACAATGTTTGTTTTTAAGGCCAAAGTTGCAAAGATTTACTGAAAGTCATCAAATATACTGCACAAGGATATGTCATTTTAAAGACTCTGTGTAGGAGAAAGGCAGTTTTGACGAAAAAGAAGAAATCACACTTCTCCCCTAGCAATCTATTTTGTGTTGCAGACTGCAGAGGAAATGTACCTTCTCCAATAGGAGGGTAGTAAGTAGTGTCTGGTATTTTAAGATTGTTTCCATGTTACTTCTAGGTCAGATCTWTCAGCTGTAGAAAATGTCTYTGTATCTTCTTTAGAAAGCTGAAACAGCAGCATCGCTCCTTGGCACTCTGCAACATGACAAAGCAGCAGCAAAGYTGTTCTCCCACAGTGGCAGGCACTYAGTACAGAACAGGGTGTGCTGCCCCGGGGGTGTTTGACTTGGTGATGTGACCASAGAGGAGCATAAAGAGCTTAAGGTAAGAGTTTAAACTGCCTTAAGGATGCAAGTAGTTTAGTGTCCTCTTTCATTTACATGCGAGGCAAAGAAAATTCAAGACAGTTTAGACACCCCTACCCCCTGGTCAAAATTCCTTTAGATCTAATACTGTCCTATGGAGACAGAGGAAKAAACTTCTGCACTTTCTGCCTAAGAAAGAAATACTTGTTTAGTCATTAAAAAAAAAAAATCTTTAAGTGTTCCTCTTCAAGGGAAAAGAAAAAAACAACCAACCAAAAAACAACTCCACAAAACCCCACCAAACATAACCTCACTAGCATACTAGATCCYAGGTTTCCAGCTTGCATTTTTGCAAGTCAGATTTCAAAGACAAGCACAAAGACTTTCAGTTCCAGACTGCCACAACTGACAGGAACTGCAGGAAACTCATCCTTCAGGTTTGAGTTTCACAGCTGGCAAGCAGCTCTCCCTCTGCTCTGTCACCCCAYAGCCACACCGCGGGCTAGAGTGATGGTGCAGAGGAGTACAGGACATCTGGTCAAAGTCAAATCCYGCCCAACAAAACCACAGACAACTTAGATGAATTTGCACAGTGTGCAGATTTGTTCAAACTGCTGTGAAAAAGATCAAGAGGGGAAAATACCAAAAACTTACGAGTAGCTGTAAAATTCATACAGAAAGTTAAACAGTAATTTAGAAGCTGGAAAACTCAAAGCACAAACATCCCTCCCGCAATTGCTGGTCTCTTAAACTAACAACAAGGACTTTCTGCTTGACAAAATTACTAACTTGTGACTAATGAAAAGGACACTTCAGTAATCATTTATCCTCGAGTGCTGTACAACTTGGAATACCAGGTGTAAATGCCTTATAAGGCTGAAAAACTAAGTTAAGTAGGCCACAGAATCAGATAACTGCAATGGAAAAGACAGAAAACATCTAACATCTATTCCTGCCAAGAACTACTTTTCTGARTGTACCTTARTCCTCTGGCAAATCCAGTTTGAAAYAATGAAAAGGAATTCTCATAGGCATCCCAAAAACAGTTACAGCAAAATTTGCCAGAATTTTGTTTCCCTTTTATTTATAATACTTCTCAGTCAGCTGGATCTGAATGCTGAATCAAATAGGGGATCCACAAGGAAGTCAAGAGACTTATACCCTCTTGAGAATTTCATCTGAGGCCTTTACTGCATTTGGCAGCATTGTCAGCCTCAAATGATCCTTTATCAGTTGTCTGACTTGTTTTAAAGGTGAACTAACAGTATGTCAGAAGAYTGCTTGGTATTCAGTACTAAGAGGGTGAGAACAAAACAAGAAGGGGAAGTGAGTGGAGCTGCTACACTGTTTTCTTCTGGTGTGCCCCCAATTTCAGGTGGCAGGAAAAGATTCACCTGTTCTCTTCTGAGTATTTATCCAGCATCCATAATTACACACAGGCTGACACTGGAAGTCTTACTCCATCACATCATTTTAGACCTGGTGCTGACAAGTTTTGAGTCACTTGCTAAGTTTTGTAGTAGTAGTTGGTTTGTTTTGCTAGAATAAAGCAATACAGGGAACATTGCAATTTTCACAATACTTCAAATTCACGGGAAATTTACAACACAAATGAAAATCTGTGACTCCCAGCTTTTMAAATCTTCATGCAGTTTAATTAAAAAAAAATTAGCTAATGGAAATTAAATTAATACCAGTGCTACATCACACCCAGATACTTTGCACAGTAACCTCTGAATAAATCCTTGTGTCTCCCAACGACCTCTGACACCTGACCAGTGACCACATGCAGTRCTGCCTGCAGGCTAAAGCACTTCCAACAAACAGCTTTCCTAGATCAGACCTAGGGCTCMCCTTATCTCTTAAGTCCTCTCCGACAATAATCTTTAGAGACTGCTGAAAGAAGAGTKCAAACACAAGCAGGCAGTGATACCCTCCCAAATTTCACATACTTATACTACAAGAACTTCCATTAGCCRAAGTTGATTCCTTTTAATTAATGATTCCACACTGATTTATCTTCCCTTCATTTACATCATTGTTCTCTGAACCCATACAAGCTTTTAGGATCTCAGACATCCTTTGGCAAGGCAGTCCACAGCTCTATTAGCTGTGGTGAGGAGAGAGACTTCTATTTGCTTCGAACCTGCACCTTTCCAGTTTCCTTTGAGGCCCTCTTAGCTCTGCTATCAGAAGGATGGCAAGTGACTGACCTCAGCTCACCCTTCATCTCACAGACACCATCACATACTCCCTGATTAAATTATTTTATGATCTATTGTTGTTATACAAGTCTTTTCACATCTTTGATCAATTGTCACACTTCTCTGGTTCTTCCTCAGCTACTAATTTGCTTTTACAGAGACAGGGAGATGGGAGTTGAACTCATTCAAGATGTGGGTATGCAATGATATAATTATGTTCATTATTTTGATCCCAATTCCTTTATTTCAGGTTCTTAGAAGTCAGGTTTTTTAATTTTGTTTTGGCTTTGTTTGACTGCTGAGCATTAGATTCAGGTCTTCATAGATTGAAGTTCAGATCTTGTTCCCGAATTCGGTTCAGAACCAATCATTTAAATTATGAATGCTCCCATTTCCTCCACATGCATTAAATTTGTCAACACTGAATTTCATACTCTATTTTACTCACAAAATCCTGCAAATTATTGCCTGTTGGCTCTAGTCTAACATAATAGTTTTATCTTTATAATTAACTTTATAGTTTTAAATAATAATTCTGAACCTGTAAAAATCCCYAAGCCTGTCTTGGAAATATTGAATGGCATGTATGTACACTTGACATATATAATGCTAATTAAAAACTCACGCACCAAAAATAACTTGAGGGAACTGCTTGCTATTCTTTCAATATTACAAATCTGCATGTCGCAGACCTCCCCAGAAGATGTAGAAAAACAAAGAACCAAGTGGACATGATAAAAAATACAGAGAGAGATTAGACAAAAAGTTACCATTAATAAGTAAGCTACATRCCCTATTTGAATTCCAGTCTATCTATACTATGAAAGCATTGATCCTGTGTTTCCCTGAATATACTGTATCATGTTCCTAGTCTACTGCATCCATTGCCTTCCCCTGGGACACAGATGTTAAGTCTTACTAAGTGGCTGTATGGATGGATACTGCTGGGGGACAATGCATTAACAAAGCCTAAGTAAATGAGGCTGCTCAGGCAGGACTGCACATTAGCAGAGCCTAGCCCATTAGCAACTCCCCACAGCAGAATACAGCAGCCAGGGACAAAGGGTACAGTAGTGGAAATGGATAAAAAGTCAGGACCTTATTGGAAGCTCCTTCGCCACTTGTGGCAGAAAAGAAATGTAATTATTTCTATTTTACTACTTCCCAAATACCTCTGCAAGGGCAATGCTAATTACCATAACATAAAATGTTCCTAAATGGGAGAAAAGAAGCTGAAGTGAGAGGCAATATGTTTAGGTTATGTTTTCTCTAGTGACTGGAACAAAGAAGCAAAAGTGATATTGTGTTAGAATGTTATACAAGTTGTGTCATTGTACACACTATTTTCAATTACACAATGAGCTATCATTAGGAATAGTCACACCAAGCCAAGTTTGGGAGGTAAAAAACATGTGTGTGCAGGCACTTCACAGCTTCAGAAAGAAGCAGCTTTGAAGAGATGCCACATGTTCTACAACTTCATTTTAATAAATCAGAAAATTCTCAATCCAGCCTTATCCATCTCCCSAGCTATGATCCCCAATAAAAAGACGCCAAGAACTTGTCCAGTATGTCCAGTATGCCTTTATATATTATTATTATTAGATGTAGAGCTCAGTCATTGAAGAGTGGAATGTGTTACCTGTGTAAATTTTGGAAGAAATCTGCAATACTCCCTGTGCCACTTTGACCATTAAATCACTGGCCTTGCCAGTACAATTTCCCTGTGCAAAACCACACGAGGGATAGAAGCTTTTTTTTGAGACAARCTTTTCTAGTCACACCTTCTAGCAACTGCATTTCACTTTGAATTTATCTTCAAATTCAGCCCTAATTTCACCCATATCTGTCCTGAATTTAAAAAAACAATAATTCTTGACTGTATTGCATTAAATAGTTCAGACTACTGACGTTGTGAAGCAGCATAAGATATGTTGGGGATGATGTGCAGCTATTGCTTGCAGAACCACTAGCCCACAAGCTTCTTATAATTAGAGAAGCCAGTGGACTTAGGCAACAATTCTGTGTGGGCAGTTTCTGCTTCATTCCCATCAAGTTTATATATCACTGCTCTTGCATAACACATGGTAGCACTGAAACCATTGCTCTTTCCGTGTTTTAGATCACTGCTGCTTAACAATACTCTCTGGGGGCTTGCAGATTTTATCTAGCTTGAAGAAGGCCCTACTTTCCCTACTTTTAGACTATTAATAGTCTGGGCACTGAACACTTTGGCCAGCTGCACCAGAACCTGGGATTCAAAGTTGTATTTCAAATGGAAAGCTTTTTGAGTTGCTCACTCATTTCATGTGAACAGATTCAATAAACTAGTTATTCCAGTAGGAGTGATTCTGCCCCTCTGCTCAGATCCCATCKGCAGTGCTGCATKCAGCTCTGGGGTGCTCAGCACAAGAATTACATGGACCTGTTAGAGAAGGTCCAGAGGAGGCCACGAAGACAATTTGAGGGCTGGAGCACCTCTCCTAGAAAGACAGGCTGGAAGAGCTGGGTTTGTTCAGCCTGGAGAACAGMAGGGTCCAGAGAGACCTCAGAGCACCTTCTGATACTTAAATGGRGCTCATAAAAAAGAGGGAAAGTGACTTTTTACATGGACAGACAGTAACAGGACAAGGGGGAACCACTATACAAAAAGGGGAGAGATTTATATTAGATGTTAGGAAGGATTTCTTTGCTCAGAGGGTGGTGAGGCACTGGAACAGGTTGCCCAAAGAAGATGTGGATGTCCCATCCCCGGACATGTTACATGTGTAACTCCAGGCTGGATGGAGCTCTGAGCAACCTGGTCTAGGTGAGTGGCATCTTTCCCCATGGCAGGGGAGCTGGAACTAGATGATCTTTAAGGTTCCTTTCCACYCAAGCATTTCTATGATTCGACAAAGGATTTGACACTTATTGCTGTGTAGTCTATCCATTTCCTCCTTATTTGCTTAAAGAAACAGGTCCAACATAAACCCAAATCGAATGTAATGTTGGAAAACACACAAGCACTCAGCACACCCAAAAGTTTCGTACCAATACACCCCACCCATCTGTACACACACAACAAAACATACCGTTTTTTCCTCATTTTCAAATGCTTCTCTTGCTTCTTCATAGCTACAGATTTCTTCTCTGCATTCATGTTCTATGTCACCTTGCTTTAATTCTTCCAGAAACGTGTTGGCTCTTGGGTATCTTTTTAACACAGAGTTGGCTTTGTCCTCTGTTAAGAACACTGAATAAAAAAAGGAGAGACAACAAAGGTCACTTCTAAAATAGATACCCAAAACCTCATGCTAAAATTGCTCAAAAAAAAGCTGCCTTTGAGAAATAGCTTTTTCAAAGTCTTCCCCTTTATTTGATATGATAAAAGGCCTTTCCTAGTTTTGCTCACTATTGAAAGTAGTTGGGCCTACACTTTCAGTAGTTATTGCTATAATGTCATAAATGCAACAGACCTCAACTCAGAATCATAATCATGTGTGGTGAAACAAGACCGAAGCTGGTGCCCAAGAAGAGTCCTTGGAAGAGACAGGCACATGCTCAGCTCAAGCTGACACAGAACAAACAAATCCTGCTTGTGAACATCCCAAATKATATTTGCAACTGCCTGGGGGCATCGCAGCCAGAATGCTCTGAAGTTTTTGATATAAATATTTATGACTATTACCCAGAGTCACACACACCAGACAGCTGCATTTATCAATGTTTATGTCTATAAGTTTTCTTAAGCAACTTTGAAGCAGACTTGCTCCCTTCACTCCAGAAATCTCAACCATGAAATGGGCACCTTCTGAGGGTGTGGGAGGAAGTAGCCTTTATTTTCTTGAACCATATAGAAAACCTCACCTTGTTTGATGAATCAAATGAAACAATCCTAAAAGGCAACCAATGTTCTGACACAAATATTCTTTATTTGCTTTCCTTAGTTTTCTGTTCAAGGATGAGAGCTGGAAGCAATCTCTTTTCTTCTGATGCTCCAGCTTTCCCTCAAACTCTCTGACCCAGTGATTTTTACACATGCAGTAACTGGGAACATTCTGAAATCCATCACACTGAATTACCCAGGAGGTACATCTGCAGTGCATGATGCAGGAATTCTGCAGGTATTTCAGGTCAGGAAGCAGGAATATCAAGTCAGTGCCACACTGTTCTTGGGCTCTCAGTGCCAGCAAGAGGAGATAATGATTCAATGCACTGCCACACTAATGCACTTKTAGCACTTTCCTGGCCTACACAACCATTTGTGCATTACTTTATTTACAGKTAGTCTGAAGGGCTTTTTTTTCCCTTAATCATCTGATTTTAATGTTATAAAAGGAGGGCAGCAAGTAAACAAAGACARTCACTATGCTTTTGCTTTAGAAAGATGTGGTGGCATTTGTCAGCAATGATTAGCATAATTAGGTATATCTGATTTCAAGTTGTTTAGTGTCTGTGGTACACTATTGTAATGGGTTTATGTGGCCAGGGGTGACTTCTGTGAGAAGCTGCTAGAAAATTACCCCATGTCAGTGGAGAAGGAAGGGGAGGAGGTGCTCCAGGTGCTGGAGCTGAGATTCCCCTGGAGCCCATGAGGTGAAGACCGTGGTGGAAGGAAGTGACAGAGCAGCTTTGGGGGACACCTGACATCCAGCCAGGGTCAATCCATCACTGCTTGGTTACAAATCATTAGAGTGATCTTCCTTTTGCAAAGGATTAAATGAAGATGTGAAGATTGAATTCCAAAACACCACTCCTGTACTTCCAGATGAATACAACATACATGCATCACAGAAATTACACTGCTCGTGATGTTGCCAGGGGTTCAGTGCATCCAACTCTACAACTGCACCTACTGCAAATCTGGGTTTCTACAGCACGACAGGTGAGCACATGGACATCTCCTATTGTATAAGTTCATTGACTAAATTACATAGAAATTAATATTCAGAAATCTCTTCAAAAAGGAAAGAAAAAAAGAGGGCTTCTTTCCACCACCCACACAATTCCCCTGACTCCCCTCTAGGCCTGAATAACTCATGCCTCAGTGAGCACCTCAAGGTCATGAGCTGAGGACTTGTTCATATCAGGAATGCAGCACTCAGCCATGCCTGGGGATGGACTGCCAGTGCTCCACCTACTTCCCCCACTCCTGTGGGCATTCCCAAAGGGAACAAGTGTCAGGCCAGACTCTCTTAAGAGTGCCCATATGTAGAGGCATTAAAGAGTACATAATGCACTATAAATTAAGTTTCCCTTCCTCCAGCAGATAAAACCTARAGAATTTCATTTCACAGCTGGAATCCATCCCTGAAAAGAGCAATGAGAGAAATGATGACAGCTTTGTACCGGATGCAGAGGGAAAAGAAACACAGGAAAAGGCAGGAAGCTGAAAATACCCTGATTTACAGGCTCTCAGAAACAARATACAAGTATTTGTTTCTGCAGGCAATTTGCAAACATAATAAAGGTTTAAAAGCTGATATGTTCAGAAAGATTGCATTTGATACACATTGGTGTAAGTTTCTGRGTAATACTTTAGTTTTCCAGAAGGAGCTAATCAAACATTTCTGATTCAAAATGCATTGATGAAGAACAGCAAAATTTTAAGTCAATGTTCAAGAACAGCCAATATACGACTATCTAAACCCCCAACGTTTTTATTTAACAATTCATATTCTGGAAATCTTCTCTCACAATACAGTACACAAAATGCACACATCACAGAGACAAAAAAAGCCTGCTGAGGAAAATAAACTACATCCCATATTAATTATGAATGTATCTGATAAAAAAACCAATCTCTGGTTAGTCCAGACCAGGAATGGCTTTTGACCCTGCAAGGCTAGAAAAAAAATGAAGTATATAAACTTGTTTGTTTTGATGTGACATTTCGAATGCTCTACACACTCCTAGTGACTTCAAATCCTATTGAGAAGTCAATACAAATGTATCAAAGCAACACAAAAACATGCAACTGACATACAGGGATTTAATGATAATCAGTCACTGCCTGATGAATCTTATAAAAAAGATAATGGAACCATATTGCAGAATCCATTTTGACTTCTTAGGATTCCAGGACCATAATCATATAGATATTCAGTTATAGTTGGATAGAAGTGTGCAAAAAGCCCATTGGGTTGGATGCCCAYATAGCTGAGCCACAACATGGCTGAATTCACTGCAGCTGTTACTATGGAGCTGAACATAATCAGGGAACACTTGCACATGATAATAGAGGAATGAAGTGAGATAAAAGTTATTTTYCACTTTGTTAAGGAGATTAACTAGCAAATACAAGATAAAAGAGAAATCAAAAGTAGTATTTTGGTGTTATGTAACATACACATAGAAACAAATAATCTAAAGTCTCTTCCACTACTCCAATTTTTGTAGGATACAGATGAAGATATACAACTACCAAATTTAATGCATTTGAATACATTATTTCTTCAGACATGCTTGTGCTCTTTGTGTAAATGTAATACTTGGCTTTTACCAAGTTTTTATGCATAAGAAAGCTACAAAGAAAATAATTCCAAAGACTTAGTTTCACTTATTAATACTGAAGAGACCAATACAGATCAATGTATTTTCTGGGTAGCCTGGGTATTTTCCCAACATATTTTCTGGGAAGCCTGCTGGGTATCCTAATAGTGAATGGAAACTCTAGCAAGGTGAAATTCAGTCAGAACCAGAGCCAGGCAAGGACACAAGAAGATAAACACATTGCAGCCTGCCAGCTGAAGCTGTGACAGGGAAAGAAAACAGGCTTCAAGTCTGTAGTGACAGAAGGAACAGGGAACAGCAGCGTGGGAAAAGTATTCTGAGACACAGAAATGCCACTGAAGCAAAGCCTGGGGCACCCTGGACACTGAAACCAGCTCTGTTGAGACCATTATTGAGGCTTCCTTTTTTGACTCTTTACCAACACTCAAGCAGACTAAAACCACCACAAACTACTAAAAATAAACATTTTTGCTCTAAATTTGAAGCTGCTGCTATTAGATTTGAATCTTTCTGTAGGTCATCTTAATAAAGCCTTTTGGTTTGAWTAGGGCTGAAGGGAGAAAAATTATTTGTGCTATAAAGTTTAAAAAGTGACTTCTGCTTTGAGAATCGGGGGTTACAGCGACAAGCTTTAAAAGAGTTAAAACTAAGGTAGTCAAGGCTGGAAATTCAGCTCTGTGGTCTTCATTCTGCAGCCAGCTTTCAAGGGGCCACAATAAGCCTGTGATGATTATTATGTTCTGCAAATAATATCTCTGTCAGAACAGTCGTGTGACTCCAGCTCAGTTCAGTGTGGGCAAAGATCTGCATCATGTGTAACATCAAAACCAGTTCAATGCCAGAGGGCATTTTTTGTGCAAAGAGACGGGGATTATGAGCAGAAGACAGGTTTGGGGTGTGTTACCGTCCACCTCACAGGGAATAATAAAGAATGCACACTCATCACCAAGTTAAACTTACCACTATCCATGATGATTGCTGTCAAGGCAGGGAACTTGCAAATATCAAGTCTGTGAATGAAAGAGGAAACATCCTGTTGAGTTTGTGAATTACAATCAACTTGGAAAAGTTTCTCTTGATTCCCAAATACTGTTACAAATACATCAGTATTGGAAACCCTGTGATCAAGATTAACCCTTCTTTTGAGCTGTACCAGTACTGCATGCAGACTAATTTCAGTAGCAGAGGAACACTATCTGAAAAAAGATACCTCTTGTGAAATGGTGAATGCTTTAACCTTTTTCAAGGCTTTTCATATTCAGAATATGCAAAAATGTTAATATGAAATAAGAGGGTGTGTATAATTTTAAACAAAATGCAACCTGTTTTGACTAATTGAACTTGAAAGGTATTACATTCTCCACTGTAATTACTCATACCTTAGCTAAGACTTAAATTCACTCTGCAGAGATCATCAAGTCAACTCATTACCTGTAGTCTATAGATCAGATTTTTCGAAATCAGAATGAACACATGTAAATTCATTCAGAGTCAGCTTCTGATTAAAACAGGATGCCTRCATGAAGTTCAAGGGCAGAACGAGACCTGTGATTTGGCAAAGGAACTTGAAATAYATGAGAGGATCCCAACCTGCCCTGCAAGAACTTGCATGTACTTTGTACCTCATCTTGGAAAGAGAACACACCGGAGATGCTCTCAGTCAAGAAAATGCCTGAAGCTCACTGCACCCACGAGGCAGAGAGCCAACAAGAACTGCATCTGAAGGCAGCAAGAGTAGTTCAGCTACTTGGAGTCTTTTTATTTGTATGGGAAAAGCTAAGAAAAAAGCTTTCAGCCAAGTAATAGAAAGGTGCAACTGCCTAACCAAGTTAGTAGAACACCACGAGCTTAAAGGTTTTTTTATTAATAAATTACCTACTCCTAAGGGTTAGCACCAGTCTTCAGAGGCCAGGTTACACATCAACATATCACACCACATGGATGTCCTCACTTCCCATAAATCCAAACCCTCCTAGGCAAACCTTTCTGTAAAAAAGGTTGGCTGTGGCTGTTGCAATAAACAAAGAGGGAAAGTTCATGTTTCCAGCCTGGCCCATCCAACACCGTAACTTGTCATGCAAGAGCAGCCTGCAGTACTTGCAGGGACTGCTGCGTAGGGGAGTGGAGCTCCATGAAGACATCTCAGTCTGCTAAGAAAACTGTAGGATCGGGACTACAAGGCATGGGATGAAGGAGCAAACMGATTTTAAAGCAAGTTCATCAAATYTCTATAAAGGCAAATAAAGGTGAATACACAGCAGACATTAAGGCACTCTGAAATCTCACCACCACAGTGTTTAGCTTGTTGTTACTAAGTATTGTAGGTTAACAGAAGCAGAGGCTTAAATTTTTTTTTTCAGAATATAAAACCTGTTTTAATAGCCAGAATTTTTCTTAGCAGACTACCCTATGCCAAAACAAACCAACCTTGCCCTTTGCTTCTTGAATAAAATTAAAATTAGTGTGATTTCTGGTTAGTCACATTGTTACAACCCAACTATCTGTGATGAAGAAATTGCCAAACTTATTAAAATAAACAGGTCACAAAAGATTTGGCCAGTGGTGTAACTATTCTCTTCACCCACTACATCATTATTTTCTTTTGCCATTTATTTTCCACCAGCTTCAGACAGCTGCTTTTGCAACAGCTCCCCAAACAAAAAAGTAATAGAAGAGGCAAACCCATGAGTGTTCCCTTGCTCTGTTAAGTGGCAGCAACGCAATGCATTAAACACACCTTGCCATGCTTTCTCTCTCAAATGGGATAATTTCTTCGCAATAAATTACAGTTAGCGTTTAACGTTTCGCCCTTCTAACAAATAAACTGGGTGTGGATTTCTACAGCATTCAGGAAAAAACCCAACAAAACAAAACAGAACACAGGCATCCACATCCATGAGTCACAACCACTCTGATGGCTCTGCCTACTTGGAACTGTGTTGGGAAAAGGGGGACTTAGTGTCTCCCCCTCGCTATGGAATGTTTTCCACCAGGAGTAGAGCAGGTCACTGCCTCTGCCTTGGCACCTGGCACTAGGTACTTGGCATATCATGATCTCTGGGAATGAACATCAGAACACTGACATTCACAGTCTGGGAAACTGGGGAAAACACATCAACGAAGACAAGAAAAAAGAAAATACAGACGGCAAAATATCTTTTAATTTCTTCAAAGGCTTCTTCGATATTAGGAGTTGGCGACAAAATAAGGAGTTGCTGAAGTGGCTGCAAACATAAATTACATTTCTCTTTACATCATTACAGAAGAAGACAGTATGCCCTTCTCTAGGAAATATCAAATACAGCTTTTGAGTCAGTGCCTGTAGTGCCGAAACTTCCCTTCATCAATCTACATYAGATTCTTACAGCAATTACAAGTATTTAGAGCTCCCTGGAACTAATTATRTCAATTTTCTGACAAATGTATGTCTTTTCTGTGTTCTCCTGACATTCCTCTCCAGATCTCCTCAAACTTCTTCATTTCCAAGCTCCTACAAATCACGGCTTCCTGCTATGACACCCAAAAACCTACAGGGCAAGAGGTTGATTGAGRTTGATAGAGGCTGCCCTGCCACTACAGGGACATTTCACCCATGGAACAGACTCTCCCCACTGCAGAGGAACCACTTGGGTCTTTGCCCTCTATTACACTCTCTTCCCCTAAAGGGAAGGAGTTTAATTATATTTAGTCCTCTACTCTGACAGACTTGGTTCCAACTGACTAAATAGTTCAAAGGTTGCTTGGAAGAAGGAATTGAACAAAGACAATACAAGAGTCTTTTACCATCATAAGCCAGCTAATAAAGCTGAAGAGGGCTGGTCACACCACAGGAACATCCTGACTTGCTAATGACTCATTTATTCCTCTCTCCACTTCTTAACTTAGTTTTCTGCTTTTAAGACTTCACCAACCTTACTCAAACCTATGATGGCCCTATAGTSTCAAAGCAATGCTTTTCTTTTATATACACTAATGCAAGAACAAACACACACAGGCCCCACAATCCTCAACAGTATCCAAAGATCACCAATATTTATTGCTTCATGAATCTTCTATCCATCTTCCATAAGGCTAAACATCACCTTAGACATGTGAGAACTCAGTGGGCAGCTGTAGAGCACTACAGCCACGCTGAGTGTCCAATTCTGAGTTAATGACAGCTGATGTATCCAACCAACACATGATCCTTCCTGAATGCCTGCTTGGCTGTCAGTAGAATGGTTAAAAAACAAAACACAGAACAATAAACCACACACTTCTAGTAGAAACTATAATGACTTAGTGGGAAACACAACGAGTTCTAAAGCCTGTGAGACAGCCCAGGAGACAGCCCAACACCATCCACGCTATTTACCAGCAGTCCCCTGCTCACCACCAAAGGGCTGTAGCCTCCCACCAAGGACAAACATCTTGCATGAAAGTTTAAGGARCTAATATTGAAGTAACAAACCAAGCTGTACATTTCTTTTCACAACTAACCTAAATAACTTTTTTCTYAATTCTGAAAATACCCAAATCTTGCAGGCACTATTTACAAGCATAAAGCATAGAGTATTTGTACACATATTTTCAAAGGTGGTAATCATATTCTAGCAGTGGCAATCTCTTAAACTGCGAAGATAACTAATTTCAGCATTAAAAGTTCTCTCAAGACAGTGTTTCTGCAAGATTTTGTTGCACTTATTAAGATAACCTTCTTGAGTTGGCAGGCATACACCTCTTCTGGGTACATTTCCTCACTCTAGGTTTAATGGAAACTTGTGTGCAGCCTGTACCATTAAAGGACAGAGGATCTGACTGAGGGCACACAAACTGCCTGCACTGTTCTCACTCACTGTCATGTGTTCTGAGGATACAGAACATCGAGAACAAAGCACGTCCTTAAGAGAAGGAATTAGAAAGAGAAGGGAAAGTAAGGCTAATGTAAAGCAGCAGCAGTATTTTTCCTCATTTAGTTTCTCACCTGCTGCATTAAAAGGGACTTACAGCACTACAAGGCCACCTGTTACTCTCGCAGCTGGGGAGGGATGCACATGACAGTGTCCAGGCAAGGAAGAGGGAAGTGGCTTTTTTTCATTCTGCAACAGAACTCTGACAAGTGATACAGCTGTTAATTTTAGTTTTTTAATCTGAACAATTAATGAAGCCAAAGAGCAATATAATTTTTTAAAGTTATAAATATTTAGGTTCTTCTGGAGCTTTCTATGGAAGCAGGTCCATCAAGGAACACTGTTAACTAAAACATCAGTAGACATTCAGTCTAGAAATAAACACCCCTTTTCTAGCCCTCAGCCCCAAACCAGGTGCAATGCAACAACTGAAACACTCTTGTGAGAGGTTTGTTTGGAAGAAGAAATATTAAAACATTATCAATCTGTCTTCCTGTGTAGCTATTCGATTATTTGACTGTCATTTATTCAAAATAGATTATGCGTCTACCTAAAAATTCCACTTCCACCACGCATCTTTTACATGCTTGGAAAAAATGTTACAGAAGACTAGAATTTTAGTTTTTATTATCTGTTTCCCAAGAACTTTCTCCCCAGGAGAAGCATACCAAAGAATTTACATGGATTCAAATGCTGGAGAAATAGATCGACTTTTCTCTGAACAGAAGTTCCATAGGATATGGGAGAACCTTGTATTTATTAAGTTTAGTTCGCTTGCAAAAGCAAGATTTCCCAGAGAATTTGGTGAGAATAAAAAGAGATGGAACACTTTGGAAACTACTCCATCAGATAAGGATTCAAAAGATTTGTCCCACCTTGGACTACACGGGACAAGGATAAAAGTAAAACAGAGAACTGAAAAACCTTCTGCTTTGTATATGCTATTTGATCACAGCAYTATAAAACATCATCATTAATTTAAGCACCCAAACCCACAGACCAGCTCACTAAGAGAAACCAGTACTTAGCAGGCTGCCAGTGCACCCCAACCCAATGAAACATCATTACTCACAGAAGGAGCATGCAGAGAGCACAACACCTCCCTGCCAGCAGAGAGAAGGTGGCTYCTCACCACTGCAGCTGGGCAGGACTTCAGCAGGTGACACTGAAGCCTGAGCTTCGGCCTCAACTTCATCACCCCTTCTTCACTCAGTGTTTTTTGTTCTGTTAAAGCTGCAGCAATATTCTGGCTGGTTATTCTCTGGATAATTCCAGAGGTTCAAAGGAGGTGCTTTGAATTGCTATAAGCAAAAATATCTCTTCCTTCCCCTCCCTTTCAAAACCAAACAAGAACATTCTCCTGACACACACATTGTGGTGAGCAGAATATCTGGCAGGAAAAGTAACAAAACCTTMTTTTCAGTGAGGGAGAATTTTGGTGGGTTGCATTGTTTTAAAACTCCTGCGGACTATTTGGGGCAGTTCCTGGGAGGCATAATTGAACACTTACATAACCATCTGTATGGAAACCAGAATTCCACAAATCCTCAAGAGACCATGCCCTTCTGAGCAGCCCATAGAGCAGAATTTCAAACACCTCACTCATCTGTAAGCTACTGCCAGAAGACATTGCTTTAGGTTAGACAACCTCCTATGATTCGGGAATTCAAATTTCAAGTATTTAACTTGACAACCCATTGAAGTGTTTATATAACAATAAACAAYGTCTCGCCTGTTTCAAGCAAGAATGGTGAACAATTAAATAAGGCTTTCACAGTAGGATGTGTTTTTATCATGATTTTGTTGGACATAAAACTGATACTGTCACTTATCTATTCCACATTTTGCTCCTCCTCCAGTACATTTTAACTAAATCTGACACTGAGATTTCTTCTTCTGTGCTCCCATACATTTTCCATGAAAATCAATGACCAAGAAGAACAGAGAAAACCCATTAATGTTCTCACTGAAGTGAAGATGGGTTTACCAATTGTGGCAGTATCTCAGGAAACAAGCACCTGTGGCAGCTGTAAATCATTATCCATTTTGCCAGCAGAAAATGGGTAGTCAGGAAGCAAACACCATTTTCAGGAGCAGCCACAGCACCCTGCAAGGTGGCAACTCAAATAAGTTGAAGACATGAGAACAGGGAAAGAGCGCTGCCAGCACATGCRAGATGTCAGAATATTGTGATTTGGGCTAGCAGCTGGATAACTAGGATAATAAGCRTGTTAGGGAATGGAGGGGAAGTCAGATTGATACCGGGAAAGGTGAAAAGGTAACAGACACAGGAACACAGCTTCATTATAGAGCTGGTGCTCCCTGACCTAATTACTGTTTGGGTCCCAGCTTACAAATCTAACTCAAGTTGTCAGCCACTTGGATATCATCTATTCTAACTTAGGCTTGAATAGCTGGACATTTTATCTGAAGCAATTATTAATATTACAGTGGCCRTGAATAACAACCTCTAAGTGCATAATAATTATCTCTATCCATGACTATACTCACATTAGCTAGGAATGCAGAGCAATAGGAGTGCACCTGAAGAGCAAAACAGTTGGTGCCGAGGACCCAACACTTACACAAYACAGGTCAAGAATTTTACTTTGGGGTAGCTCTAATTTGTTGTCATGAGCTGAGCACTGTGTGGCAGTGGGACTGCAGCAGGAATGCTCTTGGGATTTATCTTCTGGTTTACCTTCCTCCAGAAATAATTCAGTCTGAGTGTTTGGAAATGTTTCTGCAATGCAAACCAAAGCACAGTAAATGGTGACCACTGCGAGATCTGCTTCCCAAGTATGCTCCTAATCTGAACCAAAATGCTACTGCAGATACACCCAATGGGCACTGCAGGACCACATTCAAAGCAGCAAGAAGCTGAGGAAGGAAGTTCTATATAAATGATTCCAAGAGCCAAARGTTGTTATGGGGTGATCCTGAGTGTCTGGGAAAAACTTTCTGCAAAGCTACAAAATTACTCTGACAAACAAGTTGACAAAAACAAAGGTAATGTAAGGCTCTCCCTCAAGCTAAAAACCAAACCAAACAGTAAAACCCCTCAAAAATAAAAAAAATCTCACCACAGTTAAAGAAACTTCTGAAGCACTCTATGTGCTTGTCTCTTGTCTTCAAAAGTTATGCTCTTGATGAGGAAATTAAATGCTGCTAACACACAGAATAGCACAGGGCTCAATCTAAGGGTAAAAACCTGAAATACTGGAGAGGTTTCTCAGAAACACCAAATAATGAGACACACAGAGACAGCTAATCCAGGAACTATGAGACAACYGAGCCAATCCTCACCTCCCCAAAAACCTCCACAAACAAAAAACCCCACATTCTCCCCACACACACCCCCAAAGAGTGGAAACTTGCAATTACAGATTACAAAATTAATATCCAGTCTATGATCACCATTACTGATATTTTCAACAACTTTCTCTTCAAAATGTTACCAGCTTCTAAAATCATAAAGTAATACACAAAGTCAATACATAATAAGCCAGAGAAACTGCATGATCCCTTTGCTACACATTTACAGGTGGCTGAAGTGTTAAACAATGTATTGATAAAATTCTATGTTATATTACGAAAGTGACAGCTTCTTATTATCTATCACATATTTTTTAAATTTATAGTAAGATAAAATAATCAATGGACCTGCTAGCACTTTTCAAGAAAAAACCCCACATGAACTGTATCAGAATGCTGCAGAATGCTTTCTTTATAGCATGTTTTCACTCACAGCCTCCCTAAATTAGCTTTGAATGTGCACTTATTTTATTTTCCTCCCCTATTATTCCCTGTTTTCATAAAAATGAAATGTTTGCATCTGTTTTGTAAGTTATAAACAAGCCAACTTTAATTTTGTAGTTCAGACCACCTTCTGATGCTTTACAGAGAACAAACTGAGGAATAGTCAGCAGCTCTCAACTTCAGTTGAAAACCGGATTGTATATTGGATTAATAACTACATGTTGCTGTTTATTTGGAAAGAAAAAAAAAGGAAAATATCCATTGTGATGAAACCTCTCAGTTCAGAGAAGGCAGACATTCATCTGATCTAACTGTAACACATYCAATCCGCTGGGATGAATTGGTCTCTTGGCCACACACCTGCGACCAGAGAAGACAAAGCACATTGCAGCCAACCACTGCTTCTCACAACATGAGAAACTGGGGGGTACCCACTGACCTCAGCTGGCACAGATGTAAATAAGTCAAAGGACCTGAATTTTCACAGTGTCTAACTTAYGGAACCTGCTGCCATAGGATGCTGTTCAGAACAAAAGTAGAAATAGACTAAAACAAATAAAAAGGAAATCAATAAATGAGAGATTTGGTGATTACTATAACACAGTTCTCCAGATGTACCTTTTATTGGTAACTACCTGGCTGTGAAAGCAAAGAAGCAGTCCAGTGTCCATGGAATGGGTAACTACATCCAGTTCCTCTCCAAAGTGGTTTAAAACTGGATTAGGACCAGGGGAGTAAATATCAGTGCATAATACCATGACACAACCAGAAATTGAGTTGATAGATGGCAAGTGGTCTCTTTAATAGATTGTATGCACTACCTACAATCTCCCTTTTTCATTGACTCTGGTCTCCCAAATCAACACATCAAAACATTCAGGATAAGTAGAAAGTAGAGTACAACACTGCTTTCTGCCTTTTAAAAGCATATATGGGTTAGGTAGGGAAGGGGAAAAAAAAAAGTAAAGAGTGCTACCTTTATTTTAGATTATACCTCTCCAGACATAAGAGAGAARGGCCAAGGAGCAGTCTCTGGGCACAGTCCATTCACAAAAATGTCATTTCACTACAGGTAGAGCATTTGTCTGCTCAGGAAAGGTCAGAGGATCAAAGCTARCAATGTACCATCTCTACTGCTCTGAAACTCTTACAGATACTTTCTTCCCCAACACAGCTTATAAAGCACAACCATGACCCAAGTGTCACAAATAATACCTTTATGGATTTTCCAATAACACAAACTGGCTGTACAAAAATCAGCCTCCAACTGTATTAATCTGTATCCAATATTCAAGTCTGCTCTTTTCACAGAAAAGAGAGACCTGACAATTCCATACATTTGAAAAAGATTTTCCTCAACTCACTGAAGTTTTTCTTGAAATTATTACAGTACTGTGAAAGGCAAGCAGCAATAGCTACTTTTAAAAATCAGTTTCCCTCTGAACTACCAGTATTTTTCAAGTAGCTATTAAAAACCACCAGAAAGATTCTAACGTCAGATTGCGCATTTTTGCAGTGAAAAGAAACCTGGGTAATTTCACACTAGCATCTTTAWTTTGTATGCAATAATTTCATAGCAAACCTAACACTACTACTTTATGAAGTTTATTTTGTTTTTCTGTGATGAGGCAACATTCTGCCCTGTACAAAAATTGCGTTTAGCACTTGTTTGGTAGGCCAATGTCTAACAGCTCATTTAATTTAGAAAAATTAACCCAAACTCAATAAAAAGTAATTTCTTTGTGAAGTGCTAAACTAAGCTAGAGAAATGTGCAAACAAAGCCTTCTCTTCCAAGTATTCATGCACTGTCAGCATGCTTTAATATAAATTTCCACCTTGCCTGTCCTCCCCTGAAGCAATGCATATATGACAACATTTCAGAGCATGTTCTAATGGGATTTTCCAGTCAACCAAAAATCAAATTGCATAGAAGTGATGAAAGAGTCATGAACATGTATTTCATCTTATTGAATTAYATGGTAACTAGGCAAAAGATAATGAGGCACAACTCCTTTACAGATTTTATTAAGTTTTCTGTCACACTGGGGAATTGCATAGGGTGCACAGAAAGTTGTACACCACCAGAATCCACTGAACAGCTGCAGTAAAACAGAAGGGCAAACAGCCCTACAAACCGGGAAAAAAAAGAGAAAGTTTTAAATACTATTATTTCCTTCTCTCAACACCCAAGTCCATTACTCCTCAAATCAACTTCAGTTGAATGAAGATGCACACATTATTTTACTGCATTGCACTTTATTTTTTCTCAGTAAGCCTTGACCAAACCTACACACAAAAGTACTCCAGCTCATTTACACATTTGGAGTATAGTAAAACATGATGTTTTGACCTCAGCCTTGAAGAGGATTCAAGGAATTTCTGCTCCTTTCCTCCATCCATTTACCCCTCAATGTGGCTGATGCAGTTCTGTGCTCTGCACTTCAGCTTTGTCCCTCTCCCACTGACCTCCCTCTCCTCCCCGACCCCTCTGCTCTCCAGGACAGCCACAGAAAGGAAATGTGAGCTTTCCAGACTGTGTCTGTGCCGAAACCAACCTCTCARGGAGATAATTTTGCATCCCTCCTTAGCTACCTCAATAACAGATTACATTTGGTTCTTGACCGAAGTCAAGAATCAATTTTTATTTCAAATGGGTGTAATTCTGTAAGAATTACTAAACATGCAAAAATGACAACATCAACAGTATTTCTTTTCCAAGGGTGTTAACACAGTTTTCCTATTTTGAAATTGCTTTCCTTCAGAAAAAAGAGCTTTTGTGTCTGGGTCTCCTCATGACCTCTAGTCCAACAATTTTACTCATGGTCCCTTCCAACCAACTACTACAGAACAGTAGAAAACCTYAAATTCATGGAAGTTTTCCTAAAGGAAGCAACTGGTTTAGAGGATGGAGGCATTCTGAACATCATAACTTGAGAAAAGACTGGAAAATGAATTGACATCTAATTCAAACTGTCATTTATGAAGAAATAAATACCACAGTAAAGCTCCAAGTCAGAGCTGATCAATTATGCATCTTAAATCCATATCAGGTCATACTTATAAGGAGCTTTCTGCACTTTCCAGCACTACGAAAATACTACAGCAGCTACCGGAACGAAAACAATTCTGCTGTTGCTCTTCCACTCCTTATGAAGCAATTCAGTACAATAYCCACTCCACCTGAGTAGAAAGCACAAAAATATTTGTAACAAAAACAATTCAGAGGATGTTCATGTTAGAAATCAGTTTAAAAAGACTAAAGACAAGAAAATTTTACACATATTGAAGTTCCTAAAACTCACATGCCAAATTAATGTGTCAAATTTGTGTGTGCAATTAACCATATTTGAAGATACAATTTATCTTAGTTGTGTCAAAAGCATACACAGAATTAATATAAAGCTAGCTCTTGAAAACTTCATTCACAACTGACAGGCCCTCTACAGAATCTGACGTGTCTAACATTTTATTTCTGGAAGATTTAAAAGGGTGTTCCCCCACTTCCCCAAAAAGCTGAACACCTACTCCAGAACACAGAAAACGTGGAGGAGTCTTTTAATGCAAAAAAATACATCCCTGATGTTTTTTAGATCTGGTAACTCATTCACATATGCAATACACTGCAGAAGTCATTGGAGAAATCCTAGACGTGCTGTCCATRAGCAGGTGCCTCTCCACCTTTTGTGTTTCTGCTGGAGATAACTTYACCCACACAAAAAGTTTCATAGAACCATGAGCAGCCCAGGTTGGAAGGAATGTCAAGATTGTCTGGTCCAACTTTTTGTGGGGAAGGGAGCCCCAATGAGGTTATCTGGCACTCTGTCCARTTGCATCCCAAAAAACTCTAGTTATGGAGACTTCACCATGTTCTAGGGGAGGTTGCTCCAGTGAATGATTGATCTCACTGTAATTTTTTTTTTTCTTATATTGAGATGAAAACTTTGATCAAACCTTTGCCAAGAGTCCCTAGTGAACAGCCATAGTGGAAGTGCTTTGACACTTCTATTTTTGAGACAGCTGCAGATCTGATGAGCTTGTARTTGGGTCCTTTACAGTTCACCCTAAGTGGCCTTTCCATAAAAGATGAGTTTGTTCACCTTCTCACTTTTGTGCTTGTTTTAAAATAAAACATATCAGCTCCTGGGTGCAGCTGACTGCATAGCATTGAGTGTTAGTGTCAGCACATGGGAAGCAGTCAAAATGCAGTACCCAGCAAGGCTGGAGCGGAAAAGGAAGAACTCCTGCTTTCAGGCAGTGAGAGAAGCTTAGATCAGTTAAGCTGCTTACACAGCCACACACTGAATATGCCCTGCCTTTATTTTGCTGCTGCCCACAGCTCTGACAACCAACAGTAACAGAGAATAGTACAGTGAGTCCATTCCATTTCTGATACTCAGAAGTGCTCAGCAATATTGAAATAAAATATCACAGACTGTGGTGGTTTCAGCTGCCATGGGAGAAATCTATAGGAAGATCAGCAGGAGATTTAACTAATTCTGTTGTTGAAACATCATTTAACCCTTCCCCAGAGCCATGAGAATGAAGCCTAGGGTCAGAGACACAAAGAGAAAGTTGCTTCTCCTCCCAGGTTTATTTATCAACTAGTTCGAAGAGTGATAGTCTGCAAATAAAAGCTGAAGAATACACACAAGGTCACTAAACAGCTCACTGATAAACCCAGAGATACAGCCAGGTGTGAAAGTTCACATCTGATGAAGTCACTATTTATGGATTTTCCTGGTAGGATTCCATAAACTGCCTTCACACCAGTGAGCTAATAAATTCACACTTTTTGAGTCATTCTACACTGCCAAGTAGGAAACATTTAGAAACACAGCTAATTATAATAAATATTACAGTTTAGACAGTTACATTAAACAGTTAGTTTGGCGATAGGGATTTTAATGAAGAATTGCTGTAAAGTGAATCTTGAAACTGKTCCATCCATTGTTACACCAGAGGAAAACAAAGAGCTCAACAAAACAGGAACATCCAGAACTACCACAATCCTGGGTGTAAAGAAAAAGAGATCTCACCTATCCYAGAGTTCTGACAAATACAAATTTTTTGCAGTTTCAAGCAACAAAATGAACACTTCACCATGATTAAGAAGTTTTAGCTAYGATAAATTACTCCAATCCTACACTTCACATCGTGTCTCTGGACTTTAGCATCACTTCATTTGACCACTTTTGGAGTAATCATATTGGTACAGCCTGACCACTAAGATGAAAAACTGGAAGTATGTTGAGTGTGTGATCTCCAAACACGAGATGCCAGCTTTCAAAAGTTACTTCAGAAGTGACATGAGAGGGCTGATTCAAATGCTTTAAATGAAACACTACACTGAGCACGTACCAAGCATAATGTATTGTGTAAAATGCAAGGGATCTCAAAGATCTTTCAAGATGCATTTGCAGGAYAGTCTGTCTCTCCCTCATGTAAAGATGTCTATGATCTAAAAATKAATATATTTACACAAAGCAGCATTCCTGGTTTGAAAATGGGCAACACTTCTTGTGCTACTACAGTGTCCACGTCTCAGCCCTGCATGCTAACTCCAGTATATTGGCCTGTGCAAATGTATTTGTTGCCTAATTTTATAAATGTATTTCAGAACAGATGCCTAACTTTTATCCAAAGTTAAAGGTACCTTACGTAACAATTATCTACCATTAAAAATAAGCAACAGCCTGAAACACGCACAAAAGAGCTCTCAACAAATATGTTTCCTTAGTAAGCCAAAATCCATGGTGTGATTTTAGGTGGTTACTATGTAATTTCTTTAACTTTCAGAAGGAAGACAGGCTTTGCTTTTGAAATGTAGCTATTCTAAATAGTAGTATTTAACAACCTTGATAAAAACACAGATTATTTGATAACCAGTACCATCAAAAATGTCAGCAAGAGAAGAATGGCTTAAGTGTATTTCAGACCTCACAATTGTATAACAAATTTTACTTAGCAAGGATCAGTAAAACAAGCAAAGGTAAACAAGGAAAGGGCTGGGTACTGTCAGATTAGATTCTAAAAGGTCAAATAGTTACCAACATCCGAACTCAGCTGGCAGGAGAACAGACGAGACAYTAGGTCATTCAATCCACTCCCCTGCCAGCTCCGTAGGGTTCTCTACTGCACATTGCAAGTGCTTTTGTTTATAATGTGGAAGAGGAGAGGAAGCAATGGCGGGGGGAAGAAAGTAGATTGTCTTTGGAGGCTGAAGCAAAACAACCATTAAAGACACACAAGCCAGAGAAAGACATCCTGGAAACACAGCTGATGGGAATTCATGAAAGAGCAAGATGAAAACCAGCAGCAAAGGTCAGGATTGAGTTAAGAAACTGAAAGCAAAAGCTCTTTACAGGATGGTGAAAAAAAAATTTTAAATTCTTGCCTATAGGAATCTGGTGTCATTTGTTGAGTCAATGGGAAGAAACGAAGCAAATAAGATTTACCGGAATAATGGAAGAGGGAAGTGGAGGGGCCAAATGGCTCAGTCTTTTCCCAGTACTCATACTTGGAGTAAGTGCTACCAACCACATCTCTTGTTTCCTGCCTATCCAGCTGTTTCCAAGAGCCAGGTAAGAGTCAAAAGTAAGTCAGATAAGGGTTTTTTTTCAACCTGATTAATTCTGYGATCTGCCTCACCAGAARAATAMAGAAATGGTTACACTATCACATGTGAGGGAGGTCAAAGAGGCAGGCAGAACAAAATGATGGACAAGAGGATCACAGGAAAAGGGAGCCATTTAAAATGACAGACCAAACAAAAACGGTTCACACTGCTATAGTCCTAAACAAGTTAGTACTGTCCTGAAGTATATTTTTCCTGCTTTTGCCACAGAATTTATTCATGACTCTGGATAAATTACCTAAAAATACTGTTCTAAYGTGCACACCAACTATGTGCATTTTATTTTAGGGATCTCTCTACCAAAATCTGAGTACTTGATTTGCAAAAGCAGCAGAGGTTTAGACCAGACATTCAATTTGTTTGCAGCTGTGCACTTAACATAAATAAGGACACTGAACTCAATACCCTGAAAAACATCAGATCCTGCCTGGCCCAGATCTAGTCTCCATAGTTTTATCTTTCATTCTTCATGTGGAGTGGGAGGATGATTTCCTTGTCTTAGGAGAATTTTGTCAATTAAGGGGGGAATTAATTGAGTACTGAGATACTAAGGTGATAAGCACAACAGAAGACACAAGGAAATTTGTAATTTTGTGGTCAATGCAGAATTTGATGCAGATTTGAGTCATATCAAGAAAATGYTGTGACATCACATAACCAAAGTAATGAGAATGAGACCAAAATACTTCATCTCTTTAATACCCTAAGTACCACAGGATTTTTTATGGAATAAACAACATGTTACCATTTAAGAGAAAACCGTAGTTCAGTCTAGATGTATGGAGAGACTGAACTAAAGCTAACTTCAAAACTTCAGCTCTCCATTTGTGTTTCTGGAAATGACACTGTTAGTGTAGTTGCTCTGTGTGTAACTATCCACTTCTCACATAAGAAAACTGACATCACCAAGTTATAATCTCAACACCTSCATGTATGCACCAGATGCAGTGCTTTACTGTTTTGAGCTAATGCATTAGTTGGACACAAATTTCTGGRTGAGGTTGCATGAGAAAGGGATTATCCATGTTTCACCTGGGAATTTCCTGATATTTGCTAGTTCCAAGAAAACAGAGATACTCAGAATCCCAGGTTCCAGCCTAATCTGTTCTGGAAAATACAGTTTCCTGGCCTAAAAGAGGTTGAAGTGAGATGGCTAAACACATGAGTAAAAATCTCACTTCTGTTCCCATGCAGTACTCTCACACAGAAGTTCCCTGTTCTCTGGCTTCTAATCTCACTCCCTAGCAAGAACAATTCTTGCAATCTCACTCACCATTACTGGATAAGACTCCTCAGATTACTCCTCACCTCTTGCACTTGTAAACCTCCCCCACAACTGCTTTATCAATGGCACTCCCTCTGTTCAACATGAGGGCCAGAATGCTCAACACCCCAGTTGCATAATCCCTTTACACTGGTGTGTGTGCCTCTGTGTATAACACACGTGTACATTAAAAAAACAGGCCTTGTATATATGCACCTATTCTTTTGTGTACAACTAAAAAAAACTCTTTCCCTCCCCACCACGTTTCCTTGAGCCAGTATAAGCATCCCTGAGGCGGTGCAGGGAAAAAGACGTGATTACTAACTAGGTTAATCAGAAAAAGTGTTTAAAAGGTCAGTGTGAATCTGCGGGTAATGCCCCGTGCCACTCCACCCCACTGCTGTACAAACAATGGTGCCAGCACGGGGAGAAGATGGTACAGAAGGTGGTAATGAGCAGAAAAAGTAGAAAAAGCACAACTAGGGTTTTTTTCAGTGACAGTCAATAGTAATAATAAATTTAAGGTCTTGATTTTAATCTAGAATACCAACGTCTGCATAACTGTCCCTCTTCCTGGACTTATCTATGAAAACTTGAAACTCTTTCAAGTGTCTTCATGTGCTTATCGTCCTCTTCCCTTTACTCACTGGCTCCATTCCTCTCTGTGTTGTTCCCAACAAGCCAAATCACTGCCTGCTCTCTCACTCCTCAGCCAACGCGACACTCAATCCCCGCTTCAACTGTGGTAACGCTGAGGCTTCCTCTGCCCCTTCTTGTTTCCTGTGGAAATGGATGAATTGTTCCCTTGCCAGCGTCAGGCCTAGGAGAGGTCCCCCAGAGCCCGGGAGGGTCGGGCTCCCTCCCAAACACACCTTCCCCCCCCAGCATCCACAGCTCCAGCCGCACCGCCTGCCCCGGCCCCGCAGCTCCAGCACACACGAGGCCTTTGCGTGACCCTGGCCACAGTGCGAAAAGTTTTAACAGGGATACGAAAGCTTCGGATGGCTGCGCCTGTGCTCCGCGGGTTTGTTTCGCGGGTGGTGCTTTCTAAAACTTCGGAGAAAAACGTATCAGCTGCCTATTTTGGAGAGAGTCGCTAACCTCCTCCAAAAGAGAAATTCCGCAGGATTCTTCCTTTGTTCAATACAGTCCACACATTCTCTTCCCCGGCTTAACTGGAAACGGCACAAACCCCCTGAGAGGAGTTTCCCGGTCGGCTCCCGGAGCGCGGYGAGGGGCGGAGGGCGGCGGGGTCGATCCTCCCTCCCTCCCCTCAGGGGTGTCCCCGCCGCCCCGCGCAGCCCMGCGCGGGACCCCCGCCCCGGGCGCTCCCTCCGGGCACCGCTCCCGCCGTCCCCGCGCCGGGCAGCCCCTGCCCGCCCGCGGCCCCCGCCGGCACCCCGCGCTACCCGCACTCACCGGCGCAGCCCGCACCCCGCTCTGCCCACGCTCACCGGGGCTGTCCGCACCCCGCTCTGCCCACACTCACCGGCGCTGCCGCACTCACCGCAGCCGCCCGGGTGCGGAGCAGGGCCGGCGGTGCCCGAGCGCTGCCGCCCCGCGCTGCCCCAACGCCCGCTGCGCGCTCGGCGGAGCGGGCGGCGCCTCCGCGCATGCGCCCGRCAGCCCGAGGGCGGCCGTGAGGCGGGGAGAGACTGAGGGCGACTCGCCGCGCCCGCCCGTGCCCCGCTGCCCCTKSCCCCGCTSCCCCTGCCCCCGCTCCACATTGCCCCTGATCAGAGCTGGCCCGGGGTCAGCGGCAGCGCAGGGTGGCCGCCGGCCCCCTCCCCGGGGCAGGGTGATCCCTCTAGCCGCCCCCCCCATTGGGAGCTCCCCGCGGGCGCAGCCCGGTGCTCAGCAGATCCCGGTGGTCGGAAACGCGGGCGCGGCCGTGGTGGCCTTACCGCTTCCCGGYCGAACCCCCGCGTCCAAGGTGTTTCCAGTCCTAAAGTTTGTATCTGTTTGTATCACGGAATCACAGAATCAGTTAGGTTGGAAAAGACCTCTGAGATCATCGAGTCCTATGACCGAACATCACCGTGTCAATCAGACCATGGCGCTGAGTGCCACGTCCAGGCTTTCCTTAAAMACCTCCAGGGACGGTGACTCCACCACCCCCCTCGGCAGCGTGTTCCAATATTTAATCACCCTTTCTGGGAAGAAATTCCTCCTAATGTCCAACCTGTGTAGATAGACACGGCAGCCTTTTCTTGTAAGCAAGACACACACATGCACAGGCAGTTGTGGTCTTTGATGGGAAGCTAATAATCACGCCAAAAGTCATGATTTTCACCTTCAGTGCCCTCCAAGGGTGGCTGCATGGAGCCGTGGGACTCGTTTCCCWGAGTTCTGAGCCTTTGGGTGCACTCAGATCTCACCCCCCTGGAAGGCATTTCAGGAACCCTAAAACCTCATGTTCCACATTAAAAAGTAAAGGTCAGTCAGCTTTTTGCACTGCCCAGAATTCATCTGAAAACAGAGAGTTTGATAGCTTAATTTTGTTTGTGACTGGTACCTTCATTTTTGCCTCTATGATTTTGAATGGATGTGTATGGAAAGAAGATAAAGCTCTTCAGAAAATTCACAGCAAGTTARTAATCCCTACCTGACTTCAAAGGTGCTGTTGTCAGTGGTGCAGTGGGCTGTTTATAAATGACTTAAGAACAATCCGCAAAAAATAACAGCCTGGTTTGCCAGAAGAGAGATTGAGGTCTAAATGGTGTGGAGTGTAAAACACCAKTTATTCCGTGAAAATGGAATTGAAGTTCCCTATAAATATGCAGTGGGTTTTTTTTTAAGTTTACATTGCTGCTGTTTTCAGATTCAATTAATATGAAGAATATGAATATKATTTTTTGTGGTTCAAATTTTTGGTGGGTTATTATGCTTTTTTAACCTTTATTTTATATTAAGAGACAACTGACAATGAGCAGAAAAGGAATGAGGTAACAACTACAGTCACAGAGATGTTGAGGGAACTGAAAGATGAGATAGTTTGCAAYAGTTCAGATATGTTTCAGCTTCTTTAATGGATCTTGACCTATAATAGAAGTTAATGCCTTCATAAATGTCAGCTGGAAACTGACACTGAGACCATCAGGCTTTAAACAAAAGAAATAACATGAATGTGTCTGACAGTTCTTTGACACAATTATCTAGAAACTCAAATCCCTTGAATCAACGGGAGACAAATTATCTCTGCTCTTTGAAAGTTTGCTGAGGCCCTGACAACAAATGGTCTCCAGTGACCATGGAGAGAGGCACGCACCATCAGAGGTTAGGTCTCCAAGAGAAGTGAATTTACATCTGCTTTCCTTTGGAAGGCAAGGAGTTTTCCTGTAATAATTTACAAATACTTGCTACAGGTTGTTTGAATATGCASTATTCAACCATATCTGTTTAACTTWATAGCAGGTGGTTGGGAAATAACCAGAAAGGCAATAGATGAAAAATTTCTTTATAAGGGTCAGGAGACAATATTTAACTTAATAATTATGCAGTACTTTCTTCCTTGATTCCAGGTGCATTGCACAGTTTGTTTGTGAAGGCTTAGAGCCAAAAGCTCAAAAGGGCAATGAAAAAGTTAGAAAACACTGTGAACAGAGGACAAGAAATGTCACAGCCATATTGGAAGAGAGAAATCTGTCATTTGAGCCTTGCTGAGAGGAGTGCAGGCATAAAAGCAGAGCAATACCTGTGTAGAATTCACTGGGAAATCTTACAGCTATGAGGACTTTCTCCTCAGAAATTATTCAACTTTTAAGAATATAGTTTAATAAATTTTAATTTGGGAAAGGTACTTGGTCCGAGGTGGAATTTCCAGACAGAAAGAGGCCCATTAGTATGGGTAATAGTTTTGCTGTGTAAATACTTTTCTTGGATTTTTGAAAATGAATGGGTAAACCCATCTGAAGGTCCTAACTTCCTGTTGCTGAGGGTGCACTCGATGCCTTTGTCTACGACATTAATGACGATATTAAAAAACACTGGCTCCAAAGCTGGCTCCCGAGGGACACCACTTGTCACTGATGTCATTRGGACCCCGAGCCATCGGCCACCACCCCCTGGGTGCAACCATCCAACCACTTTCTTAACCACCTAACAGTYCACTCATCAAATCCATCTCTCTCCAATTCAGACAGTTTGAATGACTCTTAGTTTTCACAAAAAAAGCCTTAAATCTTTTTTTCCCAACTTCTGTCATGGTACAGAAATAATTTTATTATATTTTATATTGAAGTTTATTTTTTTGGTCATATCTCCTTTCACCTGTAAGAGTAAACAGTCATTTGATTTTGAAAAGATTGTCATGGACAATTACACAGTTTCTTCTAACTCCAGGGTACCTTCAGGATGTCCACTCCTAAAACATGAAGAAAATAGATACAAAAGTGAGAATTCRGCCAGACCTTTTTGGGGTGAAATAATTATCATTATGATGCAGCCCAGGACCGGGACAAGGAGTGGGAGAAACAAGGATTTTGGCTGAAGAGAGATGGAAGTWCAAAAGCTACTGCAGTAAAAGAACTAACAAGACTTTAAAAATGGAAGGAAGCAGAGTTGTGTCCCAGCACAATAGCTGGGATACTGTACTGTTCTCTAGAAAAATATATTGTTGTATTTACCCTAAATTTAGACACATATAAAGGAAGTGTGCCTTACAAAGTCATTTTACTTTTTGTTTGAGTAATACGTTATGAGTAAAGATACAGAGAGAACTTGCTTGAAACATGCAAAGGGGGAAATTAATATAAAGTGTGATTTACTGCCAAGGATTATTATGAGCGCTGCCTTTCTTACTCACATATGAGTTTTCCTGTTTATGCTGTGCACTGTGTTTGCACAGCCAACTTGTACYCTACACTAGAACATTTCTCACACTTTTCACATAAATGTAACTGGTTTATTATTTCTTTGTCATCAAGGAAAGCAAACAAATGTAAAGCCAAGAGGCATCTAAAGTGCCACATCACACGCAGATCCAGTGTCCTCACTACTCAATACTTCCTGCTCTGTGACTTTTTCTGTTCTCCTGACAAATGAGGAACTTCAGCACAGAAGGGTAAGTCTGAGGACAACAGAACAACAAAAAATTTCCCTTCTCCTTTTATCCCTTCATTTTAGTTTGCCATTTAGCTYTGAAAGTTCTGATGTTTTAGCGCAAGAATGCAGGATGCAAAGAAGCAATGACCGCTGTGGGGAACTGTACGACGTCCTCCAGCATATTCATTTCCCCCCTCCAGCCCCTCTGCCCTGAGATCTGGATTGAAGCAGTATCCTCTCAGCCACATAAGCTAAATTAGCTGGTTTTTAGAAACCATTAAAGGTGCCTCTTAGTCAGGAGGGGAGTTGGTCCCTGGCGAGTGATGCTCCCAAGGCATGACCCCGATGCTGCTGCTGCACTAAGCAGCTCCTGCTGTGCTGTGGGAACTTACACCACATGAACAAATTCTACACTCTTGGGCTGTTTTCAAGTGTGTTTAAGTATCACTGTGTAATACATTAACTCAATTCAAATATTTCAGATTTTTTTATAATCCTACATTATTCCAGCAAAGCAACATTGGAATGTTTAGTGTTCTGAATGACTGCTCACATCTAAATGGCTTTGTTCTTTCAGAAATTAATTTATGATTTGCTTCACTCCCTCTCCAAACATTGACAGGATTTGATGTGTGTTCCAGTTGTTTTGTGAATTGCTCAGAAAGCACCATTTTGCATCTGTGAAGGTGTTCACCTGAATCGCTGTAGATCACACAAGCGTGCAGTTGATCAGAGCCAAATATTACAAAGTAATTGCAAGTGTATTTCTGTTCTGTAACTGTGGTATGGAGAGCAGGCTGCGTATAAGTCCTATACCATTGTTTTTATCATGTATATTTTAGTTTGATTGCTGACCTCCATATGGTACCTGTGAAATTGCCATGATTGTTTTTCTGATCCTGGCCATTCCCGTATCTCATTTCTTCTCTGTTGAAAAAAATGGTGGGAAAGGAAAACAAATAAATGGAAATATTTAAGTTCAAACTGTGTGTTTTAACTATACACTTCTTCCCTACACATTAGCAACACCACAGCACTGTATGATGTGAACCTGCAAGTTATTTAAGACAGTTGTAGACCTTGGAACTGAAGATTATGTACCTAGATCCCACCTGGGGCAATAAGTAACTTCCAAATCAGGGCTTTCAAGTAGCTCTGTTTCTCACTGGATAAGAACGTGAGAATACTCAGAATATTCATAATACCTAGAAGAAAAACAAATAGCTGATGAAATAATACTGTTCTTGAAAGAGTCAGAAAACTAGTAGGGAAATTCCAGTTCCCATAATATTTGTGGAAATAAGTGATTTTAGATTCACACTGCTAGACTCCTCCCTGTGACTTTGGAATGTATTTCCATACTTTTAAGTGAAGAAGAATAGGAAATAGATGAGCGACTTTTTATCTTATAACACTATACAAAGCTTTTATAAGCCCATTTGATATAAAAAATAAATAAGCAACTACATTTAACAGGGCTGTTCTAGCAATCTCAGCATCCCTGTAACATCACAAGCAACTCAGATTTCCTTTCTGTGGTTTATAGTGTCTCTCCACTCAACATCTCAACAAAATAGCATCCTTGCTACATATTTTTTTCTTAACTGTTCTGCTATTGGCCATATAGATTTGACACAAACGTTTAGTGACAAGGCAAGCATACAAAACCAGCAAGTATCCCAAGAATAAAATAAATTTTAAAGACCGGAAATTGACTTAGTTTGTTATTTCATGCTGTCAGAATTCCACTGACATGATCTTATAAGATGCAGCCCTTTGTGCCTTCTGATTGTAAATAAAAGTCTAAGGAGAATGACATTTATTCGGTACAGTCCTCAAGTACACATCCTGAATSTCTTCACAATACAGTGGTGACAAAATCCTCTGTTGTGCTATAATTCTGCTAAATGAGAGACCAGATTAGAAGACTCCAGTTCTTTTCTGGGCAGAATGGGTTTCTTGGGGTGATTGACTGACAAACCAGATGGGTGTCCTGCCATTCGGAGGGACCTTGGCAGGCTGAAGGGATGGGCCAATGAGAGTCTCATGAAGTTGAACAATGGGAAGTGAGAATTCCTGCTCCTGGGGAGGAATAACACTGTATAACTAACCTCTTGGAAAGTATCTTGGCAGAAAAGGAGCTGGGAGTCCTGGTGAATGCCAAGCTGACCATGCCATGTGCCTTTGTGGCAAAGATCCTCATCTGCATCAGGCGGAGTGTCCACAGCAGCTGATGGAGGGTGATCCTTCCCCTCTGCTGAGCCCTGGTGAGACATACGAGGAGAAGGGCCATGAAGACAACTGAGAGTCTGGAGAGACTGAGAGAGATGGGACTGCTCATCCTGGAGAGGAGAACACTCAGGAGCATCTTATCCATGTGTATAAATATCTGATGGGGTGTTTTTCCCATAGAAGACAAAGCCAGACTCTTGTCAGAAGTGCCTGGGGACAGGACAAAAGGCAAAGGCACAAACTGAAATACAGGAAATTCCATTTAATTTTTTTTTTTTTTATGAGGGTGGTCAAACACTGCAACAGGCTGCTCAGAGAGACTGTGGAGACTCAATCCCTAGAAGATCTCTAGCAGCACCTTCCTGTGTCAGCTGGTTTGTGCTTCTTTCTCCTGACCACTTCCATGTAATTGGTGGTTTTGTAAGGGTAAGGACAATAGCAGTGGACTCAGCCAGGTCCTGTGTTTTGAACCAAGCTGGATGACACGTGTTAGAAGCATGTTAGGGAGTGAGAGGCTTTCCACAGACTGCACCTGGACCTGCATGGAATCACATGGATTGAGCTTCTGTATCAGCATCAGTGATGTAATCATTCACCTTTGGCTTATCCTACGCAGCATTGCAAAGAGCAAGGGATTCGCATGCAGTCAGTCTCTGTTTTGAAATGTCTTAACTATTGTTTCTGGTTAGCCAGGGGAATTTATAGGACGAAAAGCAGTTTAAACTTCCAGCTAATTTTTGGTAAAGGTACATCCTTCTCACCTTGTTTTAACTTTGTAATATTCAGCAACCCTGAGAAAAGTCGTTCTTTTTTCATAACCACAGTGGAGCCGGATGCTATGGTGACTGCTACAAGATATTCTGATAAGCATTCCACAGTTTGCATCTCCACAGTTGATTTAGAAGAGTGAGCTCTTAAAGAGAAGAAAAAAATAGTACAGAAATAGGAAACTCTGTCAGATGAGTGAAGATGAGTATGAGAAAATGGGGTTTGTGTGAGAGAGATCTAACCAGAAAGGTTATAGAGCAGCAATATGCAGAGACAGTGCAAACAACGATAGAGATAACCACGTTAATGATTATAGAAAATGTAGGAATGGTATCTCTAGTCGTTAGCGAAAGGGAAGAGCAAGAGATGTGTGGAGAGCAGTTACCAAAATCTCATTGTCAAAAGAGTTTCTGGTGGATTTCTCAGTTGTCCTGGTCCATTTAGTGAACAATAAACTGGAAAAAATGCTCGTTACATTGTCAGATAATATGTGGAGAAATTGCAAGTATGCTTGAGGATAGGATTTGAATGATCAATAGTCTTGCTAAACTGAAAAAAACCCAGAGGATGAGGTTCTATAGAAACAAATGAAAAGTAGTATATTGGGCAATATATGTACATATATTGTCTGTGTGAACTCAAAATACTTTCCAGGGATGGATAAACATTCAGAAGCCCTGAATTAAACAGACAGTTTGGACATCTTTTCATAATGCCTATSGTGGCACCACAATATAAGAAAGATATAAAGATATTAGAAAGCTTTCAAGAAGAGTATGATGTTGGTAAAGGGCCTTGAGGGGAAGCTGTGTGGGGAGCGGCTGAGGGCACTTGGTCTGTTCAGCTGGAGGAGACTGAAGGGAGACCTCACTGCAGTTAAAACTTCTTTGTGAAGGGCAGAGGAGGGGCAGGTACTGATCTCTGCTCTGTGGTGACAGTGACAGGACCCGAGGGAATGGTCTGAAATTGTGTCAGGGGAGGAGGAGGTTTAGGTTGGATATTAGGAAAAGGTTCTTCCCCCAGAGGATGGTTGGGCACTGGAACAGGCTCCCCAGGGCAGTGGTCACAGCACCAAGCCTGACAGAGCTCAAGAAGCATTTGGGCAATGCTGTCAGGCACATGGAGGGATTCTTGAGGGCTGTTCTGTTCAGGGCTTGATTGTTCTTGTGGGTCCCTTCCAACTCAGGATATGAGGCATCCTGATAAGATCCAACATCCAACTATGATTCTGTGAGGTATCCTGATAAGACTGCTCACCTGTTAGAAGAGAGAGATTCCAGACGGATTGAAGACAACCTCAGCACTCTCTTTAATGCCTCTGCATCTTGTAGTGAGGTGTTCAGAGCAGGATGGGGAACAACCCCTAAGACCTGTGATAAAGCCATGTAGTGTTCTGTCTTTGGCTGTTGCTGTGTACTGTCCTGGTGAATTAGATACCCAATGAGCTTTATGAACAGCGCCTGCTTCTGTTTGCTGTTTGGGGGCTCTGAGCTTTCCTGTACAGCTTCCTGCCAAGAAATGGACTTTGTGGACCCGGAGCAATTCCACTGGCAGCATTCCAAAGGAGCAGCTGCATTTCCGTAGCCCATTGCTGTTACATATCATTCCACCAGTGCAACTTTGGTRGTTTACTGTAGCACTTTTCTTATCTGCTGTGGTGCCAAGGGAAACAAGTTTTTATAAACATTCAGTGGCAATTTTGTGCAAACACATTTTATTTTGCTTTCCAGCCCTCTAGCAGTGTGTGTATTGTCAACTGTTACATTTCAACTGTGAGGTGGCCCTTGCCAACTCAGGGCTAGTAAAATATCAAACTTTTTTAAAAAAAGTGAAGTGGTATCATGATCTTCATAGTTAGTAATAGCATTTTATCCAAATATTTGATAACTGACAACATTTGTTGTTTCCCCAAGGAAAATTGTCACAAAATTTGTGCTGTTATACAGTCAGTTACTATATCTGGACTTAATAGCTAAGGAGATTTTACCAAACTCACTAGATCATAATGAAAAACAAATTTTTATCCTAATTTTTATAACTAGAATAAGGAATACGTCCTTGAAATCAGATTTAAAATTGCGAATGAGCAATAAAATGTATAGCAGCTTTCAGATTTAGAATTTGTTTTAAAAGTCTGAGCCAGGCCAAGTAAGCAAACATTTGAATACTTCCATGGTTGCCTTTATATCACATTATGCCCAATTTGTCAGCAATAATGCAATGTAGGGGCACAAATTCATATTTTGCTTGAAAATAAACAGTTTTGCATTGTTGTCTGAAATGCTGTATTTTTTATCTCCATTAAGCAAACCAATATTGTAAAAATAAATTCCATTTCTTGCTTTCATATTCAATTTTCATGTTAAAAATGGCTTGTATTACTATTGTGCTGTGTTGCTTTCCAGCATATGCTGATTATTCAATAAAGGATTTAAAATACGAAAATAGGAAGTAATTTACTTGGCAGTTGAATACTGATTCAAAGTCAATGAATTTTTTCTTAGGTTTGACTCTTTCAAAATATAAGAAATTCATAAGAATGTTTGTATTAACTGTTTTAGATAATATAAAACGTCTTTGATTTCTTCTGGGAACTCTATGAATTTATACCATGGTTGCATTTGACTAACGATTTCAGTTCAAGTCATGCAAATCATTAGTGCTGAAAATTGTCAGATTAAAATTAATATTATTCAAGAAAAAGATTTATTTGTTTCAGATGGCTTCTGAAGTTATTGCAATGGAAGATGTTAACTATATCTTCTTCCATTATTTATTCCTATGTTCACTTTGTGCCACACAGTGTGACTATGAATATCCACAAAATGATCGGTTTCTTCTCAGCTTGTCTTTAGGCTTTACACACACACACAAAGACAGAAAGTTGTTGGATTTGTATTGATTTTATACATGCATCACAGAAGTATGTTAACCTATTTTATTAGTCTCAGGGTGTGAAAATGTTTGTTCTTAAAATATATAGAACTTAAATTTTTACTCAAAATTGACCTCAGAGTATTCTTTAAAATCTCTGGGTCAAGGGCACTTTGGAAAACACCTATCTGATAATTCCAGAAGACCAATGATTTCAAACTTTGAGACTTAAATTAGAGGTTTGGTTCCATGGACAGACGAGCTGATCTAATTACTTGCTGTGACTGTGAAGAAGAGCTTCCTTCACCTTTTCATCTTTTCGTTCCCCCTTCCTCCAGACCTCCTCTCTCCTTTTTTCTTGCCTCAGTCTCCCTTCTCATTCTCCCTTCCTCCATCCCTTCCCCAGGTCTGACCATTCGGTCCATCATTCCCACTCCCCTACCTTATTCCAGCTCTGACGCTCCTCAGGACCTCACCCATCCCGGTAGCAGTGRATTTTTAGTGACCCACCTTGTGGAAATGAACTCTGTGCATTGGCATCGATAGACTCACGAGATATAGAAGTACAAAGGTTTTGGGAGCATTTTGTCTCCAATAACCACCCACAAAAATTACCTTGACCTAAAGGTTCTCTGTGCTGCTGACAGAAAGCCCCTGAGTTCTTCAAGCATGGAGTTGTGGTTTTCTRCACTTCATAGGACGGAGAAAATTCTGCATCCCTGATTTGTCACTTAGAGTTACACCATGGCAACTTCAAAAAAATAAATAATGCTAATCTAGGTCCAGCACTGACTAATGAAACTCATTTCAGCATAAACATTTTTACACTCCATCAGTCTTCGTGAATGGCTTCCTGTGAAGCAAAGATGGTGCATTCAGTACAGGATTTAATAAATGGGGAAGAACAGTTACAAGGTTTTGTTCTCCCTATTATAATGTCCCTGGCAACTGAAGTCAGGACAAATTTGATTGCAACAAGAAACTCCTAATGAGTTTGCCAAGATGCTATCCCCAGCATGTCTCACTAATGAGGCTGAGAGGCTGTGATTGGGGTGGTTTTGTATTTATTCTGCACACACAGTAACATTAATAATCCTCCAGAAAGATTAAGTTCCTTCCTAGCAGTATTAATGAATGCAAAATGAGGATTTTTTTTCCCAAAGAAAACAAATTAAGAAACAAACACATGAACATTTGGTTCAAATCAGCAYCATCATTTCTCCATCCATTTGGCATCTTTTTATTCTTCTATTATTTAAAACCTAAATAATTTCTTTTCCTGGTCTGAACAAACAGCTTCCTCAACAAAATTTCGGAGTGGAGACCAGTGGGATTGTGGCATCACTGGGGAATGGCACCCTGGGCTGGGCTGAAATGGGGCTCCTGAGCCMTGGGTAGGGTTGAGGGAGGTCCTGGGGGTGCTAGGCAGCGCCAAGAAAGCTTATTAATGCACTCAGGGCCTTTATAGATGGGTATGGTCATTCCTTTGATGGTCAGTACACATCTTTTCACAGTTAGCTGGGTTGAACACAGTCCAAGGTCCAGACCCTCATGGCTTTTACAGGCGAATAAACTGCTCTTTTCCTCACTTGTTTTAGACTTTCAGGAAATCCCTGGCATGGGAAAACATCTACAACTTGTATTGTAGTTGTTTACAGATAAAGTGTAAGTTCATTTTTTTCTGTGTTACATTAAATACAAAATGCGTGGTGGAGGTTAAGCAAAATCTCTGAAGTCACAAAGTTGCTATGAGTGAATGTTTCTGTCATAAAGTAAGCACATTACATGCCTTACAAGAGGGACAAAATAACAATTGGTGATGAATTGAGAATTTGGTTTTTCAAAAATGTAATGGATCAGATGTAACGGATGCTGGGAAAGAATTTTTCTTGACGTAGCAGAGCTCCAGGATCTGAGGTAATGCATCACCCAGTTCCATTGTAGGTGTAACTGAACAAAGATTAAAAAGAACACCATTACGAAGAACAAATTTGCTTTAATAGATTAATAATCTTAAACATTGTGACCRATCACACAGAGTAGCCATTAGACGGTAAATGTGCTCAGCAGTGGGAGCTACATTCCCTACACAAAAGCAGTTAGGGGAACACTACTGAGATCAGTGCCAAGGTCCCAGAAGTCAGGAAAGCAGAAATGAGTTGATCTCTTATATTTGTGTTATATTTAGTTACATCACCATCTCATTCAATTTACAGAATAAGCAAGACTTTTCTAAAGTGAGATCCTTCCTGCTTTTCCATGGCTATTTACAAGTTCGGCATATAGTCCAACCGTGATTTGTGGGCTGTCTTTCTAGTCAGTGGAGGAAAGTARTTATCTCCAGAGGGTTTTCAGAAAGGTAAAATTCTAAGCGGTGTCTTTATACACTGAACTTTGCCTTTTTTTTTTTTTTTTGTAGCCTAGAAATCTAAGATTTAAGCCACTAAAGTTAGATGAAGTCAATTTCCTCCCAAGTACAGAGGAGAGTTTCCTTCACTATGTTGCAGTCCCTGGCTGCACACCAAAGCAAGAGGAACAGAAGGTACAAAATCTTTCTGAAATACAATCTCCCATAGACAGCACACGTGTGGTTTGGTCAGTCGGAGGAGCTGCAAGAGGTACAGCAATTCAGCAATGTTAGGTTCCTTATCGACTGTAATTAGTTTTATAATGAGGATTTACAAGTATGTGCAATTTTTTGCCCTCACTGGACAGTTGAACAGATTTTCATGAGGTTGCAAAAGACTTTTCCCCAACAAAAATATTAACCCACAAATAAAGGTCGAGCTCCTGCCCTAAAACCTGGAGAAAACAGAATGTCCAATGAAAAGGTTGACAGGACCGTTCTATAACACAGGCAAAACAGTGTGGTTCCCTAGCTGTATTTCCACATATGTGTGACTCATCAGTGCTGAAATTTTCCAAATAAATAGCATTGGACAAGCACCAGATATGGGGCAATTTCCAGGTAAGCATTTGAAGTTTGCATAATCCTAAGATATTGAACCCAAGGTCTTTCAATAGCATATGTAGCCTAATCTGCAATAAAATTTATTCCAGCTGCTTGTATTGCAATGAATCCCTAAATATGCAAAGCATTATCCAGCTGATGATGGCAGACCCCCTGATTTTCATTATGTCCTGAATATTCAAAGTATATTGAGAAAGTTTCAGTTCTTCTGTTCTCTGGAGATTTAATCACCCTACAGTCTTCTACAGGCCCATGTGAACTGGCTTTCATCACACTCTAAGACCACTGGGAGCTGTGCTGATGTTTTAGCACGTTGTTGAGCCCAAGCTGGTGTACTCTCACAGGGTTTATCAGCTTTGCCCCTTGACAACAGCTTTACATAGCTCCTGCCTCGGAGCTGGCTTGTCTCCAGTCTCTCCAGACCACGTCTGCCCGCAGGATCTGTGTAGAGGTGCCCATGGGAGAGAAGTTTAAGGAGTGCTGCCTATCTTGTACACAGGGGAGGCTGCTGAGACGGTGCCTGTAATGTGAATAGTAAACTGGCTTACAGCTGTGAGATTTCTCTTTGGCAGCTCCGAGGGAGCTGGCTGCAGACAGAAATGCACACTGTGCCAATGCTTCTGTACTAACTCATTCTAATGGTTTCTATTTTGTTGCTGCCACGCACAGTTAAGCACAGTGCACACAAACCAGATCGTCAGGAAGGGTGAAAACCCGTCATGGGACAGCTATGTCCCTTTAAATCCCACAAACCAAATAACTTACAATGGCTTTCAGAGCATGTATTATTTATTATCAGTCATATAGTCTCCCCCAGCTGTTATTCAGATTTGACCTGCACTGCGGAGTTTTGCCAGCAGAGTTATTTCAGCTATGAGTGTGAAAATAATGGTGCTCCCTTGCTGATAGAGCTGTGCTACAGGAGAGAGCATTTGTTGGCTTGATTGATGTTGCAGGGGAAAATAAAACAACACCCAAGTTGACAGAAGCCCTCTCTTCAACGAATTCGCACTGCATCTTCACCAGGCTGCTGTGCCAGAACGGCTGTGCTCAAACGGGGGTGTCCACAGCGGCTCTGTAGGAGAGTTGAGCTCTCAGATAGAAACAATCCTAAAAAAGCAGTCAAAATGGAACCTACCTGTAAAAGAAGGAATAATAGTTTTGCTCATTAGGCGTCATAGAGAGGGTTATGCATTCTGTGACACCCTGTATGTGCTGAATTCATAGCAAAGGCCTTGTTCTCATAGGAACAGAACTAAATGCAGGATTCAGGCTGACATTTATTCTGTGGCTCAGGCAGTCCTGATAGAACTAACTTGTTTATCTCTTCACATTTCATTTTTTTTGTTTTCCAAAAGAATACTAGTATTTAATTCTTTAATATATTGAACTATGACAATTATTCTTCATTTCCATTTATTGGAATGCCAATATGCTCTCTTTCCTTATTGTTGCTTTATTAATGCATTGTTTTATCAAGATAATGGAAATCGTTAGCACAATATCCATGGAGAACTGTGAGGCTGTAGGCATTTATCATCTTTCTTATCCTCTGAGAGTTTGCTTTTAATTCAGGGAAATCTCTGAAGATTAATGGACTGAGGGAATGGGTTGAGGGTTAGATGAAGGCAGAAAAGTAAAATAAACATTCCAAGAAGAGCATTGTGGTGCATAGTGAACACAAAGAACAGAGCAGAGGTATGGAATATGCTTTGCAGAGAACTTCCCACTGAGTCCTGGCTGCAGCTCATTGCAGTGCAGTGCTGTCTTCATTAAAACTAGATTTCCTGAGCTCTACAAACTCTCCTTGTCTTTCTTCTGGTTCAACATGCAAAGATTCCCTTCCTCAGTGGTTTGGTCATCTGTGCACACGGCAAGTCAGTGTTTAATGCCTTCACATAGTCCCAGGGTACTCCTCGTGTTGCTTGAGGGCCTCAGAGCTAAACATTTAAAGTGATTAAAAAATCAAGACCAAATTATATTAAAGGCTGAATTTCAGTCAATTAGCTGCTAAGACAGCTGATCTCCCGGGATGATGCAGCTCACAAATCAGAAGAAAAAGCACAAAGAACTGGGAGACTGGACAACCTCAGGACCAGTTTTTCCTTCTGAAGAAGCCTCTACACATTGCCTATCTTCTGGCCAACTCAGTCCTCAGTTTTTTAGTCTAAATGATACTGACAAAAATACACTATCCAAAGGGTAGATACATATACTGAAATCTGAGGGAGAWTGGATATTTCAAGACACCCATTAATTGCTGGAAATCCGGGTTAAAGGTAGAAGTTGTTTAGCTATGACAGTGGTGTAGGGTTGGACTTTAAACCCCCAAATAACTCCACATGAGTTAGGAATAATAATATTTTGTTTTCTTGTATTTATATGAAATAGGAGTGGTACAATGATAATYGCTTATGTTTTTGTCTGTTAGATTTATAATGATACAGGTAATCATACAGGTAACTACACCTAGCTAACTGGGTAAGTGATATATTTTATATCTCAAGGTAGTAGAGGATGAGTAAGATTGAATACAGAAGAAGCCTCAACTTTGAACGCTGGTCTTTCATGAGAGACCATCAAAGGACATTTATCTACCTCACTATACTTTCTATGTCATCTGTCATTTGAATAATATCCATTTGAATAATATCCTTTAAATTTTTACATACCTATTGCCAAGGATCACTGACTAGGAAAAAAAATAAACTTCATACCTGTACAGAAGTTCATTAGAGAAAATTATTAAAAATCCAATTAATTATACTAGTTTATTCTTAGAGATGTTAAAAGCCATTTCTTCTAAAAGTGAGATACTACTATTTGGTTTTGAAATGAGATTTGAGAAAAACAAGCTAGTGCGAAGTCAGTCAAATGCAAAGGTAAGTGGATGTCATCTAATATACTAACTCTATACTCAAAATTAAATCATAAAAAATAAAGTTAATAACAACAACTACAACTGCTTTCTATCCTACAATTTTTTTTTCTGGAAATTACAGAGGCATAATTAAGCTAACATAGAAACATAGCTGTACTAATCTGTCTCTATAAATCCATATTGCAGTATGGAAGTGGCTTTCTCTACTCCAGCTGAATCAGTTCTGAAGGAATTAATGCCAAAACTGGGGAAAAAAGGCCTCTTATAATTAGATGAAAGTGTGTCCACATATGAATTTGTATTAATGCCTTGTAGCACTTTAGAATCACAGCTTACCTTTTATTACCATAATTTTCCATGTGAACAATCTGTAATCTTCTGTCAAATGCCAGTAGCATCAACACATTCTGAGTTCAGTCTTGCATGAGGGTCCTATTCTAAAATAAATTCAGCTGTGTTTCAAGCTGTTCTCTGCATTTCCATTCTTTTTTTTTTTTTTCTGGTTCTGGGAAACTATGTTAAAAGCTGAGTAGTCACATTTTTTGACTCACACTGCTGACAAGTGAGTTCTTTCAGAATTTATGGTAATTTTTACTCTCCACTACTGAGTTTCATTCTTCTTCAAGTGGAAATGTGTGTGTACACAGCCCTAAAATGGTCTTGCCAATTGAGTAAATACTAGTCTGTATATAGAAGAATTTTAAGTTGCTTAAACAAACATAAAAGTGTATGAGCCGATCCAGGAAAAAAAGCATTCGTGATTCTAGTGTCATGTTGGTTGCTCCGTGTTGATGAGGACACATACTGGTTAAAGTAAGTCAATCTGAATGTGCATTTTAGCAATGATATGACTCCGTAATAAGCCTGGTTTATTTTTGGGAAGATTCAAGGGATGTGTGTTTCAGGTATGATTGTGGAGTAAAAGTCATCCCATACTTGCAACATGTACCAACAGTGCTGTTCGTGCACAGGTTGCATTCTTCACATCCCGAGGACATCAAGCAGAAGGCAGCAGTGGTGCCTCCCCAGGAGCACAGGCACATAATTCCTCTGTTCTCCACACTTCCTGAGCTGCCGTTGCAGTTTTAGATGTGATGTTTCATCAACTGCATACTGGTAACAGGAGGACTGTCATAGAAAAGAGATCTCCGTGTATCTTTTCTGTCCCAGCAGACTCAGTGCATGCGGGTCACATTAGTGACCTCTTCACTCTAGGGGTACAAGGATGAATTTCATAGCAGCCTTGTTGAATTCCAAGTCCCTGAAGGGCCTTGGGAATCCTTTCAGACTCTGGACTATGTCCTCTAAATAGAAGATGGCTTTTCCTTTATTTTCCTGTCGGTTGTWTATCCAGATGTCTGGCAGCCTTGAGGGCTGGTGCAGGACTATGAGCTGTCGCACTCATGCTGTCCAGCTGCTCTGCAAAGGTGTGCGCAGGGASCCTGCACTGACTCAGGGGTGTGACAGAAGTGTACACACATCAGCTCTGTGCACCACAGCCAGCCTTGCTCAGGGCCTCACAATTCTCTCTGACAGCCTCCAGCAGGACCTCTCTCTTCTAATCAAGGCAAATTGCCTTTGGACCCTGTAGTTCCATGTGCCTTTTCATGCACTTCAGGGACTTGTGTACTCGTCCAAGCAGTTTTGCTGTAACTGCAGGGATGTGAGGGACAGCCTCAGGAGGAATGTGGGCGATATCTGGCTGGGGCAGGTATCGCTGATACCACAGACTGCCTCACTCAGCCTGCCAGAGGTTGCCACCCTGTTGCAAAGTTGGCAGAGGTAAGAGCTCTTCAGCTCCATCCCTCAGCAGCCTGGTGGTGTGGCTCAAGCCCATCTTTGTTGATAGCTTAAGGATTTGCTCTGGAGGAGTTGAAGTATGTGCACATATTGTAGTCTGCCAACTCTTCTCTGAGGAAAATAGCCTCTGGCAGAAAAGAAGAGAGTTTTGAGACAGACATAATTGTAAAGTGCTTTGGCAGGACTGCCTGCAGCTCTTTTGTTAAAGCCCTCTGTGGTACTGATGTGGAGGAGTTCTACAGACTTCTGTAGGAAGGAGAATAAAGTCCCCTTTTATGTACAATGACAATATATCTTTCTGATGTAAACCCCACATTCTAGGTGTACTGGGAAAACAGTCATTGAGGACATGAGGTTTCAGTGATGGAAGTTGCAGCTGACATTATTTCATTATTTATTATTTTGTGAATAATAAAAGCCATATTTAGTCTCTAGGAAAAAAGGAATAACCTGTCTTATTCAAAAGTTACGTAATGATTCTGTAATGCCTCAGAGAAATTAACATACCTTTGGCCCTTTCATAGTTTCAAATAATTTATCCTTTCTTAATTACATGATTTTCTAAAACTTATAATGAAGTGATACAGCTAATTTTATTTTTCACTGATAGAGTGGAAGAGGTGAATGTAATTTCCAGTTACTGCAACAAAGCACCAGGATCTATTTAGAGAAATAAATTGATTTAGATGCCATAAAAAGTGGCAGCACAAAGTCAAAACATTACTCATACTGTTAAATAATTTAGCTAGTGACTTCTGTCTCACTGGAGTGTATCTGACTTGGTACACTTTGGGATTTATATTTGTAGGTCTTTGATCTTTCTGAGATGACTGCCTTTTACATCCTCCCCACAGAACTCAAAGGAACACCTTTAGAATGAAGGTTATGCCTAAAACCACTTGTTTCTTTTTCCTGTTCCCTTCAGATCCAAAGGGCCAAGGCCAGGCAGGAGTGTGAAGCACTTTTTCACCGACCATAATATTATTCTGGGCAGCTTTTCCTTGTCCTGCAAGTAAGGCAACTGTTTTTCTGGGTGAGATTTCTGACAGTTTGGTAGATTTCTGACAGAAATTGTGATATCTTGCAGTCGGTTTCTCTGAGAAATCTTCACCTGACTGTGGTGGAAGAGAGCTGGTCCCCTCTACCTGCTGTTTACAGGCAGTAGCTAATTTTAGCTATGATGTAAGAGAAATCCAGTGTCTGATCCAATATCATCAGGGTGAGTTACCTAATTTCTTAATCACAGCTCTATTTTGAACTCCAGTGGGATAGTTAAAGATAAGGGAATAACCTCTGGACTTGAAGTTGATGGTTACCTTGGGACCAGCAGGATTATTATACTCATCATGAACAATCATTGGTAGTTCCATTCTACATTATATATTCACAGTGTGTGTATATACATCTATCTATCTATCTATCTATMTATATATATATGTAGGCATCAAATAGCAAATTAACTTCCAAAGTAGAGACACTTTCTGAAATAAACTAGGTTAAGACAAAAAATAACCTTAAATTTGTGAAATAAACTCATTACCAGATCAATGCCACAGCCAAGTAAGAAGTCAAGTAAACGTTGTTTGGCAGTTAATTTTTGTTCAGGAGTTAGTGAAGGAAGAAATTAAAGGAAAATTTGAGAAAGAAATTAAAGGAAGGAAAAAACCTAAAATGCCAATGTTAGTGAGTATGAATTACAAACAAGAAAAAAAAAGGAATGTCAATAAGGAGAGATAAAGATAGAACAAAAGAGACTGGAAGTTCTGAAGACAAAAATAATGTGTTCTCAAGGGTATTAAAGGAGAATCTAAAATGTAACCAGTATCTGTTGCCACAAGAAGATGGAAATTTTGAAGAGCAACAAGAAAAACTGTTTCTTCAATAAATGGTTTTGTCTTTCATTTGCAAAGAAACAGAGGGATCCAGTCATAGAACATGAGGATGGAAAAGTGCTTTCCAGTCTGCTCGAGTGAAAGGAATCTCACCGAGTCCAGCTCCAGTTTGTGTGCAGCGATACAGACTGTGCTATTTGGCTGCACCTCATCGCTCTACAGCCGCTGGAAAGGAGGTTGTAGCAAGGTGGGGGTTGGTCTCTTCTCCCAGGATAACAAGTACTAGGAAAAATTTCTTTACTCAAATGGTGATGAGACATTGGAATAAGCTGCCCAAGGAAGTGGTGGAGTTGCCATCCCTGGAAGTGTTCAAACAGTGTGTGGATGTGGCACTTGGGGATATGGTTTGGTGGTGAAAGCAGTGGCGCTCGGTTAACATTTTGGCTTGATCTTGGACGTCTTTTCCAAACTAAAGGATTCCGTGATTCTCTCCAGTCAAGGGCAGGTATTCCAGAGGGGAGTTTATTCCACTCCTTGAACTGGGGACTGTAGCATCCAAATGACCATCAGGCTCACCAGAGGAGAGGAACCAGCCAGACATGTATGTCATGTTGCCCTTCAGTGACGATAAAATGACTTCTGCATCTGTGGCTGCCCTGGCTCTGCACAGCTGGGTTGGCAGCAGGGCAGGGCACACACACGGCTGGTGGCCCTTGGTGCCACACCAGTGGGCACCATCTACGACAGCTCCACCCCGGCAGTTGGTTAGGGACAGCTTCGACAGGTTCTGTTCAGGGCTAAATTCGTGATCCCCACCTACAGAAGGAACGATTTGGTCTCGCACAGAAGGTGCCCTTTTTTTAGCAGCTGTCAAGATAATAGCCTGTGACAGCATAACCATTGTGTGTTCAGGCGGAGCTTATCATTCTTTAAAATATTCTGGCAGTTCTCCAGGTGTGGCTTTGTGATAGCCTCAGCACTCTGCGGTACCTTCTTATTCCAGGTCAGTGACTCGGTCACGTACGCATTCTTGTTTTAGGATTCCTGAAAACTCCCTTTGCACAGCACTTTTCTCAAGAATATAGGCTTATACATGCTTATAATGCTTTTTCACCCATGTGTTATTAATATCTGTGTGCTTACAGCAATGCTACTGGTATGTGCTCTAATTTATTTGCTTTTCTTTGGGCTACAATAATTCTCTCCTTCATGATGACCTGTTCAAATCACAATTTCCCTAAAAGCGCAGCTGCTCAGACCATTCGGTCCCCACTCTGCACATGATCACTGGCCTCCTGAGGAAACATTTGGGGGCTGCTTCATAATGCATTGATTTTTCAGTGTCTTGTTGAAAATAACCTTGAGAAAACACATGTAAAAAATTGCCACTGTAGCACATAATACCATAACCTGCATTGCTAATAGTTCAATGCTGGGTGAAATAGTACACATAGCAAACTAGATGTTGTAGGACCATAGAACAGCTGGTCCCACTGGGACTTAGTAAATACTCTCTTAATCTCTCATGCCCATGTTGTATTTTCTTGCTGATTATATTCAGTTTTCTCCTTGGTTTGTTGAGGCAGTGTCACTGATTGGTTTACTAGGGATTCATAACAAAAAACCTTTCTTCCACAACTTCTTCCATTCAGCTCCTTTTTTTCCTGATATAACAGCGCCTGTCATGCACTGGGGAGGGATTCTTTCTAGTCATTGGGATTGGAGAATGATGTTTGGTTGTACACCTAAAATCTTGTAAGTAATGACAACAATATCAATGTAAAATGCGCATTTCAATTTTAAGACACAATCTTACTCTGAACACACCATGATAAACTTTGACTTTAGTTTGGGGCCCTATCAGTTGAGCTTTGGATCAGAATAATTCTTTATGATGAATATTTATTTTCAATTCCCTGCTGCAAGAATGCATCCTAATAACTTCCTGAAACTACACAGTCAGCTTTTTCTTGAGGAATCCTGGGTTTCCACTAGGAATGGTTTTAACAGTTCAAGAGTCACCAGTTTATGTGTGGTCCTTTTACTGCAATATAGCTCCATACAATAACATAATAAAGCTACTAGTTTACGGTCTCCTTACACATGTTTAAGATGGCGGACCTTTCTATATTTAATTAGGTCAACTTTCCTTCTATTAATCTTTGCAGTGATGTATTTTAATATCAGCAAACCACATGGAGCTGATAATATTTCAATCAGATTAATCTGCAATTATTCTAGCATTTGAAACTAATGAGAACACAGCTTTTTCAAGGAGCAGTAATCCACCTTGGTTATGTACTGAAAACTGTAGTCTTTAATTTCTCTGTAGGAAGGCCTTAATCACATTATTGCCCATCAGTGTTAATTTATCCCAAATGGATTCAAGGTCTACAGTATTCAGTGTTCCATTCACTACACCTAAATTTCCTGATAAAGTACTTAAAATGCTACATCTCCCTTTCGCTTTCAAATATTTCTCAATCCATTGCTTAAACAGGCTTTGCTCAGCATACATTCCAGTTGAATAATTAGGAAATTTAATGGAACAGTTACTTGAGTTAATTTGAACCATATGTGACTCTATTCCAGATTTAAAAGACCTTCTGACTTTCCATATTGCCTTTGGAAAGTTAGGTTTSTGGGGACTTCGATTCCAACATTAGTTGGTATTTGCTCAATAAAAGCAAAAAAGGTGAGCAGATGGAGACAGTCAGTGAGCATGGGCAGGTCCAGCACTGGTACAGAGAAGTCTGACCTGATCTTTCATGAATAAGTTTATTCTGAGTTTATCTCTGGAGACATTCAAACCCCACCTGGACGTGTTCCTGTGTCACTCGCTCCAGGTGACCCAGCCTTGGCAGGGGGGTTGGACTGGGTGATCTCCACAGGTACATTCCAAACCTAACGAATCTGGGATTCTGGATGCAGAGCAATGGGTGCACAGCTGGCTGGCAGGACAAGTTGGGAATACTCTAATACCCCAAATCAGCCGCAGTATGTGTGAGAGTTTTGGGCCAGGGTACAGACTATCTCCTTGTGGATCCCCACTTCTGGAAACCAGCACTGTTTGGCTACTTCTCACCCATTTAGAAAGTGGATGGAAGCCATTCCTGTGAAAAGAGCTATCACCCAGTTAGCTGTGATGCAATTATATAAGGAGGCATTTTATCAATGCAGAATTCCCAAGGAATATATGTCAAGGGCAAATAATGAAAGAGTTGTGCACAATCTTATGAATCAAGCAAAAATAAATCCCACAGAGCAGGACAACCTCAAAGCTCTGGACAAATGGAATATTTCTGCAGGGCAAGCAAGGAACCTTAGAAAATTAGTAAAAGGCAGCRATAAAAATTGGGATGAAGAGCTGTCTCTGGAATCACGGCCAGAAGAGCAACCATTATAGTTTGGCTGGTATTTGTTTCTTGAGACTTTGATTTGAAGAGAACAGAAAACAGCACAGCACTGTTAGTTGTAAGCAGTCTGAGCTGAAATCTTGAAAAATTTCAACCTAACTAACAAACCCTAAGTGGCTTGTTTCAGAGTTTGAAGAATGAAGTTTTACCACATTGATATATTTTTGTTTCTGTGGTTTCCAATCAAGGTACCTGTGGAAATATCTTAAGTGTTTGAAAGCTTAAAGAAGTGGCATAACTGTGTTAATGTGAACAAAAGTATCACACAAAATCCAATTAATTTTGAATGTAAAAGGCAAGACCCAGATGGTCAACAATCACTGGTGTGGGTACACATAACACCGCATTAGTCTTCCTACTGAGGTCCTTAATTCCTTCGCTGTTTCTCTAAACTCAATGCCATCTGATTCTGCTTTGACCAYGATTTGTACCATGTCTGCTGGTTACAGTCAACTTATTTTTCTGATGATTTTTTTAGATTAAATATTTTTGATATCCCTTTTTATTTCATAGTGTAATTCAAACAGCAGCCTGGTTCTCACACAATTTTTGGCTCAACTCATTGCCTTTTCTGGGAAGTGTTTGCCCTGTTCCACACTGTCCTTTTCCTGGAAATCCCTTAACATAGCTGCTGTCCTTAATCCTTCTGTGATTGTATCACATTCCAAACTACTCTTGGGCTTGGATCCTGTTTTCTGCTTGCTTCCTAAACACTGCAGTGCCCAAACTGTTCATCCAATAAGGTCTTTGGATACCCTTAACTTGGTTCTCATTAATATCCATGCCTTCAAAAATACGTTTTGCATTTCCTAATCGCCCATGGAAAGCATTCTTTGTTTGTAGATTAGAACCCCATTGTCTGTTTTTCTTTAGCAAGTATCAAGATAATAGTCCCTAAAGGCATAAACAGTATTTGTTTGGTCACAAACACATTCCAGTTTTAGATTTCCTGAAAATTTCCTTTATGCAGAACTGTATGCAAAAATTTAGATGTGTATTTTAGCCCAGTGCTATTAATATCTGTGTATTTACACCAATGTTACTGATACATGTTTAAATTTATTTTATTCCCTTCAGGATAATTGGAATCAAATGGCTCTATGGGGCATCTTATTTTTCTTTCTCTATTGTGGGAATCCCAGGTCACTCAGCTAATTTTAGATACGTTTAGGTGAGATGAATCACTCTATTTGTAGCAAATGTGGATGTTAAATGAATGTAYGAGCAGGAGAATATTTCACATTGGCAAACCTGACACCAGGATTCCTAAAAGCAATGAGTTTTCGGATTGCCTCCCGAAAATGTCAGTTTCCAATAAGTATTTGCATGTGGGTGATTCTGAAGATCAAAAACATATGAGTATTCAATTTGTTCAAGGGGAAGAGAAGGTAAAAGGAGGGTGGTTAGATAACATCAATTCTTGGCAAAACAGTGAAAAAATTACAAAGATTTTGTTGGTAAAAAATCAAGAGAAGGGTTTATAATTAAGGTGGGTAAATGTATGAAAAATAGGCTGTCAAATATATTTGATTTCTTTCTTACAATTATAGTTGATAGAAGTAAGTACATAATGGATTTCTGTAAAGCATTTGATTTACTACAAATGACATGTTGATAAGAAAATTAGGACTATGCAGTACCAATAAAGTACGTCTTAAATGCATTAAGAACTGGCTCACAGGACTGACAGAGTGCTTGTCAGCAGGGAATTATTAGTGATTATGTCATTTTTAAGAAGGTTCTCTAGTGATTACTCCTGGTTCTATAACAGCTTCATTTTCATCAGCTCTGTGTTCTTCATAATTTTCAAACGATTAGCAGAAATAAGTGAGAAATAAAATCAGTGGTGTTAACCTTTGTGAATGGTCCAAAAGAATGTGAAAAACAAGTCACCCAAACAGAGTATTTTGGATCACAATGGAGAAAGTTGAGCTCAGTGAAACACATTTTACGAACTGCTGGGAGGATGTGTGGCAAGGAATAAGACTGAGATCTTACTGAAGAGGACAGAGTCTATCTCCTGGCAAACAGTGAGAGGTTTAGTAGAGAGGTAGCCTGGTCTCCAAGTGCAATGGGCTATAATAAAGGGTTTATGGTGCATAAACCCCAGAACTATAAGCAGGGAATATGGACATGATTTCACCTCTCTACATAAAATTCCTCATGTATGCAGCTGTGATATCAACACTTTAAAAAATATGGTTGAAAGTACAGAGGGGGACAGAGAAGAATGACAAAAATTACTCCAAGGTTAAGGAAAATGGTTTAATGCAGCAGACATTCTTTGTTGCAGAGTTAATGCATCAATGCCCCTGAACACCACTCCTTCAATACTCCTTCAACACTCCTTCAATACTTCAACACCACACTTCAATACCGGACTGTCAGTCCAGTTTTTGGTGACCTTAAAGGGGATCTACATGTATTTATATAAACTCTTACACAAGATTTTATAATGGTGCCCTCAAATGAGATTTCTATATATCTATTTATATTTATTATATATGTATCATGTATTAGTGATCCATTAGAATGAGGGCCAGATATTTTCCTTTGCTACTCTCACACTTCTCAGGAACACATTAACCACTGTGGCACATCTGTGTTTGCCTGGAAACAATAAGAGATTGTTTTACCTTACAGCAATACAAAGAGTATGGCCAGAAGCACTTGTGTATTAAACCATTGAGTTGAGCAGTGAATGAAGACACRCAACACCTGGCAGGGTTTTACAACATGATTCTTAACTGGTGGTCAGTGTTAAATTAAATGCTGTTCATCAGAAATTGCCCATCCAATAGCCCAAAACACCCTGAGATGCTGAAAAAGTTGGACTTCTTTAACTTATCAAACAGAAGGCAGTTTTAGAAGAGTGTATAAGCACTTTTAAAGGAAAAAATACAATAAATAAGAGAAGCTTCTCGGTGGAACCAAGCAAAACAAGGATCTGGGCTTGGTTATCAAGACTGAAAATATTCAAAATACAAATTGGCACATTTTTATTTTGTTACTTTTTAACAGCAAGGCTGATCAACAAACAAACAAAAAATTCCAAAAATGTTGGGGTTTACACTGTTAATATTATAAAATCAGTGGATATTATAAAACAAAAGTTATCTCTTGGAAGTCATGATAGAAGTTGTCTTTAGGAGTTACTGGCCTCTACAAAAGTACCATGTAAAGTTTAACAGTCTGTGCTATAAGGAAAATCAAACTATAAGATCTGATACCGATACCAAAGGAAATAATCTATGAATGGTAAAAGTATTACATGGGAAATTGGATTGGAAAGCACCATTCAATTATCTTATAAATCAGACCAATGGCTGTGATCCTTTCTTGAAATTCAGAGACAGAATATTTTTTTAATTTCCTACTACTAAGGATTAAGTATTTCTGTCTTGAAATGTATTTCTGTCTTGAAATGTATTTCTGTCTTGGATATATGGTGTCATATATCATGGTGGTAGCCAGAAAGCTGGACTCATTGAGAGGACATGCTGTAGGATGGGACTGTTAGAGCTGGAAGAAACCCCTAAGATGAAAGAGGTTGAGTAGAACATACAAAGAGGACATCTATCATCTATTAAATGATACTTGCAATAGAGAGAAACAATGGAGAGTTAATACTATCGATAATCCGATTGTTGGAACAGACAAACACACACATCGAGTGCTTTTCAAAAAAGGCTCCCTCTCTCTTTATTTTAATAAGCTTCTTTATACCTTGCTTAAAGCAGTGCTGTTACAACAGCGATTTGATTGGCTAATACAAAATTCTGCTGAGGGTTAGGACAAAGACATATTTTTAGCACTATCTCAGCCAAACATTTTGTGGTTTTCCCGGAACTGCATTTGTTCGTCTCGTTTTTAGTTCCTCAATTTTTAAAATAGCTGAAAAGCCTTGTGTTTGCATTATTGCTACATTATCACATTTTTAGGGATACACTTTAATTGTTTCATCAACAGGCCATCCTTCTTCTGGTATGAATTCTCCCATATAATACTGCAGGTTTTCTGACCCTTGAGATTACAGCAGTATTACTGTAAAATCACACAGTAGTTACTCTTGCAGTGCTGACACTGTACTTTGAAATTAACCTCTATTTGCTTCAAGTATGAAAGATGTTTCCAAAACTGAAAGCCAAAAGAATTGCTTTGCAAACGGCAATGATACTGACTTACTAATTAATTTAAACTGGTGATTTCATGATTACTGGTTGCCATTAAATTGTTTCTTGCAGGATCATGCAGTGTGTTTGTTTAAAGCAGCTACAACAATTCACTATATAATTGCAGGATCTAAGTGGAATAAAGCTGAAACAAATTGCAGGAGACACAGTACAAGAGCTGTATCTTCCAGATACAACAGAACAATTTGTTTTGTGATTCCTAATTGACAGCAAGTCAGTGGAATGAAATGTGCTTTCAGAAGCTACATCGCTGACATCTTGCTGACATCATCTCAATCAGCACAGAAGCTGTCTCTATGTATTCATGCCCTTTGAAAGTTCCAGTAGTTGATGCTGAACAAGCGAAAAATAGCTACAAATACAATAAAAGCACAAAGTATGGGAGACACAGGCTGAGTCATGGAGAGGAAAGAGAAGAAAAGACTTAAAATAAATGGGAAATGAATGAACTAAAAAAAACGTTACTCAGGGCAGGCTGGGATATGAAATAAATCACCAAATGAAAAAGAAAACTGGCAAAATAATGACAATTAGAAAGAATGATGATGGGTGAACACAGAACAGCAAATCAAACAAATATTAAATCTCACAACTAGAAAAAAATCAAAAAGAAGAAACAACATACAGAATAACTTAGGCAGAAAGAAAATCAACTTGAAAAAAGTAAATTAAAAAGTGATTCAGACAAATCTGAAAGCAGCGAGTTCGTCAAAAATAGATAAGAGGGTCTAAGCTAACAAAGAGGGACATAACTAACAAAGACAGTTTTCAAAGGGCATGTTGAGGATGAAATGATCAGTTTTATTAGGTAACAAAGACAAAGAGTTCGGGCAAGCAGAGGGAAGAATAATTGTTCTCTGAGCTTTCCCCTCTATGGAAGCCCAGTGTGTGCTGCAGTTTCTGATTGCTGTGTAGGTAAGGACAGGATGGCCTGGAAAAGTAAAGGCAGACTTAAATTCGTTTTATGTAAGTCCATGCCTTTCTGAAATTGTTTTTCTCATTTGTAGAAGAGTAAGTTGAGATATCTGAGGGTTCTTTGTTTGCCTTGTGTTTGTAACATTCCCTTTCTAGTGAGTTACAAAAGAGCCTTTTGAAGTATGAATTGTGTTTATTCCTTCAGTTTTAAAATACAAACTCTTTTTTTTGCAAAAATGCTTACCGATTTTAAATATCTAGATTTCTAAGATATAATGCCAATTCTAGGACTCCCTTCTAGAACCTAGAAGGGAAAGATGTCCCCCCCTTTTTTTTTTAACTCACCAAAAAACCTTTACTGCTACTAAATGACCATCATGAGTTAGTCAGATCTACTGATCTAACAGGATATAGTTGACATGAAAGAACTGCTGTCTTCAGAGGCTTGTTGTCAAACAATGTGCTTGATCTGCCCTCCTAAAAATGACTCATAGAGAGCAAAGGCACAGAGCAGCTATGGAAAATTGCCCKTATTCAGAGACTAAATGCTTATGTAATCTTTTGTGTTTGAAGGCAGRCCACACGATCATGATAGAGAGGGCTGTGAACAGCCCCTACATATTTTCGACAGAGAAGACAAAGTGTATCCATATATTCTATTTTTCAGTCCCTTTCAGCAGAAAGCAGGAGCATTTCTGCAATTTTACCCTTTTTGCTGTTTTACACAGTAYTTGCTTGAGTCAGGGTCTTGCTTGCCTGCAGGTGGCTCCTTCCCTGGCCTCCCCGAGTCACCTCCCCATCTGGGCAGCTGCACTGCTGCTTCTGTACCTCGGACTCTTCCGGACCCTTGAGAGGTTTCCAGTATCACAGCATGGCACTTTCTGCCTGTGACCCCCTGAAACATCCCAGATAAGGACTTCTTGTCAATCTCTTAGTTTTCAGCAGTAAAACTGACAGTTCAGCTCCACCAGCAGTCGCTTGGAGTTGTTGAAGCTGCAAGAACCAGGACTAAATCTGTTTAGGATCTACAAGCACAGGCTCAGCATATTACATATTAGCTATTGGAACCAACCAAAGAATACAAGCACATCAGAACTGAAGATCTTTATACCAAGATCTCTAAAGGATAAGTTTTAGTACAACTCCAGATACTGAAATTAAATGAGCAATTAGATCACGGTAAATCATAAGGCATTTATATTGCTGAAAGTCTGATTAGATGATCACAGGACCTTTTTTATCTTAAATGTTATAAAAAATCACTGACGACTATGAAACCCCAACTTGGTGACTGTCAGGAAATGCTCCACAATCTCTGGCAAGATGTAGCAAGAGATGTGTTAAATACTGTGATTATTTGGACCCCTGAAACTAGAGAGGATGATGGAGGAGTGCTGGCCTCATGATGTTACCAAAAAGAAATGCTTATCATGTCCGTGCCTAGAAACTTGAAAAACTTTGTTAGCTGGCTTATAGCCCTGTGGGTAAATGTTCCAGTGGATGCTGAAAGCTGAATTTTAATTAAATTATGCCACTGTGAAATATAAGCAGCTAATTCAGACATAAGGAATTTAAAACCAGTATTAAAATGTTGTTATACTTCCTCAACAAATAACAGCACTGGGCAGATGAATTTATTTTCAGAGTGTGGTCAAAAATATAAAAATACTGCAATGATAGAATTCAGCAGTGTAAATTGCTGTGCTACATCTGGCCACCCTTTTGGCAACAGAGAAAAGAAGAGCACTGTCATAAATAYAGTAGCTTTCTTGATGTGTGCAGCTCAGCGCACAGTTGTTCTCGGTGCTGGAGGCCTGCAAGGAAAGACAAATGAGAAATAAGTCATGCAGACAGATCCCCAGAGCATTACCATTCCTGGGGCTGATGGGCTCAGCTAAGAGGAACCTCTTAGAGGGGCTCTCTTAGGACCAATGGAGAGCTGCGATCTGCTTATCATTGATTTGTGCAAAATAAAAGACAAACAGGAAACAAGGTTCATTAACAGTTGACAGTGTGGAGGAGCACAAAAACAGTCTCCTCAAATGCTCTTCTTATTCTGAAAATTCCAGATGCTGAAATATTTATCAAGAAAACTGCAGGAGGCATGTATAGGTACCCCCGATGCTTAGTGATGGTAACTGCTTTGACTCTTCAGAACATCTTATCTGAGAACACACCGAGACATAAGAAATAAACACTGATAAACTTATTTTTTTAATTTAAAAATATAAAATATTAGAGATCACACCACAGTAACTCACAGCATTTATGGGTAAATGCCTGGCTCCGTGTCCAGCAGGAACAGAGAGAGGTTTGTCTTCAYCTTTTCTCCTCCTCCTTTCCCTTCATTCCCTCTCCTGCCCTTCCACAGCAGGTCCAGCCCTTCTGCACTGCTGTGCCAGGTAGCACTCACAACACCAGAGGCGGATCCACTATCAGCAGATTTCTGAAAGATGCTGGGTTTTGCTCTCTGCAGCAGACTCCTCAAGCTGTGACTGAAGTATTTATTAGCCTGCTAGATTACATTAGTAGCTCCTCAATGAGATTTTTTTTCTCTAATTGAAAACACCTGTCAGATAGCACTGATCCATCCTAAGCTATTTATGAAGTCCAGGAAGAYGGGTTTTTTGTGTTCCCAGTATTTCCTGGGAATTCATAGTGTTCCTGCAAATAATTTTACATTATGTTTTCTTTCACCAAGCAGCTAGATCTCAGAGAAATAGGGGTATTCAGCTATAGYAGAGCCACTGTAATGTTTTTGGAACCTCTCGCATTTCCAAAATGCACACGGAATGTGCTGACATGCTGGAAAGGCCACACAGTGTCCAGAAGTTAACCACTGAGGAATGCTTCTGGAAGGGMACATCACTTTCTCTGGGTGCTGTGCCTGTCCAAGGCTGTCCAAGCACCACCCACYGCGCTTCCCTGGGATGGCCACAGGTTGGGCTGGAGCACAGCCAGTGCCGGGTGGGCTTTTTCATCATCAGGCAGAGAGATTCTGGTGCTTTCCACTATTCTGCCTTAAATGGTACTTATCCTGTGCTGCCTAGCTTTCACTTCTACCCAATTTCAGAGAACCTTTAGCAACACAGAAAGGTAACAGTTGTTGCAGCGGGTGATAGATGTTGCTGCAGTGGTGGAAGCCACTGYTGTGAAAGGAAATCGCCACACACAAGACACATTGACTTGAGCCAGCTGTGAGTTAATCACTGAATCATAGAATCATTTCTGTTGGAAAAGACCTCTAAGATCATTCAGTCCAGCTGTTCACCTGGTACTGCCAAGTCCATATAACCACTAAACCATGAAACTAAGTGCCAAATCTACGCAATAAATACTCCAGGGTTGGTGACTCCACAACTTCCCTGGGAAGCCTGTTCCGATGCTTGACAACCCCTTTGAAGAAGAAATTTTTCCTGATATCCATTATAAACCTCCCCTGGCACAACTTGAGTCCATTTCCTCTTGTTCTATTGATTGATACGTGCAAGAAAAGATTGACTTGCACCATGCTACACCCTCCTTTCAGGGAGTTGTAGATAGCAACGAGGTTCTCCCTGAGCCATGGGAACAGGCAGCGCCAGTGAAGTCCTGAGCACCCACAAGGACAACATMATCGACCTCCTGCTGCTCTGCCCCTGAGACCACCCACTCTGCACTTCTTCCACCAGAGCTGGCCACTGTGGAGGATCTGCTGACACCACTGCAGCCATGTGGAGCAGCAGCCAGAGAAAATGCTGTGCTTCCTCCTCTCCCACCTGAGGAGGCGGAGTCCAAATCCCTGCTTCCTGCACAGCCTCTGCAAATGGTCCCGATTGTGATCCCTGCTCCCCCCGCCAGGAGGTGCAGAAGGGATTTACCCCTTGTACATCTGTTAATAAAATTGCTGATTTRTGTCTGTGAGTGTCTGGGCAAGACTSTGCTRRGGGATGGTGYCCCTTGGCTCCACCTYCCCTCTGTAACAAAGAGATGAAGTTTGTGCTCCAATCGATGTTTGCAGTGGTTACACTTGTGCTTAGACACTTAGCACCTCCCTGTCCTCTCTCCTCCTGCTGTTCTTGACATCTCCTCCTCACTGCATCCTTTCTCGTGCCCTGGAACACCTCTGAACTTGCTTCAAAAGATGCTGCTGAGATCAGCAGTTCCATCACAGGGTCTTGCTGCTTCTCCTCAGGCTGCTCTTTCCAGGAGGGTTGTTCCATAAAGTGAACCTCCAAAGGCCTGTGGAGGCCACTGAGTCACCAATTTCTGACCATCAGATCTTGACCCACAGCTGGAGGCTCAGCCACCTCTGGATGCAGTTTGATGCGTGCGAGAAACAGCCTTGTGCTTAAGCTCATGACAGCTGTGCAGTCCTCCTGAATGGCTGCCCCTTCTTCCAAAGGTCATGAACTCTCTATTCTTTCCCTGAGCTCCAGCCAAAGTTCTTTGTTCAGCCAGGCCAGCCTCTTTCTCCACATGGGGTCAGCCTGCTCCTGTGCTTGGAAGATTTCCCTCGAAGAATGTCCAGCCTTCCCGGACTCCTTTACCCCTCAGGACTTTCTCACAAGGCACTCTACAAGGTTCCATAAGAGGGCAATGCCTGCCCTCTGGATAACCAAGGCACAATTTTGCTGACCCTCTTCCTTCTCCAAGAATGATTGTGATTATCTGATTGCTGGGCCCAAGACTGTCTCTGACCATCACATCACCCACCTGTCCTTCTCTGTCTACAATCAACAGATTCAGCAGATTGCCTTCCCTTGTTGGCTCCCCCACCAGCTGTGTCTGGAAGTTACCTTCCAGACTCTCCAGGAACCTCCTAGACTATTTCTTCTCTGCTGTACTGTACTTCCAGCAGACATCTGGTAATTCAAAGTCCCCCATGAGAACAAGGGCTAGCAACTGTAATTTCAGAAATGTGGATTCCTCTTCAGTTAATAGAAAGTAATAAGTACTGAAGAAATGAGATTCAGCTCTCCATAGTTTCCCAAACTAATAGCTCTTTGTGAATAGCTCTGCTAATACTGGTGACCCCTATTCCCACTGGATAATTGCTTTTATTATGCATTGCTATTTTCTGTTCTTGTCTTACAGCACTGATGGATGTAATTTAGTTGTATACTATATAGGTGCCTAATGAAATTGCTGAAAGAAAGTTCACTGCTGAGTTAAAAAAATGAGGTCAGCTCTTGAATCTCAATAAGGGTCTTACTTTCAAGCCTGCCTTTTTTTTTCCAAGTACATTAAATATTTTTCACTATGGCTAGAAAAAATTTGGAAGTGCAAAACGCCCACTATAGATAGCCTTAAATTCAGACATACCTAATCCTTCCATAATGAACAGACATGATATATCTGTAGCTGATAAATTAGGCCACATGATGGCAGGTGAAATGTAGATAAGCTGAGAGTACTGCATGATGAAAGGAGGAGATGAAGACCTGTGTTATGTTGATATGACCAGTCAGAAAGAAAAATGTATCAGTGAGGAGAAATCAATTTAATGTCTGCATTATACAAAACATCAATACAGACAGGATATTAAACTGCATTAGGAGAAGAAGTATCTATAGATACATTTACAGGTGGACTGCATAATTTGAAAATAGCAGGTGACAAGAAAAGGGAAAACAAACAGCATGGAGAAATCCTCAACTGAAGAAAAATGTATAAACACGGGATTTGGTTGAGCAAGAAATATTAGGAAGGAGATATATAAAATAGTGAATGAAATAGTGAAAGTCAGTTGAATGTCCGCGTTTCTCATTTTTGCTGACTGTGGGACAAAATACTTAAATAGTAATCTGGAAAAATTAGTGTAAATTTCATAAAAGAAAGCACATGTTGACACAATGCATCATTGAGTAGCATAAATTCCCCAGAGCAGGTATCTTCAATACTCTGCAAGATACATTCCATCCTAATTACCATTTAATGCAATTCCGAAACTTCACTATTGATCTTCACCATTGGATAGGACCCCAGCTAAATTAGGTAATATCCTTTCATCTGTAACTTATGAGGACAAATGAGCTCTCCCAGCGTAATGCAACAAGCTATGATGACATTCATCAGGACTAGACAGTATTTTGAGGCAAAGTGGATTGATATAGAGCAGCGTGCTACAAGAAGGCTGGAGAGGGACTTTCCACAAGGGGTAGAGGAACACACTGCTCAATAATTTTATCATTACTGCCTAAGAAAAAGATTATTGAAATTGTTTAGTGACTAGATGGCCAGAGACCTACGTAAAGCCCATGTGATATATGGAATTCTTTAAATACCTGTGTAAAAGGAGGAGAATGATCATCCTCTGGAAGTAGTTATGTCACTCCTAACCATGGTGGGAGCTTGCACTGGACATTGATTTTCAATAAATGAAGTGTGGTGAGATGAATCTCACCATTATTAACTACAGAAAATCACATCCTAGTTGTATATAGTAGAAATTTAATATTGATTGATTGATGCCAATAGCTGCTGACATCTTGATACCAGCCTGGAAAGTCTACTGTTCTGGTTCAGCACACTAAATATCAAGATTTCATGGGAGTCTTTGAAAGCCACAGGCAGCTGTTAAAGAAGCCCTGATGTACATGAGATATTTTCAGAACCATCCTTTACTCTACATATGCAGTTTCTCCAAAGCTGTGTTCTGTTTTGATCAGAGATGATCTGCCCAGCATACAAACATACATCTTCATCATGTTTTTCAGTGTGGTTCAATGATTTTTCTTTCTACCCTGCAATTTTTATATTTGTCTAATACACGAAATCTGTGAGCGGATATGGATGCTTTTAGAGTTACTAAATTTTTCATGAACAAGGATGTTTTCACAAATTGTGACTAAAATGATGCCAGATGCAGAAAGCATTCCCAGTGTTGCAGACTGCAGGAAACAAAGGGCACATTTGTACTTTGGTGCTGAAATCTTTGGATTAACTGCTGTGAGCTCATAAGATCAAAACGTGCAGCTCAGCACTGTGTGCTGGGAGTAGCCTTGATCCCCAGATCAGTATTGGCATGTTACAACTCTGCTATGACTGACCTCCTATTTAGCTAAACTGAATAATTGTGCTGATAAAACCACTCTGATTCTGCTCCACGATAAATATAACAACTCAGTGTGTGGCTTTGTCAAATAGTGGCGACTGTATGTACTTATGATACACGTTTTTTTTTTTACCAATTCCTACAGAGTCACTCTAAAAAGGTTAAAAAAGGGTAGGCATTTGTGATTGCCTTGTCTAACTAACAATCTCTCTGTCGTTCACTTTCTTTAATAGTTTTGGTCACGCTCCTCCCTACCCATTCTGAGATGGAGGGACATCTCAGAGATTGGCAATTCTCACACGTTTTTGTGAAGACTGATGGTTTCATCGAGCAAAAAGACCCAATAAAATCTTCATTAGTTCTGCCTCTCACAGAATACTTTGTTGAGTGAAGAGACCTTTAGAGAGAATTAGAGCCCTAATCTGTCATTTTGAACATCCTCATTTTCCATTAAGCAGAGCAATTTGCAAGATTAAATGCAAAGGAATATCTAATTAGTCATCATTATTTGGACTTTATCTGTTTCTGATTCCTAAAAGCTGATACAAAAATACACACCCTTTGTTTTACCAGTAAGTGGTCCTATTTCCTCCTAGTACATTCTAAAAATATTTATTCCTCCTGAAGTAGAATAAATAGGTCAACATTCATAGTTCAAATCACAGTTCCTCTGGATTCAGATTCCAGCAACGAAGTGCAGTATGAGTGGCAGTTTGTTCAAATTACTTTAATTATTTCACATATCACTGTCATTCCTTGTTGCTGAATTACTGTCAAATAAACCACCCTTACGATTGATTTAACTGCCTCTTTTTCTAGCTTTTTGAATACTTTCTGAAGGGATTTCTCTGCTTTTATACAGATTCCTGGATGAATGAGAATTACTTCTGATCTGATAGGAGACTCAGATGCTCTGAGCATCTTTGACCTGTGTTTAGAACATGGACAGGTAGGACCAGTGTCTCAGGTCTTGCTGTTTACTAATACATGTTTTGTAATAAAGCTTTCCCCTGTGCAGCTGGGGAAAACAGACTGGAGATGGCTTTCTGATTCTGCATCTTCTTTTACACTGGCCATGGCCCCAGGATAGATCTAACCAAGCTAGGGGATATTTCATTTTAAACAAATTAGCCTTGTTTATTAAATGGAAAAAAACTAATGACAGTATTCCAGTTTTCTACCTGAAACCTGGGGGGATAGTCAGATCAGCAGATAGCCAAGGAAGTTTCAGATCTGAAAGTTTGGTTTCGAGAAGCTGGAAGTTATTCAGATATTGAGATGTGGTGGGGATTCATATAAGACTGTACTTCTCCCTCTGATGACTATAACACGACAGTGAGAAGTTTGCTGTGAAGCTTTTTTATTCGTCATCTGATACTGCTAACGTGAACGCAATGTGAATTGTACAGATTATCACACTGTAAAATTTCTGTAGAACCAAAATCACTCTTAATGTGGTCAGATGATTTACTGATAAAAGAGAATGACAATACATAGCCCATACCCTAGCACTAGGTATAAGGGATTCTGTTATCCTTTATCATCAAAGGATTCAACAAAACACGCCTGTTCCTTTACAATAGCTTTCACTTTGGGGTTGATTATTAGTTGAGAAATAAAAAAATTCTAATGAAGCCAGCCTAAGCTGATGCAAGGAAGAAGCAGAGTCCATTATCTAATGTTCTTTCATAATGAGCAATCAGAATGATGGCAAGAGTAAGCATTTGGATATAATAGTCTGCAGAAGAGGAAGAGAGCCCAGCCAAACTATTTCAGAGAGTTCAGGATTCTTTTAATGCTGAACCTGACTCCTCCATACACAAGCTAAATCTCAGTTTAAATTTGTTTGTTAAAGATTTTAGTTAAATTGATAGAAATTTTATATGGGCATATCTACATCAAATCAAGGGAAAATAGACTAATGTTCTTTGGTACTAATTCTCTTATGAGGTGGTAACTTTGTGAGTGGGGGCTGGAGCAAGCAGCAGAGACAGAAATCTTTAGAAATCAATTCTACCATAAAAGAATTAGTATCAGAGGACCAGAGAAACTACGATGGAGTGTTCTCTACTCTGTATTGAAAAAGCAGAGGGAGTTTAATTCTTTTACAAGGTAATCTTCTAATTTTTTTCTTTTTTTTGGCGTGTCTCCCAATTAAGTAGAACCATGCTGCCATAACACAGATTCAAGTTGCCTTCCCAAAGAATTTCCTTCAGATACATTTACTCTTAGTGCTTGCAATGCCATGTTCCTGCACATTCTTTGGTGATCTACAGATCGGTAGCTATAATTTGAATCTTTAAGAGGGACGAAAAGACCTGATAACATCCTTTGCCAGCAACAGAAGCAAAGGCTTTTCTCTCTCCTTTCTCCCTCTAGGATTCTTGACCTATTAAAAATAGGGTTTTTTTCGCTTTCTGTATTTTGTTGTTCTGATCTGTGCCATCCATGTTTGCAGCTTCTCATGTTTGACTTTTAAAATATAAATAACTTGAGTCCTCATGCACTTTCAAGAGATGAGGTAATCCAAGGCAAAACATTTTGAGTTAATCAAAAGTGATGTCTGAGGTTCTCTGTACCTGCTGTGCGTGCTGTTCTCCCTCCTTTCTTCCGCTGCTTTGAAGCAAAGCACAAGGTGGCCCATAGCACTCCAAGTCTTAAGTGCTGGAATCTTGTCAACTTCATTTTGCACTTAAATTATAGCACAGGAAGGATCAGAGCAGGAACACATCCTGCACCACTCTGTAAATGCGTGCCATGAATTATTAGTGTGGTTGCTGGCACTGCAGACACTGAGCTCCTACCAGCACCCAGGAGCGTTAGTGCCTGCTTTGGTTCTGTGTAGACCATGTCTGTGATTAGCATGGAGGCCCAGAAGAGAAATCAGGCCATTTTTATTTAAATGTAGTCCATCTTTACTCTAAGAAATCCAGGCACCCACGTCTGTATCACTCTTCACTCTCCCAGGCTGCTGTTGGAGTGGGACCCATGGCAGGAAGCACCTGGGGTGAACAGGAGGTGCTGGATGGCCCCGAGCCTGAGCCCCATGGTGGGCATTGGGTCAGGTATCTCTTTACTGCTAAATCCCATCCTGGCCTGTATTGGGAATAGTGTGGCCAGCAGGTCAGGGAGGGGTCCTCCCCCTCTACTCAGCCCTGGTAAGGCCACATCTGGAGTGCTGTGTCCAGCGCTTGGCTCCTCAGTACAGGAAAGACATGGAGCTACTGGAGAGGGTCCACTGGAGGCCACAAAGATGATGAGGGATCGGGAGCATCTCTCTTATGAGGAGAGACTGTGGGAGCTGGGCCTGTTTAGTCCAGAGAGGAGAAGACTTCAGAGGGCATCTCACCAATGCTTATAAATATCCCAATGGACGGGATGCCAAGAGGATGGTGCCAGACTCTTTTCAGTAGCACCCAGCAACAGGATGAGGAGCAATGGCTGTTAAACTAAAACAAAAGAAGTTTCACCTCAACATGAGGAAGAACTTTCTAYATTGAAGGTGGCAGAGCTCTGGAACAGCTGCCCAGGAGGGTCATGGAGTCTCCCTCTGTGGAGACATTCAAACCCCACCTGGACGCGTTCCTGTGCCACCTGCTCCAGGTGACCCTGCCTTGGCAGGGGGGATTGGACTGAGTGATCTCCAGAAGTCCCTTCCAACCCTAAAAATTCTGTGATTCTGAAAAGTTCAGCTTCATGGGATGTGGCCGTTTTTGGTGCATTTCCAAAAAGACCAGCGGGTCTGTGGTTTTTACTTCCTTCCAGCTCCTGCCCAACCTGGCGCCCATGGGGTAGCACCGGGCTCCCTGCACCTGCCGAGGCGGCAGCGCCTGAGGGCGCAGAGGGGCTGCCTCGGGCTGGGGACCCCACAAAGAAGCGCCGCAGCTTCGGGACAAAAATGCCCTTCCATTGTCACTGGCAGCGCGCGGCCGCGGATAGGCGGACCTAGCCGAGCCGAGCCGGGCCGGGCCGGGCCGGGCCGGGCCGGGCCGGGCCGGGCCGAGCCGAGCCGAGCCGAGCCGGGCCGAGCCGAGCCGAGCCGAGCCGAGCCGAGCCGAGCCCGGCCGAGCCGAGCCGAACCGGGCCGAGCCGAGCCGAGCCGGGCCGAGCCGAGCCCGGCCGAGCCGAGCCGAGCCGAGCCGGGCCGAGCCGAGCCGAGCCGAGCCGAGCCGAGCCGAGCCGAGCCGAAGCGAACGCAGCCGAGTTCAGCCGAGCCCGCCGGTTCCCCCGCTCCGATTGGTGGGTTTCGGCCGCGCCGCTGTTTCCCCCAATGAGCGCCCCGCGTCCGTTGCCAGGCGCTCGCTGCCGGCCGGGCCATGGCGGGCCGCTGGCGGGACGTGTGCGGGGTGCGCATCGCCCCGGCCGAGCTGCGCTTCGGGGACGCGGTCCCGGGGAACCTCTACCGCGCGGCGCTCACCCTGCAGAACCTGCGGGCGGGCACCTGCCGCCTGCAGCTGCTGCCGCCAACCCGGCCCCAGGTGAGGGGCGCCGGGACGGGAGCGGCTGGGGGGTGCCCGCGGCCGCCTCTCTGCAAACGGCGGCCGCGCCTGCGTCTGCTTGGGGCAGAGCCTCGCACCGCTCCAGCCCGAGGGAGCGGCGGCAGAACGGAGGGAACTCTGATCTTCCTAGTTCTTTATTCTCCTGAGCTTGTGAGCAACTTGGAGAGAGCTTCGTTGTTTGTTAAATCCGTAGTTTCAGTAGAAGCAAACAGGCTTGCCTTACTACATCAGCCATTAACGGTTGGATTTGATGATCTTGGAGGTCTTTTCCAACCTGAATGATTCCATGATCAAGCCCCTTTTTGGCAGCAAATCCTGCTTTGCCTTCTTGGCTGGCTTTGTGCTCTCCAGAATTTATCCCACAAGAAGCCCGAGAGTTCCTTGTAATTTCAGGGAACATTCTGTAGAAAACGTTCACTTTGCTGTGGTGTGAACGTCAGATCTGGGAGGTGATAGCTCTGATAGCTCATTTCTGGGCTGTATGCTTTTAAATGCTTGAACTGGAGTAGTCCCTTTGTGGTCCTTGCTTGCTGAGAGCTTTCTCAGAAAAGAGGACGTTTAAACTTTCTCAAAATAGAGGAGGTTTGTAATCTTTTCTCAAGATAGTATGATTGCTTTTAATAACGTCTGATAAGTTCTGGAAAAGTCATTGCATTGCCAGACTTCTTAAAGGCAAATGCATCTTCAGAATTCTAACTGCTTTAGCCCTTGTAACCTGTGTGGCTCCAGCAAAATCCTCTTGTGTTTAGCAGTTTATCATTCGTTAATTATGTCAAAAGTTGGGATCAAGGGTTGGGCTCAGAAGCTGATGTTGGTTTGTGTTCACAGCAGCTTGGACTATGAATAATTCAGGGTAGTCCTCAATATGATTTTCAGACAACTGAAGTACCCTGGATAATTTCAGTATTGGAATAGTGAGCCTTTCTTTTTGAGAGCAGGAGTGGCAGCTTGATTCTTATAAAACTGTAGCTGAAGGCTTTTGGTATGAGCTGGAAACCATTGAGAGTGCTTGATTTGGTAGGGCTGTGCTTATTCTGTTTGGTTAGTTTTCATCAGCCTTATAAATTTTTCATGTGCTCCAGAAGTGGAAAGGCAGAGTCAATTTTAGAAAAGAGAAAAGGTAACCAAATCATAGCTTTGGGGTTTTTACCTCTGTGATTAACTCGTGCCTTTTGCTGTCTATTTTAATGCTATTGTGTGTGAGAGGACCAAGATGACAGCTGGGGGACAAGATTCCACTTCACACCCTCAGTTCCAGAAAGGTCTGTTGTGTTGCCCTTTCTAATTCCCAGACCTTGTGTTGCTGTCTGTGATTACAAGGCTCTGAAGTGTATGACTCATCTGAAATATATTCTGATGCATTACATGCATAGAGTGCAAGAACTGAAAAATAACCTTCCTTGAGCTGTCATAGTGCATGGCCAAGAAATGCCTTTCAAGGAATTAAGCTCACAAAGCAGTTTTCCATAGGCTTCATTGAATTTTCCTAGTACAGTATATTAATTTTCCCTTTTATAAAATGAATATGTTTGGATGTCTAATTCTCTTTAGAGGAGAGATAGATTTTTACACACCTCAGAATGAAAACATGGCTACTCTTTCAAAATCAAGCCCATAATCATGATGTGCATTACATAACAAATTTCCTTTAGCTGAGTATTTATACTGCTAGGAGAATTCTAAAGGAATAGAAGGAGATGCAACAGAAACAGCAAGTAGTAAATTATGTTTGCATATTTAAAACATAAATTAGAAGAGAAATCTTAGAGAATATTGGGAAGACTGTCTTTCAGAAATAAAGAGTGTGTAAACTGGACATAAAGAGCAGAAGCCAACTGTGCATAGAGTGATGTGAACTGTAAGGAGACAGAACCACCAGAGGAGCTCTAGGCTTTACTGTGAGGCTCTCCTAGGAATGTGGGAACTGCTGCATTTCCCACTATGTGCTCGTGGGTTACTTGTGTATTCCGTTCAAGGAAAGGTGCAGGGAGTGTTGGATTTAAACAGATGCTTACTGACAACAAATCCAGCATTATTTTTTTGAGAGAGGAAAGGGTGCTTTCTGTCAGCTGCTTCTGTTTTCTTCTCTTTCATTTGACCCCCAAGACTGGAGGTGCTGTGGGCCTTTCAAGCAGATTTTCAATGTGCAGAGAGATTTTCTGTTAATGTCAGCTGGACGTCGGTCAGACTTAGAGGAAACTTTTACCTGTCCCCTTTTGTTGCTGCTTTGAACTGAGACTTAATCCTTGTTATTTTCTCAGGTACTAAAAATATTCTTTACTGAGTAAGAGCTGATTTAATTTTGTGTTTCTTCAGAAGGTTTTTTGCAACAGTAGGAAAAGCTGGAGCTCTCTTGGAAAGGCAAGAAAATTTTGCTAATTCATTCTTTCTCTTTTCCTTTAAAAACTCTGAACTTCAGTAAATAGGGAGATAAAATTATAAAATCCTGCATATAAAGTTCACGGTAAATTGTAAATCAGTCTTTGTATTCTTCTGAAAATAAACTGCATGTATATCCTTCTTAATCTAGAAATGTGTAACAATTAAAAACTTTTTTTTTTTAAATTGCAGTTTAAATTGATTGTGGAAAATCCAGAAAAACCCATTGCATCTGGACTTCAACTTAAAGCTGTTGTGGAATATTCTCCTGAGCGTGCAGAAGATCTTCAAGACAGACTAATTCTTTTAGTAGACGATGACATAGTTGAAATCCCCCTGCTTGGGTATGATACTCAGAAGTTCATGTGTTGTTGTTAGTATTTGCAGTTTAATCCTGTGCAAAGTTGACTAACACATGTCAGATATGACTTTGTAATTAGTCTGTCAATTGCATGGAAAACAAATAGTAATTTTCCCTACAAAATAAGATTTTTCTTTTTTTTTTTCAGAGCAGCAGATGGGTAAGAAGTTCATTGGGGTGTTGTCCCTCTAAGATCATAGAGAGTCTGGATTTTTAGTTTTGTCTTTTTGTAACTTGGTTGTGATGTTGATAATTTTAAATTCAGTATGATTAGACAACTACTCTTAATGTGTTCCCTTTGTACTGAAACACTTATATAAAAGATTTTACAGTAATTGTTCATGGTTGCAAATCTGGATTATAGTGAAACATATGTTGCCTAATTCTAAAAGTATGGTGCATATTTTAGAGCAATATCACATGTTCAAGGATTTTGGAAAATTTTTGTTAGGATAGTATTGTGCAGGTAAGACGACTTATGATGGTAATGCTACTGCTGACTCCTTTCTGRAAAGGACTTGCAGTAGATTAAGTATTTCAAATCTTCATGTTTAAATGTCTTTTGTGGGGAAAAAGTTGACAGGCTTTAATAATTTTTTTTTTTTTTTGTGTTTGTTATACTTTATGATTTTTTTTGATCAGTGTTTTTTAAAATATATTTTGTGTCATGCAAAAAATGTTCATTCCATCTTCATAAAAAAGCCCCAGCCAGCAAACCAAAGCAAACAAATAAACCTCACACTACATTAAAAAACAAACCCCAAATGCTTTACCTGGACTACCTCCCTTTTGCACAGGTCTGTATTAGAAAATCTCATTGCGTTTAGAATGTATGCTTATTTCTGTCTACTTGGGAAGTTAGATATTTGGATCTGGAGAGGAGAAATACTTTTGTTTCATTTTTCCAGTGAAACTTCCTGTAAGAATGTCTGGATACTTGGAAAGTGAAATTTTTACAATTGTTTCAAGTGTACTCTAATCTTGATAGATGATTCCTATTTTTTTTGTGTTTTTTTTTTTTTTTTTTGTATTATTTTGTTGAGTGGTTTTGCCACATCCTGCTGGTCTAGATCATCTCTTTCAAGAATTTACTAAATTATTTTTTTGCATTTCAATAAATTATCAAAGAGAATTAAAAAAAATGTATTAAAATTCCTGAGAACAAATTCTTTTGTGGTATTTCTCAATTCAATTTTTTTTTTTCTCTCCCTTCTTTCCCCCTCCACTCCACTTTATGTTATAGAGTATTTGGGCAGAAGCTACCTTGCTTGACCAAGGATATTTATCTTCCTTCTCCTTTAAGTCTTCTGTATTGCATATAACACAGATCAGGAGATGGAATTGTTCCTGCATGTTTCTGTTTGTGGCTAAGAGGAGATAGACTGCTGTGCTGATGTAAAATTCCGATTGATTCGAAACAGTTTTATGTGAGATCAGAGGTGTCATTGTATTAAAAACTGGAGTCTTTAAAATACAAATTTCCTAAAGCATGATCTTTTCATTATGGCTAAACAGTGCCCAATACAGTGATGTCATCACACTGGCTCAGGCTCTTAAATAAATAAGAGAAGTAGCTCGTGCCTTGTGTCATTACCCACTTCTGTCTGTTGTAATAAGTTTTGTTGAAGTCACATAAAATATGTATCAAACACAGGACTTAAAAGATACAGGCACTGCTACCCTGCTTTTAGTTCAGGCAGCTCATAATGAATTATGGTGAATGTTAACTTTGGTCTTATTTAGTGATGCAACTCAGGATATTCTATTTAAACTACTATAATAAAGTGTTTAAAATTAAACAGAAATGCATGCATTCAATTTTGACTAATTGTTTAAAACTATATTGTTTTAAAGTTAGAGTAGTGAGTCATTGTAGTGGTGAGGTTGATAGATAACTACCTCTCTTTTACATGTTCCCTGTGTATGCTGAAGTGCTGAAGTGAGTTGCCAAAACCTTGATAGGAGAACTAGGACAAAAGTAGAACTCTCTTCCACTGGAGTGCTTAATCAAATTTCTTTTAAAATGCAAAGGTATTTTCAAGTTTTGGGAAATATAATATTGTCTTTTCTCCGCAGATTGATTCCGTGCTGTTATCTGGAAATAGACTCAGAGATTAATTTTGGTGAAATGGTTGCAAACAATAAAATAGTTACTAAAGAGATTAGTATTGCTAACCATGGATCAACTTCAGGTAAATATTTAGTATGCATTAAATCATACAAATATTTTATTTTATTGGAAAACGTAATTTTATGCAAGTTAACACTTCAGTGACCAAGTAGCAATTAACTGAAGCTCTGGGTTATGCAGGTTATGAGTATTGTAGCTGAAGGTGTTGTATGTGGCCCACTGCTTATGTAGGCAGTGCTATGTTTCCACTTTGGAAAGAAAAATTAATTTAGAACTTTGAAAATTCTATGACTTCTTTACTTTTTAGTCCCATCTTGAGAGATGTAAAAATAATAGTTGCTCATTGTCTTAGTGTGCCCAACATAAGCAACAGCAGAGCTTGTCTGCTCTTGCTTTGTGTTTCCGTGATCCCCAGACCTGTCTCTTGAATAAACAACTACAAGTTCCTTGCACTTTCTGAGCTAAAGTTCTCTAGGATGGGAATTGAACTGTAGTTATTGCTGGAAGATAATGAGAGGTCTTTTATCTTGCTGCCATAGCTTTTGAAATCCTACAGCTTTTACAACAGGCACGTCCTTAAATTTCTGTGAGCAACTATTCCATGGAGAGTAAGAAACATGGACGATGGAACRTAAGAATGCTTACGTGATCCAAATTACCTATTTGATTGCCTTTGCCACTGGACAAAGCTGCAGACACCTTTTTCCAGGAGCAGGGTGCCAACCATGCCGAGTTTCAAACAACAAATTTAAGGCAATTGATTATTTTTGTTTCTCATTTGTACAGCTGTTTGTTGCATTACAAGCTATCTTTTTTGCATTAGGCCAAGGTTGTGTGAACATTTGCCTCTTAGATTCTCATATGAAATATTGTATCAAGAGAGAAGACATGATTACAGAAACACAAATATGAGTTACAATATTAAAAAAGAAAAACAAAAATTAAAAAAATCAAATTTCTGTCTAGTTAAAGCAGATTTTTTTAATTTTTTTTTTTTCCATAAAGCAAAAGGAGAAATTTTTGGAAGTGTTTTTCCCAGCCAGTTCAACTTAAAGTTGTAGTATGTAGTTTGTATAATCACCTCTTTCTCATACACACTAAATTCTTACTTTGAGAAATTATGATTAAGTAAAGAAAATGAGATAACCTACATTACATTGCATCTACAGCTAATTTGTATGATATTATTTTGCGTATTGTTTAGGGAACTGTTTCTAGTTATAAACTCTGTTGCGTGATACATGGAGGCTGCATGATGGAGTTTTATAGGATTGGACACAGACAAAATTAGAATGAAGGTGGTGGTTAGTAAAGAATGTCTTGTGGGCAGACAAAGGAAGAGCTGCTGAATGTGTGTTTTTGTAGGCTCTGTAATTCATACTACAGCAGGTCACAGGAACAGGCAGCACATAAACTATGTGAGTAGGAAGTGCTGTATGCTTGCCTGAAACTCGAGGATTGCATCTCACCTGTCATCCCATGCACTAAATAAGTCCTTTGTTTCTATTTCTGATCTCATATCAGAGATTATCTTTTATCTGAGGTCAAACAGTGCATTTTTCCTACATTTGAAACAATATCTTTGTGTCTATGACATAATGACGGATAATTAGTGCTGTTGGTTAAATACAGATTTTTTTTCACTTTAAAAAATATTTTTATAATGTAGAGGTATTTACTGTTCTCTTCTGCGATAACTTCTGTTTTGTGCAGACCAAACAATAGAAGCTCTTGCTACCTGCAATATGCACTTAACTTTCTGCCTACTGTAGCTGCCTAGAGCTTTGTATAACTTACAAAATGTTCCTTACAGCTGCTTTAAGACATAGTCACTTTTGTTTGGAATGTGAGTCCCTTTCCTGTTACAATCACAACTTGCCAAGTGGCGTTGGACATGTGGGTGTAATATTTAAAGAAAGCCTGGAAATAATGATCTACTCTCTGTTAAAAGTAGTTTTTAAAAAGGTTAACTCCATATGTCCTGTTTTCATAGGAAAATGTGCTGCTTGTGAACATCTGCATCATGTGTTGTGTGATTTCAAGTGTGTAATACAAGAATATAAATCTACAGCTTTATACTGTATAGCATTCTGTTTATTGCTCTGGTTTTTTTAGGTGTATTTAGAATATCATATGATGGGGTTGTCCTGCTTAACATGAAACCCACCATAGGAGTGGTAAAGCCGAAATCTGTAAGGAAAATTGAAGTGAATATCTGCACAGATGTACCCAGAGTCATCAGAGAAATGATGAAGTGAGTTTATGACTGAAGATATACAGCTCTATAAATTCAATTTTCGTCTGTTATTAATTCTAGTCTTTATTATGAATTTATCTAAAAAAGTTAAGTTCCTAAGTGTCAGTTGCTGTCTTTAATAATTAGTTTTATTAAATTAATTTGATGATTATATTATCTCCACTGAACAGTGATGCATAAATTGTATACCTGGCTGTGTTAATAAGGATCTTTTGTAATTTATAATGATCTGGGATGTTTGCACATTTGCACACAGAATAGAACTAACCAAGAGCWTCTGTATCTTTCACCTTTCTGCACACCCTSTGTCCCTTGCTTTTCTTAGCTTCTGTAACTGCAAGTTTTCTTTTACATGTTTCAGGAGTCTCAGAAACATTATGGTGTTCTTCGGTGTATCTTATTTTCACTGGAGGGAATGTATTTGTAACCACTAACTTTTGTAATAGTAGATTACTTCTAAATGGATACCTTATAGAATCATAGAATCACAGAATGGTTTGAGTTGGAAGGGACCTTAAAATCCTGTGGTTCCAATCCTCCTGCCATGGGCAGGGACTTTCCACTGGACGAGTTTGCTCAGASCCCCATCCAGCCTGTCCTTGAACACTTCTGGGGATGGGGAGTCCAAAACCTCTTTGGGCAATGTGGGAATAGGGTGTGATTGGTTTGTTGGGTGTTTTGTTTTTCTCTTGGTTGGTGGTTTGTTCTTTTTGRTTTGTTTGGTTTTTCTTGCGTTTTTTTGGTGTATATAGAAGTTTCCTGTTTTATTTTAAATTATTAAGATATATTTCAATTCTTCCTGTTCTTGCTTTTGCTGGTAGCCTGTTGGAAATTAAATAACAGGAGAAAAATTCTATTAGAGTGACAGGCAAGGTGTATCTGTGCTATTGCTTCACAGTTACATCCTCCTTCATATGATACTTTCTTTGGCTACTAAATTTAGACTTTTACCTTGCTAAGTGTCCTGCTTTCTGCTTTACTTTCGGTGTCCAGGCTGCCACCGCTATTTTCTTCACTCCATCTTGGTAAATGGCTACTGTCTCCTGCACTCTAGTAGATAATTTAACTATTCAACTGGGAGAACATAACTACACGGAGCTCAAATTTCATCCTGCACCCATTTCCTGCCTTAAGTTCTACATAATTCTGTCAGTGAGTTTGGTGTTTCTTAGTAGTTAGTGTTATATTCTTCTATATATTTACCTTGTATATGCAAATAAAATTATTCTTAGAGGAATCTGCTCTTAGGGTTTTTTGAGACTTTCTTTTCAGTCTTGGAGTATTCTGTAATCATGCCTCAGAAGTTGAAAGATGATATTAGAGAGTTTGAGATGCTCTCCCAGATCCCTTGTGTAGTTATATATGTGACTATTCAAAACAAAGATTTTTTTTAACTTAAATTTTGGCTATTGAAAAGGACAGATGATTCTGTTTGAAAAATAAGGTATATTACTGCCTGATTCTTTTGTTCATCAAGAACAAATATGCTTTGTCACAGTAGAACTCTAATAACAAAAATTTGTGCAATGTCTGTATGATCCGTTGGTGGTTTGTGGTATCATCAGGATCAAGCACTCAGGCAGGAACAGCAACAGTTCTTTTATGSTGTTGTCAAGGACATGCTCTCTGCCTTGCTCCCCCCACTTAGTTTATCTGTGGAAAGCCAGTGATTTGAATGCTTGGATTTGGTAATTTTTTTTGGCACAGATCCTGATACAAACCAAACTAACCAAACTGAGTATTTCTAACATTTCTCTATATTACCTGTTACTGCTTGCTACTCTTACCGGCAGAGTGGAGTTGGAAGGTCGTGGCTGCACTGAAGTATGGATCAAAGCTGTTGTGGTTGAACAAGTTCTTAAAGTTCTTGGAGTGTCTTGTGGTAAAGTACTGAAATGCATTAACTTTGGACCTCTTTACTTTGGGACTTCAAAGACTGAACAAATAAATTTGTACAATGAAAGCCCTGAAAGTATGGACTGGATAGCAGTACTGGAAGACAATGCCATTGGAGGAGAGATGGTAAGAAACTGCTCTGGTTTTTATTTTAATTGAAAACTTGTTTTAGTTTCTGCTTTTGCGTTTTTTATTTCTCAACATTCCTCTTCTAGTATTGTTTACTGTGTCATACTATTTCCTGATCAATAGGCTTTCTGAAACTTGTGTCCAATCAACATGTTTTTTCCTTTAATTTAACCCTGGAATTAAGTTTTTCAATTATTTCTGTTTCATTATGTGACATTTTAATCTTAACAATGTTAAGTGCATTCCCTGGGTGTGGTTCTTCTGGTTCTGTTGGGATTTTTTTGGAGCAATTTTGCTTGAAATCCTACTTGTTTTCTTATTATTTACCAGAAGTTTTCAAAATACACTTTTGAGTTCTAAGATGTTAATAATCTGTGGTTTCACTTGTTTTTCTCAGACAGTGAAATCATCTGAGTGAGAATTGTGTTTGAAAAAGGGAATTCAAAACATTGACGTGCAATTGATTTAAAAACTGGTTCATTAGCCATGTGATGTGTAACTATGTCAGTGCTATTTCTTGTGTTATATCTTTCTGTTGTACATGAAAATGTATGTGTAGGAAAAAAACAAACACAAAAGGGAAAGCAGAATAGGCTGAACTCTTCCATATTTTGATTATTTTTAGGGGACAGATCTCCAGAGGAGTACAGATGCTGTTTTACAAGACTTAAGCCTGAAAAATAGAGATGTAGATGTTTCCACTTCGATCTTGTGCATTCCCAATCAAGGAACTTTGCTACCTTATGAGAAATCTTTGATTACATTGTGCTTTAAACCAGAGTGAGTGATATCAATTAAATGCACACACACATAAGTTGATTGGTCTACACTATTGTGCAAGAGCTGTGTTAGAGAAAATAATTTTAGGTTAATATGTCTGCAAATTATTTCTGAATAACTTCATATGTATTTATGTGCGTTAAGAGAAATTGCTTGATGYGATTCTGCAAATAAGAAAGCAAAATCTGAGGTGATTTTATGATTTTATGTTTTATAATACACTGAGGGTGGATTTGGACCAAGAATTGGTTAAACTGGTTTTATGAGAATAAGAATTCTACTAGATTTTGCCATATATTAACCACAAAGAGAGTGAAACATTTCGAAGAGCTGTCATGCTATTAAAAAAAACAAACAAAACCAAAAGCTAAACGTAAAGAAACATTTTTTCCTGGATAAGGAAAAGAAAACTCAAATGTGCTCTTGCCATTTTGCCTTACTTAAGCTCTAAATATAAGTTGTTTAGAAAACTGTTGTAGACTGGAAAAGGTATCAAATTAGAAGTATAACAAGCACACAGATACTGATGAGYTTAAACTTATTACTATTTTCATTCAATTTGTTACTATTTTCATTTCAAGTGTAAAGATCATTTGTTCAAGTTGTAACTGACAGCAAAGAAGCCAGACTGGATGTTCAAAAATACATCTTGATTTTTTGTGGGTTGAGTTTGGAGGTTTATTTTTTTCGCCATCTTTTGATTAGAGATTGTGACTCTTACAGAAAATTTGAAAGAGACTCTGAAGTGAGTGACTCATCACAGATTCAAGATTATGTCCTGTTTCTGAGATTTGAAACTGTTGGGAAGAGAGGTGACAGTCTGCAGACCCTCAGTGATGGTGCCACAGCAGCCACAAGTATGTTAGAAATGTATAGCCACCATCAGAAATGTATATGTGGGTGATAAAACTGTATATCTTGATTTTTTAAAAAATTTTAAAGAATTTATTGATCATCTTAATAGTTTTATGGTAAATCTGCCTTGTTTCTTTGTTTATGTCAATACAAATAAATTAATATAACTTACATCTTTAGTGCTTCAGTAYCAAAACCTCTTCGAACAGTGAGTAGAAAGGAGAGAATCATGCATGTCATGAATGAACACCTACAACTTAATTACAAATTATAATAATTATAAATGCAAATATTTGAAGGACATAAAAACCACCCAGCCATTACTAGCACTTTTGAAATACCAGTTTTGTGCATTTTCAAGTGTGAATTTGATCATCCTCAACTTCCTTAATGAGAGAGTACATTATCTTACAGCTATTATAAGTAAAGATATCTGTATTAAGTTCATAAAAATTGCATTATWAAACATACTCTTTTGTGGTATTATTTTGTTTTTCTGACCATGTCTTTTCTGTTAGTAAGATAATGGGTGTGACAGGGGCTTTGTTTGTTTGCTTGTTTTTGTGTTTGTCTAATGCAGGGCATCATCCTCAGCTCGTGGACTTAGCTTTGGTGGGTTCTGGGTTTCCTGTGATGTTAACTTTTAATCCAGGACCAGTAATTAATTTTAAGGACTGTTATTTGGGTGAACAAACACAAGTTCTATGCAAAATTAAAAATGAATCCGAGTTCCTTCCAGTAACATTCAGCTTCCGCAAGACTGCTCACTTCAAAATTTCTCCTGAAAGAGGAAATCTGAAAAAAAAAGCTGCAAAGGTAACTCACTCTTTCTCTTAGATTATTTAACTGTGCAGATTATTTTACAGTGGTTAGCAGTGGAATTTCTTGAAAGTAAACTGGAGTAATTTCATTTCAGTAAAAATGATTTTTAATATCAGCCAAATATATTTTTTGTCATTTTGTACAGTCTGTTAATGTTCTTTCCTGTACTCCAGGAAGCAAAAAATATTATTTTAAATTTGGAAAAAATAATTGTAGTTCTAACGCAATATTACAAGGGTTTTTCCTATCTGTTATTTTGTTTTATATTTTTGCAGGAGACTCTTAATTTCTTTCAGTAAATCGCAATTATTCAAGTAAGATAATATTTCTTTTAATAGAAGAAATTTTGCCAAATAATAAGTCAAATATGGAGACATTTACAATTTACCAATTTCCCAGTAACTCAGGGCACAAGATGTAACAATTTGTTGYATCTTGTACATACAAGAAATGAGCAAATGAGACTTTGTTGTGTTCTAATGAGTCACATTTTTATATTACCTTATATTGCTAATTTTTGTGTATCTGTTGGTATGTTCTAAAAGCCCAGTTTTCAACACCTGTGTTAGAGGTAAGTGTAGAGAGAAGTGACTGGGTGACTCAATCATATAGAGAATTACACAAAACTTGACTTTTTTTTTCTGCCTCATATGTTTCATAATGAGTTTTCTTTTGCAGGAAGTGATGTTTTCATTTTCTCCACGTCAAATAGGAACATTTGAGGTGAAGCAAATTGTCGATATCATTGGTACAGGAGTAGATAAAGATAATTTAAATGTTTTGAAGACAAAACCATTTCATCAAATATATTTGAACTTTTTTGGCGTGTGCAAATCTAAACGAAAAAACATTATATTCACAATTAATCCTGGTAAGATGCTAAAAACGTAAGTGAAAAGTGATAAAATGTTTTAAAAGTGCATTTTTAGCATTTTAAATGAGAATTTTTAACTATTTTTAGTTTGTTTGTAAAAAGTAATATCTCTTTGGTGCTAAGATGTTTCAGTACTAAATTGAGAGATATGGAAGGCACAGGAAGAACTTAGGAAAGATAACAGGATGTTCTTTATTGATTCAAGGTTACCACTGCCAGATAAGTGTGCCAATTCATACAGCCTGCTGCTTGTCCTGTGTCCATCGACTCTTGCCRTCCTATGAAGCCTGTGCAGCATAAAGAATCTTTTGGAATGTGSGATAATTAGCCTCTAATTTGTTCCTCATGTTCCAAATGTTTTCCATGAGCAACCACTTTACAGATTGGACTGAGCTGTCACTGGGTTATAAACCGGTCATGGGAAACATAGTTTTTTCTAGCATCAAATGTGCTGCAGCCTCGGCAGCAGCAGTGCAATGGGCCTGTCCTGTGCACTGGTGCATGTGGTGCCTGTGTGTGGATAAGGAGGGGAACTTGAATTCTCTTYGATTGCAGCCATGAGAAACAGGAAGGCAATGCCCATTTTTTTCATTAYGGGGGAGTAAAAAGTGAAGTTACTGGAAAGTCGTGATAAAATGCTCTTCTTTCCACATGTACCAGARTGGTTAATAAGCCACTGGACATTCCTGCTACTTTCAGGGAGGTATTTCAAATCCACAGCTATCAAGAATTGATGACAAACTGAAGTTTGGCAATATCTTTGTTTTATTATTGAAATCCAGAGCTCCTTCAGTTTTCCTGCTTCAGAAACACACTTAAAAGAAGTGGTTTTTTTGGATCAAAGATTTAACATAGTATTTGAGTTTTTCTGGTTTTCTACATGCTCTTGTCAGCCATTTGCTCTATCAGTGTTCCCATTCTGCTCCCATTTGCAAGTTTATAAAGAGRTTATGAGTGATGTCTATGCTCTATAGGCTACTGATACCTGTGTTTTGCTTTTAAGCTTCATTGAAATGTGGAGGGAAGGTGATTTTTTTTCGGATCGTTATAGTGATGGTTCTGTATCTTCCTGTTTTCTTCTCCCAGTCTCTCTGGATGAGTATGTGTACTTGTGTGTCTGAATTCAGTTGAAGGCAGGGGAGAGACTGGAATGATGCTTCTTGCAAACTGTGTCTTCCTGGCCAGTGAAAGTTGTAATCGCTCCTATGGTTTAGAAGAAGGAAGTTTTTGGCTTTTTGCTGATTTTTCTTTGATAGCTGTTTTGGATTAAAGTAAGGCTAAAGTGGGTAAACCAAATATATTTAATGATAATTTTTTTTGCAGGTGAGGGTGAAAAGGGCAGTTGAAGTATGGCCTRGTTTCTGTCAGAGTATTTCTCTTTAATGTTAATGTATATGTGCTTTTCTGAAACTAGAAYGAAAAATATCTGAGCTGTCTTTTTAGTTGTCATAGCTTGGGAGTTCTTCAAAAGTCATGCCTGTGTTTGCAGCCATTAAGACAAACTTTAGGACACTCAAAAACGTGACAGAGGCAGCTCTGAGTGTCTGATGATGTACCTGTGCAAGACAAAGCGTCACAGCTGGACACAGCTGGTTTGAGTCCTGGTGTTTGTGTGATCCAGGCCAAGGGAGACAGTTGGTTCCTGGTATGGTGTGGATGCCTTCTTCCCTCTTATCTGAGGCAAACACAATGGGATGGGTGACTGTTGTGCTGCTGTGGACCAGTGTAAATCAGAGATATTTTCTAATACTTTGAACTTTTTTTAGTAAGTATTAGTTTAAGTTTATGTTTTATTTGAATTTGAAGGTCTAACACCCATGATTTCCAATGCAACTGGGCAGTTTGTAACTCATGGCACAGGACAGTTGAGTGATACAGCACCTGTGGCAATACTTAAATCAACCCAAACACAAATTCATACTCATCGGAAAAACAGGAATTGTAAGGATGATGCACTTGTAGCTTTTCCTAATGATCGTGCAGCCAGCATTAGGCCTGGTGACTGGAATAAAAAGTACAGGTAAAAATTATGTGAATCTMATACTTAAAACCACACATTTATGTATATCATATAGTAGATCAAGATTGGTTACTCGTATGACAGTTCACTGGGTTTTCTTTCAGGCTGAAAGTTCTTTAAAATTCATTGCATTCTTGAGTCTTTTGCACATAAATTTCTTGAGTTTCCTTATGTGAAACTACAAATGTAGCTATTACAGTTGCAGTATTTCATTTTTATGGTTGCTTTTAGAAGGCTGAATATTAATAATCAACTGTGATAAAAAGAATGTTTGGAATGAAATATATATGTRTCAAAATCAATATGTTTTCATTCTAACAAGACCCAGAATCATTTTACRCGTGTAATGAAACTACAATTCTCTTTAAATATTTAGGACTATTTTCACRAAGACTGAGAGATATAATTACATAGATCCAGAATTTGCTTATACTCACTCTGAACGACTGTTTAGAGAAGAAAATAAGAAATTCTATACAGCCTTCATTGCCAGTTTRAGACAACGTCGTTTAGAGAAAGAGGATGCTAGGTAAGACTTGGTTTAAAAGGATAAATAAATATTTGAAGCTCATACAAAATATATGTATATATGCAGAATTAACGTAATAGCACCAATCATATACCTAAATTTGTCCCATGCCAATGTGCTCATGATCTTGGGACCTTCATTTATAACGCATTCAAAACCTGTCATGTTCAAATGTTCATTTAGACATGCAGAGATCACTTCGTGGGTGAAATGTAGAGATAGAGGCAGGGCACTTGAAATTGAGCTTAAAATGAACTAAAATTAATGTGTCAAGTTTTAAGAAGACTTAGTTATGCTTAATAGGAAAAAAACCATTGATTGTTTTGGATTGGATTCTCTTCTATTTATATAATAAATACGTACTTCCAACTAGGATATCTAGCTCACCCCAAGTGATGAATTCAGTATGTAAATTATTATATATTCTGTGGACTGAAGCAGATACAATCCTTTAATCTTACTGTTCATGTAGCCTTATTTACAGTAAAATCTCATTTGATGAATTAGCATATTTGATTGGTATGTTGTGGAGCCAAATCATGGAAAAGCATCACTGACAGCTCTGCTACTTTCACAAAGTTTTAGTTCAAAACAAGAAAAACCCCTAAATCCTCTAAAGTAAGATAAATAATACCTGAAGACTGTTAAGCTGGTAGGATGCATTATCTAAAAATTAATAGTGCTAGTGGATTATTCTTGTAATCTCAATTTACCTTGCTCTGTGTATAAATCTCATGGTTCAGACAAGGCCTGCAAGGATTTATTTTATTTTTATGCATGCAGGCGTTGTATGGTGTTTTTGAAAGGAACTGTTGTTGCGTAGTGCATGATGTGTTTTGTATATAACCATTAACACATATATTCAAGGTATACTGCATGAGGAGCAGAACAGAAAGGGAAATTTCACAGTTATCAGATGAATTTTAGTGTTACTATTAAATATAGTAATCATTTTCTTGATATAAAAGTAGGAGTACTTGATAAAAAACATCTGTATAAGATCTCTGCAAGTTTCCGATCTCGTGGTTGCGGGTGAAATTGATTTATTGGAGTTGAACTTTGACCAAAAATTTAACTTCTCTGAAAATTAGTGGTCCAGTTCAGAAATATGCCATTAAAGGATGCTTTGTAATCTTGGCAGTTGCTAACTTTTAAGTGCTTGATGTTGCAACTTAATTGTTTTTAAGAGATATTTTAAAATGTTATAATATTTATATTTTTGTGGCCATAATACTTGCAACCTATTTAACAAAGCAACGGCCACAAATGTGCAATGATGCYGTAAAAACCAAAACAATAAAATAATTTTCAAGGTAATTTCTGTGCATGAGGGTTTTTTAAATAATGAAATATTCCTACTTAAAGTATTATTTGTTTTGTTTAAAAATATTAAATAATTTAATGTGTAGATCATGGAATGCTCAAACTATTAGATCTGTATATTTTTTTTCTTTTTTTCCTTCCCTGTAGGGAGTTTTATATTTATAACAATCCTGTGAGCATAGGCATTAAACCAGCTGAAGGGCTTAAGTCACCAAACATCTCAATCACAGATGTTCCCAAGGAGAAGCTACAGCACAAAATGCTTCCTTGGGATGACAATTGCATGTTAACTGGTCGAAAACTGGCAGCAATTCTTTCTAAATCTACAAACAAAGAAGTAAGTTAAATGCTTGAGTACTAATGTGAGCATAATGCATTCAGCATATAAAAAAGCATGAGAATTTTGATCCTGCTCTGAGGAGATGTCTTGTGCTTACCACAGGTTTGGAGCTGGCTTAGTCCTATGCCATCTTCTACTCAGGAGAAGGAAGATTGTAGTCTAACTTTGACACCCAAGCAGCTTCATCAAATATTCATTGGTAAGACTTTTAATTTGGCTACTAAATGCATATAGTTGTTATAAAGGCACTTAYTTATAGTAAAACAATTTATGATTATAATTGTTCCCCCTAAATAGAAAATGATTTAATTTGGTAGGCAGCTTGATATCTACAGTAGTGTTTTACTGAACCTTTGTACTTCTCAGAAACTGCTGAGGTATGATTAGGTATGAACACGTAGAAGAAGAGTTTTCTTTAAAGACTGCTCRTACCAGAACCTATTACAAAGATATCAACAGAGCATAGTGTGAGAATTACTCATACCCTCATGCCTTGTTACTGGATAGTACCTGGACCAACTTTAATATCAGCAAGATTCATGGGAGTGCTCAGAATGTTTCTGAGAATTAGCAGTGAACACTGATGCCCCCCAAAAGTAAAACTTYTTCTGTGATGGGGAGTAACACTTTCTAAAACCTCAAGGGACTTGTCTGTTAACAACACTTGTAACTACTATAGGTCTATTTTAAGGTCAGCTTTTCTTCAGTAAAATTATTTAGGAGCAAAATGAAAATTTTCAGTACTTTCTGGGCTTTTTTAGTTTTCAGTCAAGCCAGAACTTGAATAGTGTGGCTATGTAGACTGATATACTTGGGGAAAGGTAGAGCAAGAGAAACGTAGTAATACAAAAAGTACTGAGAGTTTTGTAAAATGTCTGATTAGTGCCATGAGTACTCAAGTTTATAGACCAGCCTGAAAACCAGTGATAGCAGTAAATAAGGGAGTGAAGTAAGCTTGTCACCATCAAATGACATGAATTATTAAACCAAATGGTCACACGTCAGGGAGCAAACCAACAGGTTACATGTATAAACAATCAGTGAGTTGCTGGTCATTTATCCATTTAAATAACTGTTTAACAAAAAGAAGTATTTATGGTCATTAATAGTACCTTTTGTAATGAGCACATTGCTTCTCTTATTTTAGTAGTTGACTACAGCAAGCACAATTAAGAAATAAATGTTGCTGGCTTTGGGCTTGTACTACTGAAAACATTCACAGAACTTGCATGATATTTGCTTCCAGATTTTAGTGAGAATTTGTTCTTCTGCAGGATTTTTGTAGCTGACTAATTCTGTAATTTGAAGAACTAAAATGTTTTGGTCATAGTGTTTTACTAGTTAGGTATCCTTACATTAGCTTTTACTTTTTAATGTTGAAGATCTTATTTCTTATATATTCCAGGTCCTTCTACTATAGATTTTGGTGATGTTTGTGTRTATTCTACAACAACCAAAGAACTGCACATCATCAATAACTTATTAGTTCATATATGGATACAAATTGAGATTGAAATTGAGGAATTGCGGGAGACATGTCCATTGTCTCAAGTGGTGCCTCCTCTTACAAAAACTCATATTCCAATAGTATTTGAGAAAAATACTGTTGGAATGTTTAAAAGGTGAGGTTTTTAATCTTTGTCTTTATTTACACATTTTCTTGGCAGTAGTAAAATTAAAAAAAAAATCACCYGGCTGGTTTTAAAGTGTAATCATGATAATTGCTAATGGTATACACTCATAAATGAGTGCAGTAATTAATGCAGTTTTATGTTGCAAAATTTTCCTAGTACAGTAATGTTTCTTGGRTTTTTTTTTAAACGATAAACAAACAAACAAAAATCTGTCCTGTGAAAAGCCCATATAGCTAGAAGTTCATCAGGGAAAAAAGTTTGCTATTACAGTGTATTTGCTAGGAGAAATTWTTATGGAAAATACTGTGCTCTTTCCAGCATAGCATTGCATCACTGCATCCATGCTCAGATCTTTTGATGCAGCTCATTGGAAAATGCATAGGCAAAATGTTTTCTAGATATGAACTGTCTCTTTACTGACGTTGTTAAAACACCTGACTGTATGATGTTGACCATCCTTTAGGATGATCTTCACTTTTGACATGATTTAAGTAGTATGCGAAACAATTGCAAGCTTCTTTCTCTTGTCAGTCTTAACTATGTGTTCCTACTCTGTTTTGTGAAGGGTTTTCTTGCTAATGGTTATGTTTCACATAAATTTTACTCTGACTGCAACATAGTAAAACCCTAAAAATATTGAGAGAGATATRTATTTGTGTTACAGGTCTTTCTCTTACAAAATAAACAACCAACACCTTGGGCATGTGCTGGTAGTTGCAAATGCAGTGCCTATTGAACTGGAGCTCTCTGCAAGGGAACTGATTTTGACTCCTGTTCCTGGCTGCCTAGCAGGGACAGAGTTTAGAAGAACTGTCAGGGTRTGCAATCGTAGAAACCATCCTGCTGGGTTTACTTGGAAACCTGTAGCTACAGATAGAAAAACTGCATTTTCTATACAGCCTACCAGAGGTATGCTATGCAAATCCAGTGTGTGTATGTATCTTAAATGTCAACAGTATTGAATAAGACAAACATTTAGCTGGTGCTATAAACTGTATTTTTAGATTTGTGTCAATATCAGTGTATGCCAAAAGCAGTATCAGATCACAGCTTACGACCCAGCAGCACTCCCTGTGTAAGCCCTGCCCTGAATGCACGGTCAGTCCAGCTCCCTGCTTCCATGCCCAGCCAGCAGTGCTTATGTAAACATTTTTCTCAGCACAGATTGCTGATATTTCAAGAGTAAGGCAGCAATACCATACAGCCTATCAGGATAGGAAATTTTCCAAAAGCACTGAATGAAGCTGTTAAAAAGTTGATGAAGGTTGAGTAACAGAAATGGAATTCAATGTGGGATTAGTTTGCATTTGCATTATGGGTCAATATTTGTTAGATGTGTGTGAGACATAAGCTTTTACCTTCTTAAATTTGAAAAATAGTGTTCTGCAGGAGTACGTTGGAGCTCCGTTATTAAAAAGCAAACTTAACTGAATTGGATTTGATTTGGTGTGGTCTGATTCTTGATAAAAATATTTCTGCTAATACGAATTCAGACTCAATTGCAATCAAAAAGTTTAAATGGTCTTTGCATAAGTTGTTATTCTGCAAGAAGGGTAGTCTATTCTTTTGTTTTTAATGTAGACTATTAGAGTAATTCATGGCTACAAAATACCAGTAAACTTTGAGAGTATTTTACTGCAGGATGCTAATAAATAGGTTATGCAATTGTCATGAGAATCCACAACCTAATTTTCCTTAATTCATCAGACTGTTCATCACCTAAGAGATGTAGGCTTACATTCAGTAAGAGAAGGTAATTTCACTTTAATGTGCTTAGGTTATTTCTAATTGGACAATGCAATTTGACACTTGTACCTGTGTATGCTATAACATACAAATTATGTACATCTGTTTAGGGTTCGTGGAGGCCTATAGTGATCTGGAGTGTGAAGTTGTTTGGCGTCCAGGGTTCAAACGTCCAGAAACAGGAGAATTCACCTTGTGTGTGCACAAAGGAATTTCAATTAACTTGAAATGTTCTGCAAAGGTAACAATTCAAACAGCAGCTTTAGAGAAGAAAAATGTGTGGTTTTTTTAAACAAGAAATGTCTTAAATATATTTCTATTATCATATCTTAAAAATATTTTAATTTCATATGGCGTCTACTTGACATGTTTAACTAAAGRATATGCTCCAAAGACAAAAGGGAGAAGGCAAGGCAAAGACAGTTTTATTCTTTTTATTGCTTTTGATGATATTCTTCTTCTGGCATCATGGCTTAGTGGTCCTTATATATTATGACATAATTACTGTGCTTGGCTTAACTAAACAAAGGTTGAGAGGTGATACAACAGTTCTTTAGATATATATTATTTATTAAAGGAATAAAAATCTAGGTGCATGTGGGAAGGTGTGTTTCAGAGTGTCAGGGTAACAACAGGCTCTGATTTAATTTTGTGTTGTTATTTGAACATGGTATTTGAGAAGCAGCGTTCTGGGTAGTCGTCTAAACAGTGACATTCAGCTTTGTTTAGTCATTTGTTGTCTTGCATACCAGGAAGTATGAAGAAGAAAGACTTTTTTTTTTCACTCTATTCTACTGGTTACATGCTCTAGAACTTTCACTGGGAGCCAAGAACACTTTACTGTTCCTTTTGATGTGCCTGTTTTTGTTTTTGTTTTTRTTTGTCTTTYCCCAGTAGCTTTTTTCCTTTTCTTCCTCTTCTTTTGAAGCCTTGGAAATTTGCCATATGCAAACCAGGATGTATGTAAATTAAAATATTTGCATTTCTACTGCTRTTAATATCTCTGAAATATCTTGTCCTGATCACACATTTGGAACTAATGGAGTTTGTGCTGTTCAATTAAATTTAATTAATATATTTTTATTGGCTTGAAATTAGTACAGAAATATCTGTGGGGTTGACTCTGTTCAATTGGAATCTAGATAAGTTCAGTACACTGAGYAAATCTTGTCTCACAGTTAAGCTGTGTTTGTCTGTTTGAATACTTCCAATTTATGCATTTGCACAACTATATTAGCTTATCATATAATAAAATTAGGCTGAATTATTCATTTTTACTTAGGAATATGTTATATAGTTCTTGTTTTATCTTTTTTTTTTTTTATAGTTTGGTTCTACTAGAGTTCAGTTTGTGAATCATTATATGTCCTTGATTCATAGTCCAGTGGGTTTGACTTCTTGTAGGACAGCCCTTCTTTATAACACAGGACACAACCATGCATACTTCCAAGTAAGATAAAATTATTTCTAGCACACTTAATTCCTTGGGGCAGGGAGCAGAAGGGGGTTGATTTTATCAGATCATGTTATGGTTTTGTGTTTGCAGTTATTGAATATGCTCCTATTCAAGTTTTTGCCATGTTTTCTGAAGAAACAAGATTGATGTGACTAGGAATTCTGTCCATCTGTCCAGTTTGCACTGATGGGTAGATGGGCCAACAGACAAGCAAAGTGSTGATGGCCTAAACAATTCTGGCAGTTTCATGAGAGCCAGTGGTGGGGGTGAAACCCCATGCTGGTGTACCCTATGGAAAAGCAGTTACAGCTTGGATGATTTTATGCTTTGAGAGACAGAGCACTGTCTCAAACTGTCTTCATCCTACCCATGCTGCCCAGTCAGTGCATTCAGAGACCCGGAACAGTCATAGCACATGTGATTACTTTGCTGGACTGACATCCAGGAGGAAGATGGGTTCAATAATGAATTGGATAAGGRATGAGATGGATGCCAGAATGGGTAAAGATACAATACACAGATTAGTAGGAAACCTAACCTCGTTAGTTTTCCTGATCACAGGATATTTCACTGTATTTAGTGAAGCAAAATAATTTTTTATTAAGATCCTCAGAGTTTTTGTTACTGTATTATTACAGTACGAAGAAACATGATTAATTTATTTTGATCTGTACCATATTTTTCACTGTTTATCATCTGAGCATTGAATAACAAGTAGTACTATAGTCTTGGAGGATGGGCCTGAAAGAATAAAATCAGCGTAGTCAGTAAGACAAACAAACATACCCAGCCTTTTTAGCCTCCAGAATTACTCTTAAGCCAAGACATGGCTGTTTGGTCTYGGTCATGATCACTTGTGTAGCTATACTTTAAAAAGCTGTTTGGAGTGCTTTAGAAGAGGAAAAATTCCTTTTTGTCTTTACTAACTGTGGCTAAACGGAGTATTTACTGCTAGTATTACTACTGAGCTGGGTTGGCTTTCTGTGTCCCTTGTTCTTACTGTGAATGTCAAAAAAGAAGTGTCGAATTTATTTTTCACTGAAAAAAATGTTTTGTAGAATATTTTGAAGACTTGCTAGGTAGCAAGTCTTAATTTTAATAACTTGATGAAAAGAACCCAAACCCCAGAATGTTAAGTTTCCAATTGGTGGCAAAAATTATTTTGTGGTAGAAACTGATAGTTTAGAAATCTGTTGCTTTATTTTGTTTACTTGCATTTTACCCCAAACTTCTAAGTCCAAGTTAGCATTGTATGCTATAAAGGTTCTCCTTGTAAGACGATAAAATCTTTATTGTAGATATATTGGTATAAGTAAAACAGCAACAACCAAAACAAATGAATGCAAACACCTTTTTCAATATGTTCCTTGTTTGTGTTTGTGAAGGTCCTTGATTCAAACCCACTGCCTGGAATGAAAATCATCCCCTCTGAAGGAGTGGTACCTGTGGGAGGCCTTACTCATCTCCAAATCTGTTTCACTCCAAATGCAACCCTGAATTTTGATAAAAAAGTGCAGGTATTCAAAACTGGAAGAACGTTGTCTTTTGAGTRTTATGCTGTGTGTTTATGTGTGTACATTTATGCATCTTTTGGACTTTATCTCCAGTGTTCTAATGCTTTTTAAGAAAGGTTTTCTTGCAGCAGATCATTACTACTGTAACCTATTCTGTTTTTTTGTCTCAGTCCTGCTCAGAAGTATCAAAGCAGCCTCTCAGTTTGAGCTGATTCATGTTATAGCACTGACAAGCTTCTGGAAGTAATGTGTGATTGTTCTTTAGGAAATGATGTAGACATACCTATAGTTTTTGTAATCTGTAGAGAGGCAGGATTGGAATACTCCAGTGTCTTTAACTTCTTGACTTCTTTTTGTGGTTTTCTCAGAGGTGGATGTACTAGTAGGTTTGCTTTGATAACGTGTGCAATAAACGTGTAACATTTTGTTTCCTGCATGCCTGCTTCCTGAGATAAGTGAGACTGGGAGAAAGGAGGCTGTCAAGGCCCCAAACTTTGCTACCTTTTCTTAATCTGATCCTGGGTTCACCATCTTCTGTGGCTGCATATATTATGCTTGTTAAACCTAGTATCCCAGTTAYTTTTTGATTTTTACAACAGGTTTAATATTCCCCAGAACAATAGCATCTGCCTTGTACCAGCACCTCTGTCAAGCARTTTGTGTTGTGGTACTCTTTCCCATCCTCACAGCTGCTGAAYACAGCTTTCTCTTGTTGGAAAAAAACCTGCTCATTCTGGTAATACAGCCTCCTGCAACATTATTTTTGTCTGCAGAAGTGGGTCTTTCTTGCAGAAGAAGACTGGTCTTTCTTACAACTTTGGGTTGTGTTTTTTTTTGTTTGTTTGTTTTAGTTCTGTGTTTTTAATCACCAGCTATATCTGTCTAGCCATATCTATCCCAAGTGTGGTATGCCACAAAGGCATGATTTGAAGCCACGTGTCACTGGAATCTGTGCGTGTGTATATATATATATATATATCTCTCTCTMTATATCTATGTTCTAGAAACTGAAGGCATTTGCTTTATCTCTTCATATTTCCATAGCAAAGCTGCATTATATTATAAGGGCAGAGTTATGTTCATATTTTCATTGCAATTTATACTGACTGTCTCTCTCTGCTCTGTATCTCTGGGGTAGAGTTGGTTTGGTTGTTTTGTGTTAAACTTTTTACTCATGCAATTATGACAGATTTGGTGAGATAGTTTTGTTAAAGTGACCTTGTCAACATCAGTTTTGTCCCTTCACTTAGGTAGCAGTGCGGAATTCAGGAGAAGTCACACTTAGGGTTGGTGGATTTGTAGATATGACTGGAATAAGCATTGACGTGGTAAGTGTGAAGAAATTGTGGCAATTGGTTTTGCTTTAGATGTCAAAATGACTCCTCCCTACTTCATATTTCTCATTTCTTCCTATACTAACGTCCCAAGAAAATTATCAAAGAGAAGAACTTAGAAAGAGATATTAAAAACCACATGTATGTGTAACAGTTGTGCTAAATGATAGCTGACAGCTTTAGTTTTTGAATTTGACAATCTGGAATAAGTGTGTTAAAAGGGAGAGGATTTGTTAAGGTAGTTCTAGCAAGAAAYGCAATAAAGGGAAAAGTAATCCACTGATCTGTTTACTGAATGATGAAAACTTCTCAGATGGTGTAAGTGGACTTCATATTGAATTCTAAACTCTTGTGTTTTATGTCCTGGAAATATTTKAAAGATGAAGGTTATGTGACAATATTGGTTAACCAATACTGTTATTGTGTTATAAGTTGTGAATCTTGCACAATTATATTTTTTCACATTATGTTCAATTATAAACGACTTCACAGTGCTTTGACCCATTTTTTTTTCTTTAAACTTACAGGAACTATTTGACTTTGGTGGTGTTTTTCTTGGTGCTACAAAATCATTGCCATTTGTGCTGCGAAACAGTGCACTGGCGTGTACYGTAGTGGAGTTTGATTTTTCTAAGTATAAGGATTTTAAAGTGAATACTGATGACAAATCAGGTATTTGCTTTTGCTATATCAGAATTTTCATTAAATAAAGAATGATTAATGCTGAGAGAAAATCTGTCAGACTATTTCTGGTAGACAAATTTTCTGATATAAGAAAACCTAARGCAATTATTTAAAAGGTGTTGCTTAATATAAATTGAGAGGAGACACTTTGTTTTGCCTGTAAGATGACATTTGCCAAAAATAGGTATTTGCAACATGTCAGGTTGCCTGTAGATTTTTTTTTCCCCATTTTCCCCCCTTGTAGTTGCTAAGGTATAACGAACAAAAAAGTTTATACCCTCTCAATAGTTAAAATGAAATATTAAAAACCCCAAACAAACAAAGCCAAACAACKGTATTAATTTCCTATTCATGGACTCATACCCACTTTTTGACAATGTTTACCCTTTGGTTCATTCATCATCAGTATAAAGGGTTCAGACCTTTCTTTTTCCCAAAGGGACAGGGTGTCTGCAGGTTAATCACAGGACCTGTGTGCTCCGTGAATGCCCAGCTCAGGATGTTACTGGGGCAATATGTGGAATTGCCTTGCTATTCTTTTTTCTTGGTAGAACTACTGCAGATTCTTATGCTTCTCACTGTTGCTCATGGCTTTCCTACTTCAGTCATGGCATGTCCTTGGATGTTCCAATGTCATTATTCACGAGAGAATTTCGCAGGGACAAGAGGCCATATAAGCAAAGCTGCAAACTCAGAAAATCAAGACTCTTTCCTTTGCAAGACAGTATTATTAAATTTAGTTGTATCTTTGTGTTGAACTGTATCGGATGATGCAAAAAAATGATCTGAAAAAATCAGAGGGGTTTTCTTACCATGTGGTGCACTTCAAAGGGAAGGTGAGGGCTTCTAGCCAGTCATCTTAACTTGGAAAAGAACTGTGAGAATTCTTACAACAGGCAAGTAGCCAGCATGGGAGCAGACTCAGTGTACATGATTTCCAGATCAGAGTTTGTGCTTGAAACAAATCATGTGATATGCAGCCAGGATATCTTGGAAGAATACTATTTTTGTTGGAAACCCATGCTTCTGCCAGTGCCTTAGATTTGAACATAGAAGTCTGAAAAATGAGGCAAGCCTTATTGGTAACCCCCTGTAGTGTAGATTATGCCTAAAAGTAATTAAAAAAAAAMCAGTTTCAGCCAACTGTTTTTATCCCTGTGGTATTAGTTTTCATTACACAGTTAACTATTTTCATGTAATACTTTCATTCAAAGGTAAAAGATGATGTKTTTTTTTTTTTTTCCGAAATATTAAGTTCTCCCAAATGAATAACTTCAATGAAAATTGCTGGTGATTAATACTTCCCAAAATTACCTCCATACTCCTTATGAGAGATAATATATTCCATTGTAACTTTGTGAGAAATGCTTACCATAGAAATATATAGATACTTTATACTTTTTATGTTGGAAATAACTTTGAAATACTGCAGCTTATTATAAAGTTGATATTTCTTGCAATAACATCTGTAATTTGATTATGAATTTTGTTTGGCAGTGATTGAGTGTTCTTCTTCAAAGCCTTATTTGTATTCAGTGAAGTTAAAGCAAGCATCGTCTTTGCAGTGCTTCTTGACCTTCTTGCCAAGAGAGGTAGGTTTATGGAACCATGGTGATGATGTTAATTAAGATCATGCTCTGTGATGAGAAGAGAGACTTTAGGTTAACATTTTAGTGTGTGCAATAGTTTTATAATTAGTAATCCAATTCTTAAGAAAACAAGTGCTGAAATAATATCTATGTAACTGTAAAGATTTGCATGTCCAAGGAAAACATACTTTCTCAATGACTTAAAAATGGTATAAACTTATACTGACATGTTCTACCACACATTTATTAAATCATTCAACAAACCAGCACCCATCTTCTTTTTACAGCTGTTCTTGCCTTAACTCTCAGATGACCAGGAGCAGATGAGTTTTATGTGTCATAAAGATGGGCAAAGTTGCTTTCTAGTTCAGCTATTAGAGGGGGAAAAAATTGAGTATATGAGACTTTATGAGTTAGTTTTACATCTGRAAATTAGCATTTTATTGGCAGTAACTGTGAGTAGAGAGTGCTCTAGCAAATTTTAAATCTAACCCCGTTGAAAAATGCTTTGGAAATGGAGGGTTTGGGGTTTCTACGTATTTGGAGAACAATGAACTGAAAGAAAACTTAGTCTTTGATATCCTGAACCAGCTTCAGAACAAGCAACTGGGGATCACTTCTGCAGCATGTAAACCTGTTGCATTATCTGCATTTTTACTTTAGAAAAAGAAATGGATATCAGAGACTATACATGTTGGAAGGAGTATTCTTTTTCCACCACCACCCACCTCCTGCCCCTGCCTTCCCAGCASTATAAAGTGGAATTCCTCTGTTTAAAGCATCGTTCAAATAACATTTGCATACTACAGGCTGTGTCTGATAACATTGTGACTTTTCTTCTGTGTACACATGGAAGCTATTGGAGTGAGTTTATAGCACATACACTACTCTGAAATGATTTTTCCTGACAGAACATGAGTCAATAGATTCATAAAAAATTCCTTCTGTAGTGTAGCAGGCCTTGAGTTACGGGAGAAGGAATAGTTGTCATATCTTTTTAAGTATCTTGACACTTCTAATGCAACACTAATGTAAGGTAGTCAGAATTAGGCTACATACAGTATCAGGAAAGTATGTACAGAATAGTACATATAGAATATCGTGACTGACCTATAATCAAACTGGAGAGAAACTCAACAAGGGGAAATGCTGGCATTTTCATTTAAGTAGGAAGGGTCAATAATGGAAACGCAGGAGAAAATAATCTGTTGGATTAATCTATGAGTATGATTCAGGTCACAAGCTGAAAGTGAATTAGGAGTAGAGACTTACCATACCAGTAGGAATAATATCAATAAAGCAAGTAAAATAATTATTCTGATCASGGCTGATAACACTTCTGCTTTACACTTTTCCCATTTGGGATGCTATGTTTAAAGAAAGAAGTGAGACAATTTCACTTAGAAAGAAACTCCAAAACAAAGCAATGGAAATGATCAGAACTCTATTTCCCATTGTTATATTTGAACTCTATTCCAATTTCCTTTCCTTGTCAAGTTGCAGGATGGATTAAAAGTAGAAATATTGCTACTGACACTGCTGTAAATTAAAGTGATTAACAAAATTAATATTTCTGAAGAATGCTGAAATAGTAGYTGGCTCTGTATGTTTCATTTAGCTTGTCATCCGAACATAGTGTTTGGTATTGCTGTTCATTATTGACGAGCGCATCCGACTGTCATTTGATACTTGTGTAGCCTGGCTGAACTGAAGACAAGGTTACCCCAGCTGGAAGTCTGCTTTAATTGTGGTATAAATTTGGAAAACCAATAATTCTTACATTTGACTGGATCTGTTTTGTGACTGGTCTTCTCATAAAAAAGAAGAACCCAAACAAACAACCCGAAAAACCACAACAAACAGAAAAAGACTGTAGAATATATTGTATCTATTGATTCCAGATTTTATTTTTAATTTTGAAACTCTGGGTCTAAGTGTTTTTCAAGTCTTTAGAATAATTTTTGACAAATAGAATTAACTTCCTTCAGAACTAAGGAAATAAAGAACTTAAAAAGGGAAATTTTTCTGGGGCACCTTATGCCTCATAGCCAACTAATAAGTGTTGCTTTAATTAAATGTCTTTATTTCAGTTTCTCTTCTCCCCATGTGCTCACAGTCTTTCTGTGTCCCTTCATCCTTGGTGCTGGTTAAGCTGGGTGCAACCAGTGCTTCCCTTCTGCTTCCAGTGTGTTACTGCCTGTCAGGGACAGCTCATTCCTAGGCAAGACAAGCCCAAGGACCCTCACAACTTCCAACCCACTGGTACTCACAGGTGGGCACACTGAGTTAGTGCAGCACTGTCAGAGCTGGCAGCAAGAGCACTGACTAATGCTAAATGAAGTTGCCCAGTCTGGCATGACTATAGGAAGCATCTGGAAGAATATGTAACCCCCAGAATGCTGTAGCTTTTCTTTCATTTAACTCCTGTAAAGTAGAATACTAATAAAAAACATAGTTCTGTTAAGAAAGTGGTCCAGGTAGCAGCATCTCTTACTGTGACCAGAAACTCTCAGTATTTACTGGTTCTTAGAACATTTGCCTTTGGATCTGAGTTCTTTGTTATTCTACCTCATCTGTATTCCCCATTTTCTCACCAGATTCCTTTCCTGATTTTCCAGTTTTGAAAAAAAAACCCCTCTAATCTCTGTACGTTGAGCTTCCCCTATTCAGGTTTCACGGTTGCGAGTGCTATTTCCTGCCTCTCTGCACTTGAACAGCTGTTTCTCTGATCTCATCCCTTTTTTTGACAACTGCTCTTCCCCAGCTTACCTCCCAGCTGCTACAAACCTTCTGGATCCCATCGGGTCACATTCTTTTCTGTCTGCCTTCTGGTTTTCCTAGAACTTCCTGCTGGTGTAGTCATTACTGACAACACTACCCTATAAACCAACAAACCCCCACTATACTGATGTTTTCTTTAAGAAAGTRGGTACTAAGACTAAGGAAAAGTAAAAATAATTCAGGAGCACTGCTTAAATAATCAAAAAAGCATTGAATTATTTTAATGTACTTTAAAAATTTATTAAAATGACTTGAATTATTAATGTAAGTTTCCAAGTAATTTTRTCTTGAATGTAATCTTGAATTCTTCTAAAAAAACCCTTCAGATCAACAAATGTGGTAAATATATAGGAACTTTGAAGAGCTCCTGCAATTCTCACTAAAATATAATATGTACAAATACATGGGACATCAAAAGATGCTSTTAGAGATGAAGTGTCTTGGCATGCTTAAAAAATAACCCTTAAAAAGTGTTGAGCCAATTTTTTCAGTATTCTGAGTGAGAAAATGGAATCCATGCATTATAGATAAGGCTGGGATGCTGCTTAGACACATCCTGGCTATGCCTTCCTGTTATTCCAGTGTCTCTGAAGGTGTTAGAGGTGACAGGGCTCTCCACCTTCCTGGAGAGAGTTTAACCTTGGTGTTTGTTGGCTGTGAAAGTCAGGCTGTCAGTGGAAGCAGTGTATATATATATRTGTGTATATATGTGTTTCTTCAGGCAGGATGATCCCCCTGCTCACAGAGGTCCTGCTGGGGAAAGCATGCAGAGCGAAGTGCAGGAGTGTACTGCTTCAAAATGACTTTCTTTTTTTCTTTTTTTAAACCCTGCTGGAAAATAACACATTCCAGCATCTTGGAAAAAGGACAAAATACACAGCTGTGTAATAATGAAGCCTTCGAGTGCCTTTGATTGAGATAAATAGAACAAGTCACACCTGTCAGAGCTTATTGCTTAAGCTTGTTGTAGGGAAGTGACAGGTGTTTTGGTGAGGTTTTTGTCCTTTTAAATGACTTTTTTTAATGAAAGAACAGATTTGTGGTGTAAGAAGTGAATTCTACGGAAAATCTGCAGCTGTGGAATTACAGAGTATTGCTTGTGCATCATCTCTGACCATATACAAGGGAAAGATTTAATTTTATTGCAGTGCTTTGAATGATGGCTTTGAACAGCAGTTACATTATTCATGGTGGAAGCTGCTTATCTGTGATATAAACCTGGGGAATTTAGGCTGCATGAAAGATTGCAGTATGTTTTAAGGGAAAGCTCATGTTAAATTTGAGGGAAGACTGGGAGTGTATATTGGATTCAGTTGCAGGACATAAACCCTTGGCTTTATAATTAGGTTTAAATTTGAATCTAACTGATTTTTTCTAACGTACATTACATTTTGTCTCCATCTATCACTSCTGAATTTGTGTGTTAGAGCTATAAATAAAGAAATTTTAAGGCCGACCTTTAAACAAATGCTTCAAGATATTTGAACAATCTGCATGGTATTATATGATAAATACAGGAGTATTATCTTCTACAGATGTTTTAATTTAATTTGAAGTAAGAAATTAGCTTGCTGATTTACGTGCAATTCCCAGTGAAAGAAAGTACTGTAATTTTAGGGAGATATCACATATTCTTTGTGCTAAACAAACTATATGATTRCTGAATTAGATAGCAAAATTTTTATTCAACCTTGAGAATATATGCTCTGTTAGAATAATAATTAGAAAATTATATTTTATGCTTTCTAAGATATATTATTGCCTTGGAATATTTAGTAAAGATAGAAATGAAGTAACTGCTKTGAAAGTGTTTTTTGAAATAACTATTTTTTCTACTCTGAGATTACCATCTGATAACTGTGCTCGRATTTAATTTTTACCTATGAATTTTATATAAGATATTATTTTACTTGTCATGTTTGGTGGGGTAGCTTTTTCCCCTTTGTTTCTTTTCTTCTGCCAGATATTCAGGGCCAAGGAAGGAAGCCATTCAGCCATGTTTGCTCCCCAGTGTTAAGCTCAGAGCTACAAAGCTCTTTGAATCAAACCTATTTCATAAATTCAAATGAGTTTTGGTAGCAGAGCTTTCTTAATCTGACAGATTTTTTTAAAATCAACAACTTCTATTTGTTTATTAATTCTAGCAAAAAATGTTTGAAGATATTTTAGAATGCCATCTAAATAAAAGTTTACARGAATGCTATTTTTATTTAAAGAATTGTTAACTTCTGGTGGCAGCCTAAGCAGGCATCCTTTTTCTGGCATCCTTTGGAGGTGTTCTGTGTGAACATGTAACAAAAAGCTCCTTTGTCTCACCTGACTGGTCTTTTTAAAAGCTTCTTATGAAGTATTTTAATTGCTGAAACTCCCACTTCGTAGATGATTCCTCCTTTCCAATCAACGTGCMTAATTAGTGTACATCAGGACAGGAAAAGTGTTTCTTGTAATGACATTAACAAACAGGAGTGTTTGTGAAAGGACTCTCTCTAGGCTGCTTGCTTCCTGCCCTTCCCATGTTCTCTGCTGTGGGAAGTTAAATGCAGCTTCAGGAAAATATCTCMATAGATAAGTAACTGTAAAGTATTCATAAATTATCTAAAAAGCAAATTTAAGTCCAGTAATAGTTGAAAGATTTATTTTTTAAAATACTGTAATTATTTTTTTAAGTATGTAATCTTACRAAAGAGGGAATTTTCTATTACGGAGTTTGAAAAATGAAAAATTAATCATAAAGAGTTTTTTTAATATTTATGGAAAGAAACATAATGATTCTACTTGTAAAGTGAAGTYCTAATAATTGAAATTAATTTTTAATTCTGTTTCAGGGAAATGTTTATGTGTATGAATTATAATATGATTTCTACTTACATAGAATTTTTAAAGGGTTTTTCATTTGTAGTGTAGTTWAGATAATTTGCAGTTAATGTGTGAATAGGATAAAAGATCTATGATTTGTTCTCAGTTCAATAAATACATTTCTATGAGTTATKTTGGCTCTGAATTTCCATCATTGTTCTTCATAGCAAATGTAGGTTTTCAGTGAACAACATCATCTACATGTAGTGAGTTGAGTGTCTGGCATATATTTGCTTTTATTTGCCAGTTCTTAGCAGTAAAMCCCTTGTTGCATAGTAAGACTAAACCTAGTTTTCCTGATAGTTGGGATGAAAAACAGGTTTTGATTTGCTGCTTTGGGAGAGGCATAAAGGGTTCCATCTTTTGTTGTCTGACCTAAACATACCAGCACTGATGAAGAACAATTGCTGTGCTAAACTGCACTTCTTTGCATGGCCAGTGCTGTGATGATATCTGTTATTGACTTTTAATCTCCCCAAACTTGAAAAACTTAGTTTCATTACAAGAACATATTTTGAAAATGTAAATTGGTGAATTATTTTATGTGGGTGACTTGAGATACTAAAAATAGATGAGTATATAAATCACATCAGGAGATTTTTACTCAGTCTTTTTTATGACATATCTCGAGCACTAGTTACTAAAAAATATTAAATGTTAATTTTGAAAAGCCAATTCTGCATTATAAAATCTAATAGTTACCAGATTTGAAGTATCGCTRTAAAACAAGGGGCTGTGGTGATCTCACTGCAAAAACTTGTCCTCATTCCATGCTTTCCTTGAGCTAAGCACAAAYAGACGAAATGTTCCACAAGGCTCAGCACACACCTCACTCACCAGGAGTGTGTAATTGTGTGTTACAGACCCTGCTGGAGCTCCAAACACTCCAAGTGCTGCATGCTTGCTTCTCAGTATGTGTTAGAGATGGATACGTGCTTCATGTCAGGGCTTAGGACAATTTTGTTTTTCTTTCGTGTCATTTATATAGTCTACTTGCTACCACAGATGTGAAAATGAAGAATGATGCACTATTTTCTGCAGGTTTCGAAAGCTTTTAAACGATTCAWAACTTCTTTATGTAGCTGGTTTTACTGCTTTTGTTAAGCAGCATGAAGATTTTATAGATCTGAGTACTTTCTGGAGTTTTCAGTGGCCTTCAAGGTGAAAACAATTTGAAGGACTCTTAACAGTGGTTTCAGTGCAGAAGTTTTGGATTTTTCCTCTCATTACCTTTATTACRGTTATCCTTTTGTCTGGAGAACCTTCCTACCCTGGTGTGTTGGTCCTTGGAAAGACACAGTGAGAGGCAAGAAATACCTCTTTGAAAGTGCATTGTGAAATAAATTTGGCCTTTCTGACACACACAGTCTGTCAAAAAAGAGGATTCTGTACAAGACGTGCCATCTTGTCAGTTCTAAACCCCACTTACTTGGGAGTGCAATTGCATGGATAAAATGAGCGTCAAAATCACTGGATTTTAGACTCCTAGAATTCAGTGGCATTTAATGACAAAGGTTTTAAGATTAATTTTTTCCCCAAGGTTTCTCAGTCTTAACTCATGCTCCACCTTTGATCTCAGAGCCCATTTTGTTTATGCTGGGTGTACTGTAATGGTTGACCTTTGCTCTTGAGCCTTTAAGAAAGGCTTCCATAACTTACGTAGCTTTGTTTTCCCTACTCTTTGCTTGAGCTTCTGCATTTGGGCCATGGCTCCAATCTTTTTTTCACTCACGAGAGTGGCTGAAGTGGAACACACCACTGTGACTTACCAGAAGCCTTGTCTGTAGCTCTGCTGATAACCCTGCTACTTTTGGTCATACAGCTTTTCCTTAATGGAGGAAAAATGCCTTGGCACTGCTTACTTAGAGAACTGATTCTGAATTCTAATGAATTGACATCCTCTTAATATCATGACCAGCTCCAAAATAGCAATGATTCTGCCCAAATAGTAAACCACTCAGATGGTACCTATGATTTGTTTGGGAAAGTGACCACGATGATATTTTTTCCCTTTAGGTGGCAGCATATGACTTCATTCTTCCATTTATTACTCCTCAGTCTCGTTCCCTCGCTGCAGTTGCTGCTRTGCCTCTGAGGTGCGTCAGCCAGGCCTCGCAGCCACCCCCCGAGATCGTGGCTCTTCCAGGCTGTAAAGTTAGAGGAACTGGTGGGTAAACTGGGGCCTTAAACACCTGCTGGACACATATTTGTAGCGATATTTTTGCTTGTATTCCAGTTGTGGGGAATTGCTATTTAACTGGAATTTGATGGGTAGTCGTTTCATTTGTACATTTCTTGGAAACTTGCAAAATTTTCGAGTTTCGATTTGTATTTTTAAATATGCGTAAAGCTGAACTTTCTAGRCATAATTATGACATGTGGAGAAAATATTTTTTTAATATAGCCATTTGCCTGATGTAAAACTAGATTACCAAAACTCATTTTTGTGTCTACCCATTGATTAGTATTTCTAGACCTCATCATGCAAATCCCAGTAATTACAGCAGTACCTCTGAAAAGTGTAGAAAAGTAGAATGTCAGTCATACTCTTTTTTAGTCTTCTCCTGTCAATACTAGGATCTCTACTTGTATTTAAAACTCCTTTGAAATGCCTCTGAATGGCCCTGATCCCATCTGCCTTGTCAGAGGTTGTTAATAGCCAAAGTTACAGGCCATTTGCCTGTAGCAAAGAAATTGATATCTTAAATAATTCTTCTCTGCTTTTCTCAGAAATAATTTGTGGTTCTCTTTAGTCTCCTGTTTTGTTCTTACAGTTATGTAGACCTATAAATGGTGAATATTTGAATACACTGGCTTTCCTCATCTCAGCTTTTTGTTTATAATCACTGTTTATTTGAGATGAGACTGAAGTACCAAGTGTCTTCCTAGAATGATGTTTGTGTAATGTTTAACCCTCTTGGGAGCACTGAAGAAGGATTGGCTAATTAAATACATAATGTAGGGTAAAAGCAACTCCAATTTATAAGTTTCTGTCTATATTTGTTTGGGKTTTTTTTTCTTTGTTTGTAACTTTAACTTAAGTCTTAGTTTTGAGATCTTTTAAAATATCAAAGAAGTCTGAGAGACTRTCTTTAGATTCTGTCATGGAAGTAAATTCATATTAAATGTTTCTAAATATATTTAGTTTAAAAACATAGAGTAAAGGTGAATGTACATATGTAAATGAGATTATTAGGAAGCACATCTCTAAGTAAAAATATGAATCCAAGTGACAAATTTCTAATGCAGAAATGATTTATGTAATGTGAAGAAAAAAGAAAATGCTTGTTTCCTTTTCCCTTTCTTTGCAGAATAATGTATAGATACAATCACTAAATCYTGTGCATAACTGACAATCTTATCTRAATTTTATCACAAATTTGTACTTGTGCTATGTAGAATTTCTTCAAAGTACATGTATAGGCCAACAACACACAARCATAATATAAAAGTGAATATATAATATTCTCAATTCTAGGAAATAGTTGAAAAAATCAAGCGTGGCTTCTATTTAAATTTGAGTATTGGAATTAAATTTTTACTGGGAATTTTGATGGTTWGGGAGGAGGAAGAGAAGTCTAAATRAAARTCTTGACCCACTTAGTGTTTCAGATGATTGTATGGGTGCGGGCAAAAAGCCAAATTATTTTCACTGTTAAAAAAAGAACTTGATAATTTGATTGCATTCTGACAACTTAAAAGTTAATGCCTGTTATTGTTTCATTTCAGATTATCACTTTAAAAGTTAAAACTGGGTAAAAGGCATCTTGCAAGTACTAAGTTTTGGTTTGACAAATATGCCTAATTCTCACTGCTGGACACTTTATGACACGTTTGTTTTCTGCTTTTAGAATTTGTATTTTCCTGGGRCAGTTTTTGTGGTTGACTGGGAATCAGACTGCATGGGACAGTGTTAAATCAGTATCTTGATGTTTGTACTCAGGGTCGTCACCCTGAGAAAAGAAACACAATAACCTTGGAGTAGTCAACCCAGTCTTTTAACTTCAATGTAGTCCATGTGTTTTYAATCCATCATGAATWTTTTTTTTTATTTTTTTAAAAACAAAGTTCGTAGACTGTTACAGCACCTGGAAAGGAAAGCAAGTCCCTTACGTAAATACTTACAAGACTTTTCCCTTGGAAAGTGCTTATCTGAATGTAAGAAAGCAGTGAAAGAGGAAAATTTCAAACAAACTAGGATAGAAGACTCAACTGGAAAAGACACAACTCTAATCTCAGCCTGCTACAAAGGAAAAGGATGTATTATCAATGTAATGGCCTCATGGGAGCTGACATATGTTTTAATAATCCATCTCACAAATTGTTTTTYGTTGGGTAGATAATCTCCTTTCCCTCACAGAGTTTCAGACGTGCTGCCTTCCGCTTGTACAGGCAGTTTCTGAGAGAGTTGAGGACTTTGCGAATGAACATAGTTGCAGATTGGTGGATTCTGTTCCTACTTTGAAACAGTATTGCTTTATAGAGTTTATATGCCTATCATTTAGAGAAATACAGATAGCATTGTTGTTTACATAATGGGATGTATGTGATTAGAAAATTCTTTGTGCTTTTTAGGGGGAGAAGAGAATTGATCAACACTAGGCGTGGAGCAGACTTGCAGATTTTAGTAAAAGGATCCTGTGTGCTTGCTAGGTTCATTTTCAGAGTTGTTTCCAAGAAGTAAGATGAGCCTGTGAGAACACATACCTTTGTTYTTCTAAACCCCCACTTTAAACTTCATGCTTTGTGACGATTTCTTTGTTGCAGCTATATGAAATTAAGAGAAATGCTGTTTTTTATAAAATCTTTCAAGTCTTGTCTAAAGATTACCATCAGAAATGTAAGTGCATTCATCTGCAGTAGGAAGATCATGTGGCTCTTGTTATATGAAGGAGAGGTGCTATAAGTCTGGTAGATATAAAATTTAAATAATTTTAATGTGACTAAAGAATCATAATAAGACAAAGTTAAATTACAGTAACTATGTATATAGTATAGGAGCAACAAAAAAAAAAGAGGAGAAACTTTTTTGCTAAACATGTGCAGAAACAATGATTTTATGGAGGTACTTTGGGGAAATATTTGTCAAATGCTGTATAAACATCTTAAATTATTTTTTTCAATAGCACTTTTACCAATATTGGAGTTATCCTCAGAGGAATTTAAATTTGAACAACATTCAAGTGACGTGCGTTTCAATAATGCTGATGGGASTTTCAGTTCTCAGGTAATGACATTGTCATTGTGTTCAGTTTTTGATTTCATGTTTGTCTTTTAATCACGATAACTTTTTCCAAAATTCAAAATTGAGCTTGTCCTAACTCTGACAATATGAGAGTGTGGACACCATGAGAAATTCACCATGAATTGGGTAAGAAATAGATATAAATAGAATAATTCCGAAGATTTTCTGCATCTGCCTTTACCAGTAAAGGAGACAGTGATGGTGCCAGAATGTGATTGATGTGCCATGATGGGCCGTACAGTGAAAGTGCTGTCTCAGTGCCTTGTATGTACTGACCTGTGCCAACTGACACTTTCCCCAAAAATTCCTGGTTATGATTTAGGGCTTAATAGGGAAAAAAGACACTAAATGCTCTGTTTGCAACATGGATTATTTGTATGAATACAAAACATACCATAACGTAATTTATTTTTTCTAATTCCTGAGGGCTTTTGTTGGATTATAAAATTTTTTTTTTGGCAGTGATGGAAACACTCAAAGTGCTTTTTCAAGTGCATTCATAAAACAATGATAGTACAAAGTCAAGGCATTTTCCTAGCTAGGGATATTTCAAAAGCTRAGAGAGTAACTCTGAGATACAGGTATTTAATTTTTTTGTTGTTGTTCCTACTGTCATCTTATTGAATTAAAAGAATGGGTTTTGAAAACCTATTCTGAACTTCTTCCATTTTCAACATCTCCACCTGTAAGTCTAGATRTGAGCCATGTGTTTAGTGCTTGCTGTGCTTCATTTTTATCARGAATAAATCCTCAGTTCTGTTTGGCTAAGCACTCCCACTGTGATGCTTTGATCTATTTACCTCACATAAATGAGGTTTTTCCATTCTGGAAAGAAAGTATTCTCTTTGAGAATGTGCTGAGTGACTGGAAAGCATCTAGCCTGTGCAGATAGGCATACTCACCTTTGCACCTTACAGATATAATAAACTGGGTTCTTCATGGCTTTCTGGTGCTGTCTTGCTTTCCCTCTGGTGTGTTTGCACAAAGAATGCTTAGGAGAGAGTGATGTGGAAAGTATCACGGTGTTTGCTGCTTTCCCTCTTTCAACATCTGCTCCTTTTCTGCAAATATTTACAGAACCTTGTCGTGAAAAATGTCTCAAAAGAGTATTTGAGATGGAAATTATGTTTGGATAATGCAGACAAAAATATAGGAGATGGTATTTTCAGACTTAGTCCGAAGAGTGGACGTCTTGATGCAGGACAAAAAATCAGTATTGCTGTGTCGTTCTGGCCTTGTAAGTAATTTTACAAATTCTTCTATAGATACTTTGGCCATTTTCATAGATATGCTTAAATGGATTTTTATGATGAATCAATACTAGTACTTGCTTTGATTAACTTAAGGTTTTTTTGGTTCTGAGAAAATAAGACAGCTGCAGACCTAACAGAAAACGTGGAATCACTTCTTTTGAAATTGCATTATTTGAAAAGTCTGTTTTGCACATATGAAGCATCAGGTTTTTCACATGGGAGCATCAAAGGCTGGGATAGCTGTTTCATTTTCAGTGCTCCTCCTTCAGATGCATTTAGATTGACTGACTTAGGTACTAAAGCTTTCCAAGGGTACTTGRAATGCTTGTGAACTTTTTTCTAAATTGCCATAACTTAGATAAGAATAGAAATTTCCTGCCTCAATGAGATATAAAATCACTTGTCTATGGTATTTTTGGAGTAGACTGCACAGGCAATGAGTCCCTAAGAAAAATATGTAAAATAGATTTCTAACAAAACTTGGGAGCAGGCAGGGATATGGTAATCAAGCACATACATCAGAAGAGGAATAGCAGAATAGGAACATTAGGATTCTACCTTATTCCCAGTAAAGTGTTTAGGGTAGAGAGTAATATACAAGATTCATAGATTCATGGGTTGTAACACTGTATTTGAGCTGATAAAGCCACCAGCATATGCAGCTGATGCCCACAGAAGCCTATGGTGTTGACAGTTTAAGTGCAGCTGCTTTTGGGGCCCCAGTGTTCTCAATAGGAGGAAAAGTTGTTGTGTCAGTTGGATCTGATCCTCAGTCAGCAAGTGAGCATCCCTGTCCTAAAGAAAGTTGTTGCTTTTATTATTTATCATAGTATTAAAATCTCTAACCTCAGTTAAGTACTGGGAACAATTTAATATAATTATAAATAAAGAAAAATGTAGATATAAGACTCTTGTTACGACTCTGTATGATAAATTGGGAAGACTGCATTAAATATTTTTCCATAAATGTTGTGAATATGCAAGAGCAGTGTTTAATTGCACGTGTTGCTTGGAGTTGCTTGTGTGTTGCAGACTGTGAAGCAGAGAACAGCATAAAAATAGAAGCCAATATTTTGAATTACTGGATAAATTGTATGTGTAAATGCAGATGTGTATATACATAAATATGACTGGTAAATTATTGTAATTTGAAGTCATCTGTATTTTTGCTGTGTTCCCATATCTTTTGTTTACAGAAAATCATAAACAACTGTAAAGATCAATTACCCTTAATTCAATGTTGTAAGTATTTTCCCATGACTTACAGCCTACTTGTGCTGTACCTTCAGTGAATATCATTACTCTTTCTTGTAAGRGAACGCTAGATACATCAAAACCCAYACAGGAGACCTAGTTAATGAATATGGGGTGCTAATCACCTTCATAGATTTGTACTGCGAAGTTGTAGTATGTGGGGGTGAACAAACCTTGAAATGAACTTTGAGTGTGCATTAGAGTAATTTGTTTAAATATGCTGCAGCATTTATAATAGAGGACAAAATGTTGTAGTAAGCTGCAGTGTTTAATTAAATGAAAGAGCTTATATTGTGTGGTAAAATTATGCTACCTGTTAAAAAAGTATTCTAAAAATAGAGATTTTCAAGAACTGAAGACATTAATATGATCTTGCGCTGTTTTGTAGTATAATGCAGTAACAGTATAAAACTTTTTTCACTATATCTAATTGTGATACGAAAAAGCTTATCTGCAGCAAAGAAGTTAGAATGAATTTGTGCTCTGGGTTCTCTTGCAGAAATGGTTGTAAATGCAGCTGTGAGTAACCAGGAGTTCAGAGACCCTGGAAGATGTCATGATTATGTAATAGGCACTAATGACAACTTTGGTTGTGTGGGTTTTGTTTTGTTTTGTTTTGTGGGGTTTTTTTTTGTTGTTTTTTTCCTGCAACAGCAAGATATTAACTAGCTAAGACCTCTAGCAATTTCTGTGAAGAAATTGTTACTTTATTTTTAATTTTTTTTTCCTTTCTTTTTGTAGGACTTATCTCTAATTTCTAGCTACTAGTGTCTTTTCTGCTTTGAAGTCTTTAATTCAGTGTATGCAGATTACTCAATGGTACYTATTTATGCTGAAGGGCATATATGCAATAAGGCCTGAATTATCATAAGGTCAAAGGCAACTAAATTAAAAATTCTTACTGGGGAGACAAGTGTAGGAACTGCATAACCATCTAACACAAACTTGAGAGGGTGAGAAGACCAGATGGTGATTTTGCTTTCTTCTCATACACTCTAAAAAGATCAACCCCCCTGCTATTATAGAGTTAATATTTCTGGAGGAGAACAAAAAATCCCATATAATTCTACAGATTTTGTTAGCCCTTGGCAGATTTAGATTGACAAATTTGTCAGTACCATCAAATATCCCTAAGGAAAATTTTCACATCTGCTGGACTAGAAATTAATGGTAGTATATCACAATGGTAACAGCAGCACCAGCTTTGACAGTGGTCATGAAAGATATGAGTAGTAGAAGAAATTCATGACTTCAGCTCTTTCTTCAGGATGTAATTCTCATTAATTTCAAGGTAATTTATTTAACRCCAAATATCCTGAAAACATTGGTCCTAGGCATTCCAAACTAATGAAGAAATCTTAATGAATGATTAACTTTTTTCCTTTTTGTCTTTCTGTCTGTTTAAAATGATGATAGTATCACAACATCCTGGTGTTTGTGACATAAGCAACAATTTATTGGTTTATGTACTCTGCAGAGTTTTGATGTTAATAAACGTGTGGAGCCTCACACAGAATGATCAGTGCTGCAGGACAGGCACTGTCATTTCTGCTWTTTGAGTGACTCAGGAATTTTGTGGCATATAAAGTTGATGAAACGTTTGTATGAGAACACTATTCTTTTCTAACTTTGAAACTGTGGTTAATATGAATATTTTAAAATATGAATTAGTGAAAATTGCACATTGTTTGGTACTGACATGTGCTCCTCAACTTTTGTTCCTTCGTTGTGTTCCATTGCTATGGTATTGGTTACGGCCTCTCGCTTCAGCATGTGTCATAATATGGATGAAGAGAGGACACCAGAAATATGGTTTAGTTATAGCACAGCAGCAGACTAGGAGACTCTCTAGCTCATATATGGGAGTAATTTGTATAGAACATCCTTTCTTACAAGCTTGTGGAAAATACCCTGTTTGGGTCTTCATCCATCTCCATGACTTTTCTGATGCTCTCTCACATTTCCTTCATAAAAGGGCTAAGTGCCAGAGGAAGATGTGTTCCTGTTGTATCAAAACCTAGAAGCAGAATCTTTTTAGCCTTCTCGGCATTATTTTGTCTCCTGAAGCTGATTTCCATTTAACAAGGAATTAGTCAGATATTGCAAACACTGCAGCAGCTTCCCATTAAATCTGGTTTTCACTTTGCCTCTTTCCTGTTTTCTGGTCTGAAACGAAGGGATCCACGGGTCGTGTTCTGGTGACATAGCAGCTTCGGTGAAGGTCTTCTATTGTCACCTCCATTAAGAAATCAGCTCTTAAGAAAAGGTATTGAGACAAAGTACTTTGAAAACATTAGGTTTTCTTTTGGTATGTAAACAGTGACAGCTCTTTCCCAGGCTGTAAAAGTACTGATCTGAGATAATCTCAGAAGAGCTTGTCATGTGTCTTTTGTTTGTAGTGACACGTATGTGCTCATACAGACACATAAAGTACAAAATTTTTTTTGGCTATCTTCTCCTCTTCTTTATTAGGCAAGGATGTTTCCATACTGATCTGATCGAGGTGAATCAAAGGGAAAGGGACAGAACACAGGGACATTTTCACTGTTGTCGTGTCCAGACGCACTGTAGAGAACACCTGGAGAAGGATATTTGATCATTCCATCAATTTTTCTTGGTGGACTTGGCAATGTTATGCTTGCAGTTGGACTTGATGATCTTAAAGATCTTTTCCAGCCTAAATGATTATTCTCTGAAATGGGAGAGGCTCTTAGTGGAGGGTGGAACCTCTTTCTGGCTTGTGTGAGGCTGCTTGGCCACACTGTAGGTTTTGGAGCCATCTTTGAAGAGCATCTTTAAATTGCCCTCTTAAAAGGCAYCAACTTTTCCTTGTTTTGGCAGTCAGATGCTTCCAGTAGTTATTCCTTTATAAAATAAGCATTCTCTGTGCCAGTTAGTGTACTTCATAGCTTGACTGCAATTCTTAAAATTCTTCTGTTGTATTGGTATTATATAAAATGGAATGTATTGATAATATATATTGATATTATTGATAATCTATTGATGCTATATATATTGATATTATRTATAATGAAATTTAATGCAATAAATTAAGAACTCAGACTGAAAAATTTATGACAAGGCAAAAAACATGTGAATTTCTGGTTTGTTACAGGCAAGTGTTCTAAGCTTTCTTAATAAATATTCTTCTGATACAATATTTTCTGTTGAACTACATTTTGAAAAAGAAGCAGCAGTGAAATTTTTTTTTTTAAAGACCAAAAAACTCAACCCAAACCCACTTRCTGTAACTCTTTTAGTTGCATGTATTTATGGTAATACAATTTTTTCTTTTTAAAAACCTTTTGAACAGCTGGTCCTGGGACATATACATCTGAAATATACCTGTGTCTAGATGATAAGTCGTCACAATACAAAGTAACATTGTCTGGCACTGTGAAGTTACCAAAAATAGATTTTCATCCACCCTTTTTAATGCTGATGCCAGTTCCTCTGGATGTGGAAACTGAAGGAGTCTTCACTATCATTCCACAGGATTATATAAGGTAAAAATCTCAAAGTATTACAGATATCCTGAGTAATTCTTGGTTCTGTTCACTTCTGAAAAAGTGAATTAATTTTTGTTTGTGAAGGTTAATATTAATTTTCTGCTCAGCAGAAGAATTCGCATATTTAAGAGAAAATTAATGTAATTAATATTGTACATTCAACAAGCCCATGTTTTGTCCTCAAACATTCCTGCTTCATGAAGTGTCTGTCTTCTGATATCTTCACTCTATGAATTTATATTAGAAATATAAAATTACTATGGATAGCACAAAAACTACATGCAGAGACCTACTATGTTTTTGTTTTTTTTAGTTTAGCTGGATACTAAGATCRTAGTCTGATTTCTTTTTTCACATTGTGATAAGATTAAAATCTTTCTGATATTTTATTTTCTCTACTCCATAGGTGATAAGGCCCTGGTTTGAGAGCTAGCTGCTTGAACAGTTGGTGGGGTTCTTACTTTTGGTGGTGTTTTATTTTCTTTTTTTTTTTTTTGCCTTTTCTTTCTTCTTGAGCAAGGTTTTAGTACTGAAAAGGGCAGCATCAATGTTTTAATCCTGCCATTTGTTACAATAAAAAAATCCATGTATTTTTAATTTTCTGTGGATCACCCATTTATCCTGTTCCTTGAATTTAAATGAGAGGCTTTTTGTAATCTTCTRTTATGTAGTATAACCCAGCATCACAACTATTCTAATTTTTAAGACACAACTTTTCCATTTGTAATTGGTAAAGAGCAGTAATATTTGTTCGCTATGCTTATGTAGTTATCCTTTGAATACCAGAAGAATTAGGGCAAAGCTTTCCTGTTGTAAATTAATGAAATTAACTTTACCTTCAAATTATCATTGTCTTATTTGGTCTGAGTAGTGCTGATCTATCAAGTGATTTGTCTGTTGTCAGTAACTCAGTGGTTGGAACTGAAAGGATTCTRTTTGGGCCTGGACCGACGACTGTTCTTATTTCAGAGCTGAAAACTGTAACCACATAACTTGGGGAAAGCATCTTAAGTGTCTTCACGMATTTCTCCTTAATATTTCTATTTTAAAACTTGATTTAACTTACTTTTGCAATAATGCAGTTTAATGAATATTAATGAAGGTTTTAAGTTTTGGAAACCTATTTACGCCTTTTGTAGTACAGTTAGTAGAAATTGCTCTTYGTTTGGATGTTGAGATATTGTGGGTCAGTATAAAATGTTCAGGTACCTACAAAGAAAACAAACTAGGATCTAAATGGTGAAGGAATTTTATTTTTTAAATTATTTTCATTTGATTTGCACTTTAGAACKAAAGTTTTTCTCATGTATCTAACTGTGAAAGAGTTTTGTGAATGTGTTAATCTGTGAATCAACTTTATTACTGCAATCCTGTGACCACAAACACCTACTATTTATTTTTAACACAGGCCATCACGACTTCGAGTGAAACTTCCTGAGCTTGTACTTGCAGATGGTGCCAAGACTTGCCCTTTTTCTGTGCAGTTCCCAGAGGGTCATGATATTGTTCTTTCATCAGATGGCAGAAGTCGTGAATTCATTTGCCGTGTCAGCTTCAGATCATCTGAGCCAATGTCATATTTAGGGGATATGGTCTTCATCGATGAAGACAAACGCAGGTAATGTGTGCAATTCAAATTCAGCTGGGGGAGAGTTCCAGACTGACAAAGTTGGGTACAGAACTCAGGGTAAAGGAACACAAGAATCCTTCTGAAAGAAATGAAAATGGAAGATAGAAATTTATTTCCTTTTTCAACTGAATTACAATTCAAAGCTAAAAATTTCAGCTTTGATCTCTAAGGTAAAATTCATCTAAGTGTCCATCTTATGGTCTTGTTTCAAGATCTCATTCCTATCTTCTGGTAACTCATCTCTTGTTCATCTCTTCCTGGAATGGGATGAGAGGGTTCATGCAAGAAGGAGAAAGATAGGCACTGTTGTGGTTAAAAGTCATTCCTGTACTTGCTATTTTCAGTAAAGCAGCTATTTTGAGGGTTAAATAATTCCACCCTGCAGCTTTGAATGTTTTTTTTTTTTAACATAGAACTAAATCTTATATTATCTTGATGCAAGGGTTATGGACCTTTAAGTTATTGCTGCTCACATTGGATTAGTATTTTATATTTTTCTGTATCGATTGTCAGTCAAGAATCTATTTCTTATTAGTTTTATTTAATTCTAAGTTTTAATTGTTGTGTAGAGTGTGATTCATAAATGTGTGTTAAAGCTTGCTGTAATTATGAGAAAATGATAATTTAAGCTTATGATGAAGTCTGAAATGTAGCTTCTGAGCAGGCACAATATTTAGTTTTAATAACTTTTTATATGATGCACTAGCAGCTTCTCAAACCCTGCTATAGAGAAATAAAAATTTCTCTTGTGTAATGAACTTTTTTCTATATTTGCCATTAAAAGGAAATAAAGAATATGATCCTCAATTTAAAGGCAAACGCAATGTATTTTTAAAAAAAATATAGCAAATAAAAGTCATCTAAGTAACCTTAAAAGCCATTCCTGCTCGTGAGGGTGAAAAAATTCATGCTCTGGAATGTCAAATCATCTTAAAATTGCTGCTATGTTTTAAAATGTAGTAAAGTATTTGTTAAAGGACAGAACTCATAGCAGCAGTTTGCTAATGTATATGGGATTTCCTGACAGGCAGAGTGTGTGCATGGGCTGTAGGAGCAGGTGATACAAAACCTGGGCAAAACTGCATGAAACAGCACAGCATCCAAAATAAAGGAGTTATGTGTGTGTGTCATTGGTCATTGTGATGATATTATTCATATTGGCTTTCAGAAGAAATTATTTTTATCATAACCAGAAAAACTTCTTTTCTTCCGTTGGAAAATTCCGAGTAAGCACTCAGTTCTCTACTCCTGAGCATTTCTTTATTATTTTTATAAAGTCCATGATAATTTATCCAGACTTGGATGAATTTATCTGGTATTGTTACTGCTATTAGTATTATTATGTGCTTTGATACTGCACTCTGCAGTAATATGTAACTGCAGTTTCTTGTTCTCTGCATATCTTCCCCTCCTTCCTGCCAGCCCCATGGGAGCCCCGTGCAGCACGTTCAAACTTCAAACCTGATTCATCTAATTATCTAAGCATTTGAGCAATTTGTTTCAAACTGTGTAACTAATGAATTTAAACTGTTTTGTTAAATTGAGTCTTTCAGAAAGACAAGATTTCAGGGTCTTCTTGATCTTCAGTAATAAAACAATGAGACCTATAACCTTTTATAACACCTATAAAATCTAACTGGTCTTGAGTAAGTTCCTGGACTGTTTAATAGACCATGAAATCTCACAGTATTGGTTCCTGATGATGTATTAATTTGTGAGGTATTCTCTCATTATATTTCCATTTTCAAAGTGATAATAAGTACTTCAAAATGATTGGAGCTAAACTTTTGAACTTCAACTCATATTCTGTGTTCTGGGATGTCCTTATTAAAATAAGCAAGTTAAAATTTTCATAGGTTGGTAAAATATCATATTCTACAACTGCTTAGAAAAGCCTTAACTTCTAAACAAAACTAATTCTAAGCATATTTCAAAGCAGGAGTATTGAGGAGGTGAATACTCCGTAGTGGGTTGACCCTGGCTGGATGTCAGGCTCCCACCAACGCCTCTCCGTCACTCCCCTCTGCAGCTGGACAGGGGAGAGAAAATATAATAAAAGGTTCATGAGTTAAGATAAGAATAGAGAGAGGTCACTGACCAAATACCATCACAGGCAAAACGGACTCAAATTAGAGATATTAATTAAATTTATTACCAACGAAATCAAAGCAGGATAATGGGAACTAAAATAGAACCTTAAAAACACCTTCCCCTCACCCCTCCCTCCTTCCAGCTCTACCTCCCTCTCTTCAGTGCTGCAGGAAGACAGGAATGGGAGTATGGTCAGTTCATCACATGTTGTCTCTGGCACTGCTCAGGGAGGGGAGTCCTTCCTCTGCACCACTGTGACCCCATGGGGTCACAAGTCCTACCAGGAAATCTGCTCCAGTGTTGGCTCCTCTCTCCATGGGTCTGCAGGTCCCTGCCGGGAGCCTGTTCCAGCACGGGCGTGCCACAGGATCACAGCCTCCTCTCAGCCTCCACCTGCTCCTGTGTGGGCTCCTCCACGGGCTGCAGGTGGATCTCTGCATCCCCATGGGCCTCCATGGGCTGCAGGGGCACAGCTGCTTCGCAATGGTCTGCACCACAGGCTGCAGGGGAATCTCAGCTCCAGCACRTGGAGCAGCTCCTGCACCTCCTTCTTCACTGACCTGGGTGTCTGCAGAGTTGTTCATCTCACATGTCCTCACCCTTCTCTTCTCTGGCTGCAATTACATCTGCACAATAACTTGTTTTTTCATCTTAAATATATTATCATGGAGGTGTTACCACCATTTCTAGTTGGCCCAGCCTTGGCCAGTGGCACATCTATCTTGAAGCTGGCTCTGATGGACATGGAGAAAGCTTCCAACAGCTTCTCAAAGCTACCCCTGTACCCCCCTGCTAGSAAAACCTGGCCATACAAACCCAATACAAGTTACTTAGGCTCTGCAGTATTTTGCTTTTCTGAATTCAGGTCTAAAATGTCAGTAGGATTGATTCACATAGCACATGCTCAGTTCTAAATAATAATGACTTTTCTGCTTTAAAACAGAGTGAACATTGGCTAGAGAATAGATAATGTTGAATTTGGCTGCTTTACAGAAAACATTTGAAAGATGACAGGCAATCTTTTTTTTATAACAAAGCAATATTAAGTGTAGCTGTAAAAGAAAACTGAAGAGATATATGGTTGTTATTTATGCTCTAATTTACTGTGTGCACAGATTCCATTAAATGAAATATACAAAAGTACATTAATTTTTTTAATGACTGTTTTAAATGAGAATTTGCAGTTAATTTCTAATAATATTTTAGATCTTTATGTTTTCTTTTTGCTCTTTTGATTTCAAAGCAGAAAAAATGACTCTTCCTTGCATAGGACTGATAGGAATTCAGAAGTAAAAGATAATATAAAATCTAAGACTGTCTTGAGGAAGTATTTAATAAAGGGGAAGAAATATTTAGCTGTGACATATGTTTCACAAAAAAACCCCTCTGTGAATATGGCATGTTTATATATTTGTTCTCTGATTATTATTATTATATACTTTAAGTTCATGATTATGCAAAGAATTTAGCAGAAATGAAAGTTTTCTGCCATCTTGATTGAAATGATTTTTAACTTACTATTTCTAAAAATAAGTAGTAAACAACAGGTACCTGTTGTGTCATAAAATCAAAGAAAATGGTGCTCTGGGTAGCAAAATATACCAAAATCCCCACATGTGGTGTAGCTAAATTGCTGTGTCATTGCTGACCCAAGTGTGCTGAGGTCCTTTGCTCCCATGTTCTACAGTTCTCCATTTCCTTCCCCTCTCCCACTGGGAAGCTGTGGAAACTCATGAAATTTCTGAATTTATTCACGTTATTCATGGCTGGAACTTCAGGAAAAAAGATTTTCAGGGAATTTAGCCTCTAATAACAATATGATAGAACTGAGACACCGTCACTAACCCAACGGTGGATTGGTTCCAGTTGTTTTGATAGTCCATCAGATCTCGGTGTCTCACAGGGAGAAACATTCCCTTTGCTCTTGGGAAACATGCCCAAACCATGCAGCTCTTTAATAGGCACTGCTGGCAAATGTCAAATCCATGTATTCTGCTGGCATGCCTGGGAGAATAGGATCTGTCAATTTCTTTCAATATCATTTACATTCTGAGAAAGCAGGGAGCTAGAAAACATTGGAGTTCTTGATATTTGCATGCTGCTCTGCAGCACTTATCTGACCTAAGAATATATTGGCATTTTACCTCAGCTAGTTGGGAGTGCTTTTGAAAACCAGGATGGTCCAAACCCATTAATCATTCCTGTTCTTTTCTGTGCTTGTGGCTTTCTGCCATTGTGATGGTCCCTGACAGCTGAAGCGTCTGTTATTCAGGAATTAAGTGCTAACGTCACTGCTGCTACTGGAAAAAAATGTGGATGCTTTCCCAGCTGTAAGTCTTCCATATAGTGTGAAATTACGTGTCAGTCACTATTCATTATTGTGTTATGTTGGTTGCTGTGGAAGCCTGAGCTCCTGCTACAAAGGATAAGGACTCTTCAGTGTTGGGGAACTGCTTATTTGTGAGTAGTAAGGGCAGAGCTGGAATGGGTCAACTTTTCCTCTGCCTCCCAGTTCCATCATCTCTGGATCTGTTCTGGGATCTTTGAAGGGGAGGGAGGAGGGCAGTTCTTTATTGATTTTTAAATTGCAACTTCCCTGTATCTACCTTATTCTTTATTCTTAAACGTCTGTAAAACGCCACACTCTTACATCAGATTTTCTTTTGTCACTAACCAATTCTGCAAGCAATTTGTTTTGTTTCCTGAACTGGCAGTGTGAGCTTCCCTTAAATATTTTTTTTTTAATTTACCCAAACAATGTTGCAATAGGAATTTGTCAGTTAGATRCTAATGGATTTGGATTCTTTCTCATTAGCAATTTAGTGGTATTCTGCATCTCTTAATGAATACTGCTGAAGAAGGGCTGTTTAACTATGCCTACGTTTTTAGAACATTTGGGGGACACTGATACAAAAGAAATCACTTGTTTGTAATTAGGAAACATCTGAAATGCTATAGAGCAAATTAAAGTGGACAAATATATTTTGATTCAGGTTCTTTTGTCTTTCCACAAACATTAAACCAAACAAATTAGTGAAAAAAAAATCAGTTACTTTAAGAGAAGTGAAAGAACTTCTTATATAAACTTTCTTTTAGCGTCTTGAATGATACTTTTTTGTCATCACAGTTGGAGCTTTACTTATGTTGATCAGCAGGTTTCAGATGTTGGTAAACACAATATATTTAATGGCCGTTCTCCTGTTTTGTGTTTATTGGAAACATGCATTAGGGAATAAACACTAGAGTAGCAGTGGCAGTGATGGTTCATGTAGATAACAAATTTTTTCACTTGCTTTGGTAAGCATTATAAAACCCAAATACACTGAATAATTTAACACATTTAGTGACTTCACATTTGCTAGCAATACAGGTACCTTTCATTCCTGTAGAATAATATAGGCTTTTCTATCATTTAGTCAAACTCTGCTGCAAATACAAAATAAATATGTTTAACRAGACTTCCAGTTTTATAACATCAATTCATTAATGATGTAAGTAAAGGTACAAGATGATTTTAAGCACATGCAGAATGTACATGTCTTTGTAATCTATCTTCCATATCTGTATGCAAATGTGCATGCTTTTCTGTCTGGTGCCCTCTATCTCAGTGCCTGAAAGATACATGATAAATACTTAGCTGCTAGCACCTTTGCTTTTCTGCCATGTGTCCTTGTGAATGGAGTGGCATCATTTGAAACTCAGATGAATTTTTTAGTTATGGACTCATTCCTGAATTTTTCTTTCGAATAGCACTCCTTGGAAAATGCTGTATTAAAATACTTAATGAAGATAAGTGGACAGGTGGCCAGTAAGTGAGTTGATATTTATTATCACAGAATGCCAGGGGTTGGAAAGACCTTCCAAGGATCATCTAGTGGCCTCTTCAAACAATCAACTCTATTGTCCAGTTGTTTCTTTAATATCTTCAAGGATGGAGACTCCATAACCTTCTCAGAGCAGACTTGTCCAGTGTTTAGCCACTCTCATAGTTTCATTTTTGGTTGGTGTTTTTTTTAATCTTATGACTAGACAGAATTTCCTGTATTTCAATTTCTACCCTTTGCCTTTTGTGGTCTCACTGGGGATCCCTGAGAAGAGTTTGGTTCCCCTTTCATTACTCCCTCCCACCAGGTATTTTTGCACATAGACAAGAGCCCCCTGAGCCTTCTTTCCTCCCAGCTRAACATTCACACCTCTCAGTCTCTCCCCATATATGGCAGGTTCTTCAGTCCCTCTTCATCCTTCAGTCCTGACCCCAACCATTGTGTGCTCACTGCAGCCATGGCAAACCCAATGGATCGTGGAAATCAAATCCTTGTGATCATTATCAGCTGCAGAATCAGTTGTTGACACCTGTTTTAGCATGTACAAATGTACATTTGGTGCATATAGATAGATGAAGCTGTGCCTCTCACAGCCATCTGTCCTGCTGATGCCCTGCGGGTGAGATTTTTTTTCTGAATAAAAGCAGAAAGAATGAAGTTTGCTAAAAGAAATATTGTGCTGCAAGGTGCAAGTGGCCAGAGCCCTTGCCTTGCCTCCAGCCGAGTTCCAGTAGGACTGACATTTCCCAAGAGCAAAGCAAAGCATTGCAGAGCTGGATTATTTACTTAAATAACTGTTAGCTATCAAATTGGAATCCCAATGTGAATATTTACRGGTGAGAAAGATGGCTATGGATTTTGTTGGAACCTTCCTCTGTTTACTAAGGTTGCCTTCAAAGCAATATCTAAGAATGTTGTGTTTGGAGAGGGAAGTATGAAAGAGGAAAGAAAACTACTTTCTGGTACTTCGAAAACATTTCTGTTTTCCTTGATTATGTTATTCCATAAAAAAGCAGTAAAATCTAATTATGTCGTAGGTTAATCTGAAAGGTCTTGTGATATCTTAATATTAATTTAAATTTACAATAAATAGAAATTTTTCTTTCAATATGTTGTTTCAATATGTTGTTTAAAAAAATAGAAAATATGTTCATTTATTCTGTGCAAGGTGTCTTTTCAATATGCCTAATTATCAGTATATTAAAGCAAGATGGATATCAGCATGTTGTTATTAAAATACATTTTTCTTTTTATTTTTGACAGTTTAGTCAAAACAATTAATTAATATTAATCTTAGTTAATAAGTAAATGTGGAGTACAAACTCAGCTATTTAAGAACATAGGACTAAGCTCAGTTTAATTACCTGTCAGTTGCAATGAGCTAAGAACATAAATACAGATGGCTCACAGGGTTGCATTGATGGCAATAATTTGCTTGTTGAGTACACTCTGAGAGATTGAGGTGACATATGAAAAGAGGGTTAAAAGGTGGATTGCTGCACATCAATAAAGCTGCTGCAGGTAGTACAGACACTCTAGTGAACATTGGAGCATAGACATCAATTTCTATTATATTCCAGCAATTGCAGTCAATATCTTACTGTTTTAAAATTGAATCTATTTATTTTTAAATATTTATTTTGACATTTTTGTAAAGTCTTACAGAATAAATMTTACATCAGAATAGAAGCTGCTTTTCAAGAAAACTTCCCATGTCAATAGATATAGGACATGTTTAGCAAGTTAGCAGTCATCTTCTTATAAATGTCAGCTGTAATTTTAGTAGTTATTATTTTTCTTTTTAGAAATACAGAGTTAATTTATTTCATGAAATCTCTGCTAACTCTTTCAGACTGATGATACACCCATGCTCATAGGAGAACTAAGAAGTGGAAATACTGTACTAAACTTCAGCACTTTGATAAGCGCGGTCCCACTGGTGTAAAATCCGTTGAACTACTAGAGGAGAATGATGGAGTTGTCTGACACCTCCATTCTCTCTTTTGTTCTTGTGCTGAAATATCTTGCTAAGTAGAAGATGGTAACTTTTGTATTTTGTTTTCCACAGGTTCTCAATTCAGATTGCTGCAACAGCAGACAATTGTCTTCTTACCATATACCCRTACTTCGCACTTCACTGCTCTGATAAAAAAATTATCTGGAGAAGCAGTAAGCAGTCAACACTCTACCTCTGAAATTATTTTATGTCCATAAGTATTATCAATGTTTTCAGGGTCATAACAGGAATGTGATCATCAAGATAGAATTTTTCCTCATTAATTGCATGGGGATACTGCAATGAAACTTGTAAAACCATTTAATAGTTTCAGTTTTCTTGTTGAAAATGAGGAAAACTTATATAAGTAATTAGGTAATGTTTATTGAAAAATATTGAACAGACTGAAATCTTACAGAATGTTTTGTGAAGTGTTTAAAGTATGAGTAGAGAAAACAGCCAAAACATTAGAGAATAAATTAACTTACTTTGAATGTTGTTGATAGTGATCATATGTTTTGAAGAAAGCAGAAGAGGAGAAAAACACATGATGTTATTTTAAAATTTGATCATTATTTGCCTGTTGGGAATAGTTTTCATGGGTTTTTTTACTGGTGTTCTTGAAGGGTGAAGAGCATAGCTATCTTCTAAGGCCTAGTAAAAGCTTGTGGTCAGAGAGGAGAAATATTTTTATCTGCAGTATGTCTCCCTGTCTGCCTCCCTCTGCTTGCCTCTGTCCCTGTATCTCTGCCTGTGTYCCCCATCCTGAACCCCTCTCTGCTGCCTCAGTGATCTGTAATCTCTTTGTGTGTGGCTGTGCTTATGGGAAGAGATTAGGATCTGTATAATTCAGGTTGGAAGAGATCCCTTGAGGTCATCTGGTCCAACCTCCTACTTAAAGCAGATTCAAGTACGGGGWAAATTATTACATTTTTAATAGCTGTTGGGATCTTATGTATTTTGATGAAATAGACAAGTTTTTCAGGTAGGCAAGTAAGTCCTTAGATCTGAGACAGATTTAGCATTGAAAATTAATTCCAAGACGGCATTAACCTAAAATAAGTGTATTACTCAGAGTATTTAAGAGAAAAGAGGTTTGGTACTTGTGAAGTTGAAAAAGGGATTAGCAATAAGACAGGTAATGTTTTGGTTTTTTTCACCTATGTAGAAGATAGGTATGGGTACCATATCATTCAGGGACCATAGCACAATTAAATGAAGATAGGAAGAGAAAAAAAGTGTTATCTCTTATTAATGTGTAATTTTATGATTTTGTTTTTTTCTTTTCTTTTCTTTTATTTTCTTTTTTTTTTTTTCGGTGACCTATAGACCACTTTTGCAAGCTTTTGTTTTAAACATGCTTTGTAGGTTTCTCTTGAGGATTAAGCCAAAAATGGAGTGATGGTTTTATAAGAAATGATCTCCCGTTAATAATGGGATATTTCTGTCCTGCATTGATTGCTGAATGATTTGTTCACACTAWCAGTTTGTGTCAGTTTTGAAGCAAGTCATTACTGCTAAATTCCTTGAGTCTTTTTAATGTGATTTTGTATAGACTGTGTTGCTGTGGAATGCTGTTTAATGTGACCAAACCATGTCTGTACAACACAGTGTCTTTGAAGGGTATCCAGCCAGGCTTTGCTTCCCCTCTGACGCCATGCTGGTGTTTTACCTGCTCCAGGTGATACAAATAAAAGTGCCAGCAATCAAAAGTTAAAAGATAATCATACAGAGTTCTTCCTTCTCTTAGTGGTGTGTTTACTGCTCTAGAAACTACACGTGGTGCCTCTTTAGTTCTGGGCTGACATCACAGGGTCCTCTAATTCTATCTTAGGCCAAAATGAGAATGTTAGAACATAYGTTATTTCAAAACTGATGTATTGATAAAGTTTACTTTTGAGTGTGGTTTGTAAAGTGTGTGTTGTTGAGAATGAAAGAGCTTGATAACAGTGTGCTGAGACTCATTACATAGCTGTGGCCAAGAAGTCCTTAGGAATACTTTGTTCATGACACAGAATTCTTGAATTAGCATTGTTCTGATAGGTACTTTTCAGCAAGTAGGAAGACTCATCCTGTAAAATATGGTTAATGGAAAAAAAAAATGCATGAAATTTTTTCTGGACCCCAGTCTAATGACCAAAGTGGGATTTTCATGAGTCAAATAAGAACTATTACTTGATTAATTGAAGCATGAAGTAGAAACATATAGAAGCAGATAATCATTTATAATTTGTTAGAGCACAGACAATAAAATATGTTTTCTCAACTGCAACTGGAATCTTGGTTTACAGACACTAAAGACTTCAGCAGTGGAGAAGTTGTTCTACAGCCATGTTTTACACCACAATCACCTTCACATAGTGTTTCCTCAAGTTCTTTTGGTACAACCACTGCCTCAACCTATGAAGATTCTCTATCAGGTATAGTGCAGCACATAAAATCAATGAACTGATAAAGGATGAGCTTCTTTTCTCCACATCGAGTTGTTTTTTCTTAAATCCCAGTAATTTTTTTTTTATTCACAAACGTATGAATTAGTTTTATTTTTGCGTCATTTCATGAAACATTAAAACTGCAACAGTGGTATTAAAATACACCTTCAAGGATGGAGTCACCTAAGTTATTTGTGCTATAAGGAAAATTATTGTTTGTTTTCTGTTACCTTTTTATGCAATGATATTGTTGTTGATGTTAACAGCTAACAGTTGTTAAAATAATGGAGTTATAAGCAGGTCAGAATTTAGGAGAGAGAAAGCCTCACAGAGGAGAGAAAAGTTCAGAAGCTTGTAAATATCTGTACAGTAGCTGTTGAAGTGAACTAGGAGTGACTGATAGGCAAAGCTGTGTCTGTTGGAACTGTGTGTGAGACTGATCCTTTAAGATTGCTATCTGTGGTGTTGTAAGCCAGGCCTGAATTTATTTTTTGCTGATTGGGTAATACATTTTTCTGAAAGTGAAATTAGATTTCAATATATAATTTTTTCTATTCCCAAGATGTGTGCATGTCATTTAAGTTGTTTTTTCCTAAAATAGGTTGATCATTTGTTGTCTGACAGTTTTTTGTTCTTTGAAAACAATTTTTGTATTGTTTTAGTTATTGTAAACTATTGTAGGCATTTTTGTACTAGACAAAAATGGCAAAATAAGAAATCTTTCTGGATGTTCTTTTGTGTGTGTATCATTCAGAGAGTACYGCTTTTGAAAGTGAAAGTGATGAATATATAAGTGAAGACGCTAGTGAAGAAAGGGAAGCTGACAGTCAAAGTGATAAGAAAGGAAATAAATGTGAATTATCATTCTTTCCTGATGAAGATAAGGACGAGTACATCTTCTTTCAAAAAACCCTGACTGCTGTGAAGAGTTGGTTCACACTCTTTGGCTGGTCTAAGGGACAAAATCCCATTTCAATACCTGATTCGCTGAGAAGGTAATTCCTCCCTGCTTAGAGCTAACTCCTGTCTGTCTCATAAAATGGTAACAGATCCACTCCACTGCTTTGGATGTGATCTAAGGAATATAAACACACTCTAATGCACAGCTTTCTATTAAAATCGTAGCGTCTATGTGGTGCTTATATGAAAATGTCATCCAGGTGTTATTTTTGACTTTCTAAAATATATTTTCAACTCTGATAACCCTCCTGTATCATAATGCACGGTACGTTAAATATGCAGTTCAAGCTATACATCACCTTCTTGACTGAACTGAGTTCTCCTCTCAAAATGAGCACAGTTCTAGCCATTGTCCCTTCTTTGGTGGCAAAAGTAAGTGGTTTAGCACTGTCTTTTTTTCCCACATAATCTAAAGATTGAGAAAAAGATGGGAAAGAATATTTTCTCATCAACAGTCTTGCAACCACCCTGGAAATATATCAGTCTTAGTGGCATCACTTAATTGATCTTATCTAGCTTGGTACTAAATAGTGAAGAAGCCACTCTTCTGGGACACAATCACACAGATATTTATAAACACGATAGAAATCCAAGTTATGTTTGGCCGAAAGCATTGAGAAACACAAATTTATTTATGAAGTGTTAAATATTTCATGCAGTTCAAAATTCTTCCTTTATTATTAAAGTTGTGCAAAGAGGAAAAAGTGCTGTACTTTTCAACCTACCTTGCTGCTGTTTTTAATTCATGATTTGTTAAATTAGCGTTGTGATACATGTAATTGTAGCTTATTTTGTGCATTTACACGAATAATATCAAAGGCTTTTTGTCTCTTAGTGATGTGTGCATAGTCCAGCTAACCATTACACCTGATAACGGTTTTAAGCGAACCCTTGACAGAGATAAGGGTTTTTATGTGATGTTACACCATCTGAGTGGACAGCCAATACCAGGCTTGGCATCGAGCCAGTCATTGCCCGATGATCCCAGAGAACGATTGTTCCACCTCCTGTGGCAGCACTCGGAATTGCTTGCTTTCCTTAAGTAAGTACAAGGATGATGAAATATGCATGCATGCATCTTTTCTTTCCACTTTTTTWAATTAGCATAGTTCTAACATAATTCTAACTGAATGGTATACAGTATGTTTAGGGTTTCCTTTATCCCTTTTTTTTTTGTGAGATAAGATTTATGTATTATAACCTTTAATTTGTTTTTACCAAAGGTTATCTGCAGTTTACACTAATCAAAGTGTCGTTTGGTGGGATTATATCCAGCACAGGAATTCCACAGGAACTCTGCGTCCTTAATTGCAAAAGATGGTTCTCAGGCTCGTTCCTTAGACAGACTCAGTAGACAGACAGATCAAGTTTTTCATTAATTTCTCAGCATTCCACTGATACTCTTGGTGGAGCCTGATGAGTCTTATATGCAGTCTTCCTATTGAGGTTTTCCAGGAATCTTGAAACTGGCATAAATGATGTTTGTTGAATACTTTAAAATGAGGAGTTTTGGAGTAAGTGAATCTCAACCCTTTTTGCTAAAAATAACACCAATTGGAATGAAATACTTAAGTGTTTCTAAGGTGGTTTCTTGGGAATTTTTTTAAGGCTATTTAATAGCTAAATTTTAATAAAAGCCTTCAGTGTTACTGAGCTTTGTCTGTTAAGTGATATATTCAGAGCAGAACTGAAGCAGCAGCCAGTTGGTCAAGGCTAAGTCCAGTGCCTCTGTGCACAGAGGCATCGATGACTGATGGTTGTTGAGGTCAGTTGATTGGACATGAAGTGGTAATCCATAACAATCCTAGGAAAACAATACAGGTTTTCATAGAAAAATATTTCTAGCTGGACTCCTTTGCTTATATGTATTTTGGTGATCTTGGAGGTGTTTTCCAATCTGAACTCTTCTATAGTTAAATTAGTGCTCATTATGTGCTTGACATTACCACATCCTGTTAGTTTTATGCCTCTCCTAGTTTGTGTGAATCCTATAAAATTTCTTCATTGCTAATTTATGGATCTGTTTTTCCTACTTGTGCATTTTAGGATCATCTAGAATATTTGCATTTCCTCACAGGTGTTTATAGATCATAGTACAAAAATGACTGATACCTGCACTGCTGGCATGACTGTATGTAATGATGCTAAGACATCTAGAGCCAGCTGAGATATGAGTAATTTATCTGTGATCTGCTATCCCTGTACGTTCAGGGATCACGTTCCCTGTGATTTTTGCAAAGTCAGCAGGTAGTTCTTGGCTTTCTTCCACCAACCACTACTTTCTGATCACCATGGTTCAAATAAAGCATAATTTTTATTTCAAATTTTCCACTTGCCAAGGCAGGTGGATGTTACTCAGTGTTTCAAGCATCCAAGTATCAGTTTTATTGTCCTCTACTCCTTGGTGCAGTACCACAGCAGGAAAGAAAAAGCTTGGGTATTTTACAGTACAACTAAGTATGTCTTGAGGAAAAGTGTCTTAACATTAGTGTCTTACTTAATGTGAAAGTATTGATCTTGGAGAACTAGCATCATGTTAAATATTAATCTGAATGAAGAGGAATTTTATTAAGACAGTATTCCTCAATAGCAAAATGCAGCCAGTTATGAGAACATCCAGTTATAGAGAGCTTTGCTATGATGACAGGTAACCTTGTTACATAGCTTTTCTTGGAATGGAAATTGTAGATTACACCTATTCCTATGTATTTACCAAGAAAAAACATCAAAAGAAAGATAGGACACCTGGAACGATTAATATTGTATAGCTTTCATCTCTTTTCATTTGGGAGGAGCTGAAGTTTAAAAGGGATTTCATGGGACAGAGTTTACGGGTTAGTGGAAAATGGGAATTTCAGACATGGTGAGTTTTAGAACCAGACTACTAACTTGGTGCTATTTTTGTGTTCCTGATTAAAATACTTCTGTTTTAAAAAATATGCTAGATAATTGTATGAAACATGACATTTCAATAATCTGAAAAGATAAAGAATAATTTTTCCATGTAAAATATGGGAACTGAAATTGTACTGTTACTAGAAAAATATACTTCTGTGAGAAGAGTAATAAGTTGTTATGATCCTAATTTCAAACTGTGATATTTGACTTTCAATATACAAAGTAAATTTATTTTGGACTGTATGGTACTGGAAAAGTACAATCATTTCATTTGAATGAAAGACTGGTTATATAATGAGAAATGCTAGTTTAGTTTTTATTCACGTTAACCATTTAAAAAACTCAGAGAACAATTTAAAGCTAGGTATTCTATGATAATCTTCCTGACCTAAAAGTCAGGAAGCTTTTCTGCTCCCCTGAGAAAAATAAACTTCAAAATTTTTCATTGTTCTCACCTCTTTCCAGCATGTTTGTGTAGACTGTATCATTTGAGATAAAGAATAGTCTTTCTTTGCTTGGAAGTTAACTCTTTTGGTCTTCGGTCTGATGAGGTTGCCTTTTGTTACTGCAATTACTTTTCTTGTTGCATATGTTAGTAACTTGAGAAGAGATGGCAGGTTTGTTGAGCAGTTAATAGTTTGTTGAGCAGTTTTGAAATGCCTTTGCTTGCACCCATAAGACTTCCAGTATCATATATAAATATGTATGTATGTATGTATGTAACTGCAGACAGATAAAAGCATCATCAAGTTTTAATTCTACTGATGTTATGCAACACTGGTCCTTTGACTTTCACATGGAAGTGGATATTATTTGATGCTTTGTGGTATAAAATCCTTTATGGAGGAGCAATGCTCATAAAGAAGCCAGTCTGTCCAGAGTTGTATGTTCTTTTAGCATRTAATTGTAGGCATAGGAATTGAACATGAGCTTCATGAATAGAAGCTATCTAAAGCAATTAATAGAACTGGATCACTAGGCCAAAGTCTATTCAGATACAACACAGAAGAGCTTACACATAGGCTTAGCAAGTTGTAAAACTTAGATTTCTCTTAAAAATAATTATCTTTCCTGCCTGCTAACTTTTCCTGCTTTACAATTTCAGAAGCCACGGAGCATATCTTTCTCATGTTCTGCCAGAATTTCTGCTTACCCCTGAAGATTATAAACTATGGATTAAAGTGCATACTGAACTGAAGGTAGGTAGGTTTGGTGTTTTTTCTCTTTTTAACAAAGTCCACATGCTTCGTTTCAGTCCTTTGAAGACTAATGGAAGATCTTGGTGGACCGTGAGTATTCCTACTGTGGTGACTGTTTTGGATTACAATCTAATCACATGTGTGAGACTGAATAGAATTTTAAGCTGACTCCAACATTTACATTGGCCTCCCCTGTTTTTTTCCCATTCCTTCTGATACTGATATTAACGTCCAACAGATATTTTAAGGTAGATGTCAGATTATTGTACAGATTTTACTTTTTTTTGTTAGTATCTTGTGTGTTCTCCTGTTTTCTGATTGCTGCTTTCAACTTCTGTCAATGCTGTATTATGGTTCTTATTCCTGAGATAGCAGCAAACTGTAAAATATTCTACTGTTGGTCACTATTGCACTGTAGTAGATGTTATCAGTCATTTATGCTGTTGATTCATTATTGTCCTTTTGTGAAATTGCTATCCAGACTGCCGAAATGAATATGAAAAACAATTCCCATCTTTTTATGAAGGGTTTCCCACTTAAATGGAGAAGAGGAAGTCAGAGGACCTCAGGCAGATTAAGTGACAAGTGCTTTTTCATTCTGGAGGACAGCACCTTTGAGACAATGAGCAAACGAGCTTGGACAGATGTGCTACTGCAGATCTACAAGGTAAATTGCAGATACTTTTCCTACCAAATCCTGAGGAGCCAATGGCCAAAACCTTTTTTTGAAAAAGACCTGTGGTGTATTTGAGGTTTATTTTTTTCCAAACACATCTTTAAATACTTGTAAGTATTTTATTTCTCTCTAACAGAGAAGGAAAAAGAAAGAGTGAGAACATTTAAATTTTCTTTAAAACTTTAGAAGTGTGTTAATATGTTCCAACTAGGAATGTTATATTAGAACAGTCTGCATTTTGTAGAATTAAATGTTATAGAAATATTAATGCAAGTAAAGAAAACTCTGTCATACTTTCGTATTACCCTGGTTAGAAGCCCTTTTCACTGGACATAATTGCCTAGATGTATGCATAACCATAGTATTTACTATCTTACATTAGAATTGAATTTGTAAACAGCTAAGCATTTTTTATAATACCAATTCCTTATAAAATATGATCAACTTGGTCAATATGGACTTCTCAAATATTGTTCAATTTTATTTTTACTGATGCTAGAGAAGAAATCTTAGGTGCTTAAATCATATTTTCCGAAGTAAACCTTATGTGCTCATCAATGATCAGTAACATTTGTGTGCCTWAAAGAAATATTTACTTATTTCTGTTCCAAGGGATGGAAAATAGATTAAAAATATAGCTAATATTTGGGCTTCCCAACACAAGACAGACACACAAGAGTGTGACTCCAATGAAAAGTCTCACAGATGATTTAAGAGACTGGAGCATCTGTCTTACAGGGAGAGACTGAAAGAGCTGAGACTGTTCAGCCAGGAGAAGAGAAGGTTCAGCGAGGAGGGAAGTGCAATGTGTGTCAATACCTGAGGGGAGGTTGGTTTTAAAGAGGACAGTGCAGGCTCCTCTCAGTAGGGCCAGTGACATGGTAAGAGCACCAGGCACAAACCGAGATGTAGGAAATGCCATTTAAACTTTAGAAACCTTTTTCCTGTCAGAGTGGTCACACAATGGAACAGGTTGCCTGACAGGTTGTGGAGTTACTGTCCTTAGAGATATCCAAACCCCAACTGAATGTGATCCTGGCAAAGCACTCTGATTGTTTTTTGACCAGGAGGTTTGGACCAGGCCATCTCCAGAGCTGCCCTCCAACCTCAATTATTCTGTGATTGTATGATTTTTTATTGGAAAAGCATAATAAAAAATAGCAAAAATTACATTAAAGAAGGTATGTAACAGAGATGTAGAGTTGAACTAAAATAAAACAAGGAGAAAAATAGCTGAGAGAAGAACAGAGATGAAAAAGTATTCGTACATGGGCTGAGAGAGATGACCTAAGAACACATGGGAACATGGGTGTGGAAAAATGCAATCATAGTTACCAGAAAGCAAGTCACTTTGCTGTTCTTTCAATTTGCTGTATTATTCATAGGTGCATAACAGACTAGCACAGAGCGAAACCCCCAGAAAATTCATAGTATGCATGTGTGTTGTGTTGTTCGGGTTTTGATTATTTTTTTTCCCTGATGAAATAAAACTCTAAAAAATAGGTATCTTGAAATGCCTTGAATCAGCCAGGTTTTATTTCACTCAGGGTGAGGAAACCTCTAGTATCAATCTGGGCTGGGGGATGAGCAGATCAAGAGCAGCCCTGCCCAGAAGGGGGTGCTGGTGGATGAGAGGCTGAACATGAGCCAGCCACGTGCACTTGCAGCCCAAAAAGCCAGTTTTGTCCTGAGTTTTATTTTAGGCCTTGTAATATGTATCTTTTCAGGAGAAACAGTCAACATGATTTGGACCTAAATAAACAACTGGATCTTGAAAGATATAATTTAATGTTGTCTATAGATTGCACTGGACATCAGTATAGCAATTCAGCAATTAGTGCTTTGCGTAGAATATGCACAGTAATTGCTGGAATACAAATGATCTAGTGATTTCATACAGTTGATCATAACTTGGAAAAAGTTGGAAACAAAAAATATTTAGAATCATGGAATATCTCAAGTTGGACCCATAAAGATCGTTGAGTCCAACTCCCAGCTCCTCACAGGACTAGCTAAAACTGAACTGTGTGGCTAAGAGCATTGTCCAGATGCTCCTTGAACTCTGACTGCCTTGGTGACACGGCCACTTCCCTGGTGAGTCTGTTCCAGTGACCAACGAACAACCTCTGAGTGCAGAACCTGTTCCTAAGAACCTCAGCCTTCTCCAAGCTGAACAAACCAAGTGATCTCAGCTGCTTCTTGTATGCCTTGCCCTTGAGACCTTTCGCCATGCTGTGTAGTGGTTCTGTGGGTGCTAATGTGCAATCTCCTAAACTTTTCCTAAGATAGAAAACCTTTTGAGTTTGAAGTGTTTCGGTTTTTCCTTTATCTGTCAGCTTGAAATTCTTTTTTTCAGTTCATGCTTTAAAACACTTTTTATCATTTCAGGTGTTTGTTCTTCCACGTGTTACTTCCCGTCTTATTCCTGAGTCATCCAGTTTGGAAAGCATGCAGAACATGCCAAGGATAAAATCAGAACCTTTATCCAGTAATATATATTCTCGATATGAGCGAGCCATCCTTGTCTGGTTGAATAAACACTATGAGAAAAATAGAAAAATTGTGTGGAAAGATAGTAATAAAGGTGAGATAATTCTTTCACTATGTTCTTTCTTCTTATACTCCTTTTGTAGACTTTCATAATTGTTATTCATAGAGATATTGTGACAACTTGCCACTGAAAGTGTTTTTTTGGGATAAGTTATTGCCTACCCATATGTATTTCCTTTCCTTGTGTTTCTGTGTTCCAAGATCAGCACCTTTTGATTAGCACTGTTCATGATGGATCTTCTGTGTTCTGTGTGTTATAATTTTTAACTAAGCATAAAGGGTGAAGTGTTGTGAACCTTCTCACTTTTTTCTTTCCCTTAACGTTGCCAGGAGGTGCTAACAATAATTACTTTATCTTCATTTTCCTGTTTATAGTCACACACGGTTGTTAGTTCTTGCGATTATAGGGGTGTGTCTGAGAGCTAGCTTTTCAGAATTTTTAGAATATTTTCGTATGTCCTTTATTCAATGACATTTGGGAAGGTAGTAGAGACTCAGGTTCCAGATTATAGATCTTATCTTGCTTGCAAGGGCAGGTTGACTCTCATTATTGCTTGAGTAAGGTTAGATAAAGTTACCTTTTCCATTTAAGACTGATCTAGGCAGTTCTGGTATTCAAATCTGATAAAACTGTTCAACCACTAGTAATTATTACTTCTATTTCCTTGTATGATTTTTCCTTTTGCTTCTTGACCCTAACTTCATTGCCTTTTTCAGCAGTAGTTTTGGATGTGTGGTGAACACCAAGAAAGGCCAGTCTAGTGCTAAGCAGGGATGACCTCCAGAATGGCTCATCAGCCACATAAGGAAAAAATGGTCCGGTGTCRTTTTTGCCTTGAGCGATTTCTGACCTGTCTGAATTATGTATCATCTATTTGCATATCCTCTTCCATAAGTCTCATTTGGGCATATTCTCTATCTTGCATATGCTTTGAATATCCTTTTTCTCATTTACTATACAGAAGCAAATTATAGTGGATATTTTCAAATGGGTTAAGTAACTCTGCTGATGAGATTGAAAGGTCTATACCCCCTGCATCCAATAGAAATAGATTTCTAGCTGCCAATGTGCAGTTTTGATCTGATTTTAGGATTAACTCAGGGAGCTCCCTAGTTAAAGTAACATGCCCTACAGTAGGTGGGTATATTTGTAATGTATTATTTTTTACTATCTGTGTCTTGTGCCTGCTTTAGTGGAGCTTCCTTGCAGTTGCAAGCACTGCTCTGCTGGGCTTTCCTGAGTGCTGTGTGTATAGATGACAACTTGCAGAGAGAATGGCTCTATCTGGCCAGTGTTGTGGCTCACTGTAAATGCTGCATGGATAGATTCCTCATCCCCACTGTCTGTTCTCTGGATTGCAGGCTCCAGTAATACTCAGATGTTGAGGCATGGCTGGCCTTGTTCTGCTCTGTGGGAACTCAGTGGGGAGAAACTGAGTGTCAAAATATGTCTTATTTAAAATTAAACTTTTAATTGAGTTATAATCCCTAAAGATGCGGACACTACTAGACAAAAAATCTGCAAATGTCCAAGTGGAATATGTGCTAAAGATGCATTTTAAAGAGCCAATTATTGAAAGTGTTATTTTAGTTGTCTAAGAGTATGTAATAAATTATAATATTAAAATGAGGGGTCTGTTTTTAATAAGTCATCATATGGTTATCAGCAATTGTAAAGGAGGTTGTTTTTACACTTATTTAGTTTTAAAAGCTCCCCAAAATCGGCACCCAAAAAGAAGAATTTAATTACCATATTGGTGTTCTCAGAAAATAATAATAACTTCTGCTAAATCGTGCTGATAGTACAGATAACTCACTAGGTTGATGTATTCATTAGTGCAGACCTGGTTGTAGATTTGACCCTGGATCACACCTGAGTCTTCAGGTGAAGATCAGTTTTGTAGTTACTGCCAGGGGACATTCATCTGCATTAGAGTTCTCACTTACAATTTCACTTAATAATACTTTTCTGCTTTGTGCAGGAGKTGCAAGATTGGAATGAGAACACAGAGTTTATATATGGTTTCTGCATATGGGAAGTTACAGATCCTGCCTTGTTATATCAAATTTTTTGTAGGTTGTTTTGTCAATGAGTTCTGTATTCTCTTTCCTATAGGGGACACAGAAATAACTTGGTGTATGCACATAAGCATGCCCTTTTCTTTTGCTTCTATTTCCATTTCTCTCCYGAAACTACATAAATGAGCATTGCTAAAGATCTAGTAATTCAAAAAGAGAGAGAAAAATCATGCCATTCATAGTCTTACTGTTACACCTTTGCATTATGAAAGTTCTTAGTTGTGCAATCTTACATGTTTTTGTTTCAGGAATGACCTGCCTCAATATCTCTTTGAATCCTCTGTTTTAGCCTTCACTTTCCTCTTGCTTGTTTTGCTTTTGCTGCCTCAGAATGAATTGGTGTCTGCTACTTTGCTGTTCTTTCTGCTAAATGGGGCAGAGAATCTCTGTGTCAAAGGACACAGAAAAGAYTTGAGGTACTCAATGCCTTYTTCTTTACCTTGGTCATTACTGGTTAAGATTGGGCACTGAGCAATCCCAGGCCCTCAAGATGAATGGGAAAGTCTGGAACAAGGAAGACTTAGCCTTGGTGGAGTAGGAACAGATTTGGGAGCACTTAAATTGGACAAACGCAAGTCCACGGGACCCTGTGAGATGTGCCAAGTGCTAAGGGAGTTGGCCATTGTCATTGTGAGGTCACACTCAGTAAGCTTGGAAAGGTCAGGACAATCAGGGGGGAAAGTTTGGAAGAGGTTTGGAAGAAATGTCATTCCCATCTGGAAAGAGAATCCGGRAAGCTACAGGGCCAGTCACCCTCATCTTGTTTCTTGGGGTGGTGATGGGGTGAATAATCTTTGAAAGCATTACCAAACATACAAAGTACAAGAACATTTTTGTGAGTAGTCCCAATGAATTTACAAAGGGATAATCATGCTGGATCAACCTGACTGCCTTCCACGATGATATGACCAGCTCAGTGGACAGGGGAAGTGCATGGATGTTGCTTGTCTCAACTTGGGCAAGGGGTTTAACATCCTCCTGTGACATCCCCATAAATAAACTGGTGAAGTACAGGCCAGTTAAGAGGTCAGTGAGGTGRACTGAAATGAGGCTGGACTGCCAGGCTCAAGGAGTTATGGTCAGTGGCACAAAGTCTGCCWGGAGTCTGGTCACCAGTAATGACCCTGAGGGGTTGTTTGAATTTGTTTTTTGAGATAATACACTGGCGAAGAGCTTATATATCTTGGGAGATTTAATATTCTGATATGCTATTCATCTTTTAAGTTTTATGATGTTAAGGTTAATCTTCAAATTTATACCCAGGTATTTTGACATTTTAAAATTATGTTAGCTTKAAATTAAGCATTTAAGCAGGCTTTTCCAGAGGAAGTTAAAAGTGTCATAAGGAAAAATGTCAGTCAGGGTATACTAAGTGTTCATGCAACCCAGCTGAAAGTCCCAAATATCCTCAGTTTTGTATTTTTGATGTTATTATTTGSTTAATATCACTAATTTTAAGAGAAGGATTAGATTTTTTTTTTCAATTCTTACTACAGTGCAGATGAGAGAGCAATTACCACTTTTTGCTTAACATTTATGTGCTTGCTTATTACTATCCAAACACGCTGCTTKGAATACTTAGCCCTCACTAGCAATATGTCTTGACCTGCTGCTTTCAGCTCAGAACAGTCTGTTGGGTGATCAATTCCCACTAAATAAATGAAGATCCATCCAGGCCACATTTCTCAGTCTTTCCTTTGATACCTAAGCTCCTTGAAATGAAATGTGACATTGAGACAAGCCTAAGCTACTGCAATGCAGAGAGGTTTCAAATATTCATCTTTATTGCATTCTTCTAAATTTGAAGATAACTATGTCATTCATCAGAACTCTTCTCTTGCAAGAATTAAGATCTCAATAGCTTAGAGAGAACATTAGCAGGGAGTTTAGTATCTCTGCATCTTCTCTTACTGCTACTGAAAAATAAATACATTTTGAAAGCATCTTGGCATGTGTTTTGGAAGAGCAGGCTTTAGTAATATGTCTTATTGACCACAAACTGGAAAACAATGTTGAAACTTGAGTCCAAATGCCATAAAACTGTGAAATGCAGCTTTGCCTATTATGCTGAGACTTTAATTATACATGAAATATAAGAGTTAGTGCCCACTTAAGGCATTATATGGACAATAGTAATGATAGCAGAGGAAGCATTAATTATTTGAGCATAATAAATTTTCAGTTTACCTTCTAGTGTTCCTTATCTTCRTGTTTCTTTTCAACATTTCTCTCTGAAAGACTAACTGCTAATAGTATGAAAAAGTAAGAGTCAGGARAAACCCTTAAAAAGTTGCTAGAGTATTGGAATATTGTAATTCAACTCCTGTAGTCCCTAAACCGTAGAAAATTTTGGAGCTTGGAGAATTAAATTTTCTCCTGAGAAGCTTTATGTCTCTTCCTTATTAATTATGATTCTTACCATGGTAAAAAAGATAATTATGTTTTGGGAAACAAAGAATTTTCTTGAATGTATCCCAGGAAGATTTGGAAAATAGATAATTCTACATTTAATATAAAATTGTAAGAGAATCTGACAGCTCATAAATATGGGCAATACCTGAACATTCAACCTACATCTGAGATGCGAGAGCTGTCCCCAGATCAGATACATCTTCCCGTGACCAGAAAATCTGCTTGAGAGGGAAGAGAAATGCAGGTGTGTCTGACAATCTTAGGCATAGTGGCATCTMTCAAGATTCTTACTTTCAGTTAGGAAAACTTTAGGTTTTATGGATTTTATTCACTTCACTGTTAGTGAGGTTGGGGGTTTTGTTGTTTTTAATTTTTGTATTTTCTAATTTTGATATCAATTCAGCATGGCATCTGAGTTAAAATGTTGAGGAAGGAGATATTTTAGTGTGAGATTACGTATCTTCACAAAAAYTATGAGAATTAAGTAGAATTCTTGTTTTAAAACTGATTCTGTAGAAATTTTACTTAAAGTGGTTTCTAGCATAGCATTTAAGAAGTACACTTTCTTCTTTCATATGTTTAAATGAATTTTTCTCTCCTCTCTCCCTTCTTTCCCCAGTTTTTAGGGAGGGTATTTAAGGAGTTCATTGATTTTTGCTTCTCAATTTGATAGTTCTTAGAGACAGTTGAGAAACAAGAGCTAAAGGATACTTTTTATCTTTAAAGAGTGGAAGGGAAAAATCTTGTGTGATTTCATGTAAGATTTTTTTCAGTTAGAATCATTGGAAAAGAGTCTTTTCCAAAAGAATGAATCTTGYTTTTTACACACTTAGTAAAAAGCTGAATTAAAGAAAGGGAAATGACTGTCTAATGAACTGCCATCATGGTTATCAAAAGTCTGACTTCCAACAAAGAGAACAAGAGAACATCATTCTTGAGTGAAAAATCCTGGAAAATATTTGCTGAAATATAAACTAGCAAAGTTTTAAACCATTTTTCTCTGTAATATTTCATGATCTGCACAGCAGAACATATGAATGACACATAATATGTAAATATGGAGTCCAATAAGTAGGCTTTTCAGACCTGCTTGCCTGTCTTTGTTTATTTGAATACTCCATGTTTGTTCCCTATAGCTGAAAAACCCACAAGATCATATCAGAATTTTATGTAATGAAAAAGAGAAAAATAATTATTTTCTGAGTTTAAAGTCCATATGCCGTTGAGAAATAAGCAAAACTCTGTGGTTTTATTTAAATTTTAGATTTTGGACTAGTATAAAAAATTGTCTTGTACAATTTATACTGTCTGGCATTATGCAGCTTCAGGGAAATAAAAACGTGAAGAAGGGCAGTCCTTGGAGTTCTAGACTGAAAACATTCAAAGGGTTCGTATTTGAAAACATGTTAAAAAGATCTTAAAAAAAAAGGTAAAGCCTAAACTCTTAGGTCTCGTTATTTTTGTATGTTTGTGTGCATATATATGCATTCATATATGTATATGTATATACGTATGTGAGTTTGTAGACATGTATGGTTAAATATAAAAGTGTATGTGTGTATATACATGTATGCTGGCCCTGAAAACCCCACATTTTCTGAATAGAAATAATCAGACAAATACTTAGAAAGAAATTTTGTTTCCTTGGTAGCCATTCACTGTGAGATACCTAAACAGCAGTTCTGCTTTCAGCCAAACAAAGAACTTGGCTGTGTCTTTATGTTAATCGGAATAAATAAGCGTTCTGGTTATTTGTGTAATTAATGCTACTTCTGCTGGGCATGCCAAATATGTAGATTGAGCATTGTATAGCTGAGGATTTAGTAATACAACTCCACATATTTTRTGAGGAGAAAATATATTTCAGACTGAAATCTGAGAAAGATTCTGTTAATTTATTGTTTGATGCTTACAATGAATTTCATTGAGAGCAGTATTTAACTTTTTTTTTACTAAATAAGAAAACACAGGCATTGTAGTATTCAGTTTGAAGCCCATATAGGAGCCAGATATGCTGTAATGAATAGCTGTGATTTGTTGCACTTTAAATCAAAGTGATCTATAAGTGAAGTGCCATGATGTGACRTCCCACTCTTAAAGGGCAAGGGACCGCCCAAGATTCATAAATACTTGTGGTCGAAATGAACGACAAAAGTCAGGGTCTGCAAAACCTCAAAGTTTTAGTAGTAAATTACAYGCTTGGCATGGAAATCGGTGAATTAGTTCCTGACCTAGTATACAAAGACCTGGCAGTGGGTTTTGATAAAGGGGTGAGATGAAAAGGAAGAGAGAAAGAAATAAAGGAAGAGATGAATGACGGAGAGCAAGAAATCCCCAGTCCTGGTTCCAGCGCTGGTCCAGCCAATGGGTCCAGGGTCCTGGGGGTCCACCTGGGCTTGATGGGGGCTTCCTCACCTTGGTGGTGGAAGCTTTCTGTTGAAAAGCAACAGAATGAAGACCGATATAAGGTAACGCTGTTCTTGTGGGATGCATGAAAACCTCAGAAATCTGTCAATTTAAGATATTGTTTGGGATAAGAATCAGTGAAAATAAAACAAAACTGCGTAGAGAGTGAAAGACTATTGGAGGTTTTTTTAGGAGCAGGAAGATGAATGTGCATGCCTGAGGGTAAAAGCGTTCTGCAACAGATGGGAATAAATGAGACATATCCCCAGCGCCTCAGTTTTTCTGTTATTGCCCCATGTGGTGCTTCTTGAATTTTTCTGCTTAGAATTATGAATTGTCAGTGGTATTAAATAGATCTGTCACTGATATTTCACGAGTTCTTAGAAGAATAATTATCAGTTTTGATGAGCAAGAGTTGTAGCATCTTGCCTGAAGAAGGAACTGTAATTTTTCTCTTGTTTCTAACAAAATTAGACTTGTTTTCCATGTTGAGATAAATGTAGCCACACGTGCTGTATGTTCTGAAGGCAGATACGTTATCAATCTGTTAATCTTAAATAAATTTTAAGTAATAAATAATAGCCTTTTCAAAAATAATGTTCAAAGGCATATTTCCTCTCATCTTTCTTATGCTCTGGATCGTGTACTTCAGTACCATCATTTCAAACCTTGCTCTGGTTCTAATGTTATCACATAAAAAAAAGGTTATTGCTACATTATTTCTTCTGTAAATGTCTATATTATTCAGTGCCAGATTTAAGCTATTGAAACAGGACTATAGGTATTATTATAGCTATAGATTAGTTCCACCTCCAGAGATTTTCACATTCCAGAGTAAGAATTTCCTATGTAATGATATAAACCATTATTATTGCACTAGTTTACATTGAAAGGACATACTTTGATATTGTAAAGGTCTATCTAGCTCCAATAGAATTTGCTTAGAGATGAGTAGTAGTGAAAATGTATAGAAATACTTTCGATATGCTCTGAGACTTCCCTTGAAATTCAAGACACTTCAAGTGGAGGTGGTACTCCTGTAATGCTGTACCAGATTTCCATTCTTTGAATTCAATTGTATGTTCAACCCGTGCAGACTTGTAGTATCACAATATTCTGAAGCAGTAAGTAGATTTAAAATCTCTATTTGTGTAAAATATTTTGAGTTTGCTGTTTAATACTGTAATTTGTTTCTTCCTTTGCTGACAAATTTGTGTATTGCACTAAGCTATTTAACAATATCCAGTTCTTACTCTCAGTGTCAAGCCTATTTATATAGACTGCTGTCATATCACCTTCAGTTGTTACTCTGAGTAACATAGTATAATTTATTAATTTCTCATAAAGCCCATTTCACACCTTTAATCACTAAAGGCCATCAGTTTTGAGATTTTTATGTGAATGTATGTGGTTTGTTTGGAAACTCTTATAGAATATTAGCCTAGCTTTATATATTTTTTGCCTCTGTTTTTCAGTAACAGAATTTGAAAAAATTGCTTGTGGCTATGTAACAGAAGATTTATCATTGGTATCTCTTGTGCCTCCTTAGATGTAAGGATTTTTCAACTGATAGCAAGAATTTAACTTTTTTATTATTTGTGAAAACAGCAGAACAGCTTCACAAGAAATAGAGTACTTTATTTAAAGATGTATTGCTATTCTTACTTTTTTATATGAAATAGCTCTTAAACTTAGTAGATTAAATCTGGTCCTTTAAGAGTTTTAATCCTTGGCATAAGACCATATTTTCATTCTGCATGGTCTTTTTATCTAGATAATACCAATGCATCATACTTCTGCTTATCAAAATGATGGATCTGTTAATAAAAGTGAAACTTAACCCACGTTAAAGCCCAGAAATGGAGAAGGAGACCTGAGAATAATCTGCTTTATTCTCATGTACAAAGACCAAACCAAATATACCTGTAGTGTACTGGACAGATACTTGCCTAAGCTGTTATAAAAATCTCTGAAAAAGGCGATTCCATGGTCTGCCTTAGGCAATATCTGCCAGAATTTCCTACTCATTTCCATGTGAAAGAGTTTCCTGTTGTCTAACATAAACTCTAGCAGGGGAGATTTTGGGTTAAGTYCATCCTTTCTTTTTTAAAATATGGTGTGTAGTAAATCTTCTTTGCTTTTCTAGTAATCTTACACATATTTGCAGATTGTTGTCTTCTGCTTCRGTTTCTCTCTCTCCCCCTTCCTGGCAAAACATTTACATTCTTTCAGTCTTTCAGTGTACTCAGCTTGGGTTTTTTTTTGTGGTAAACTCTTTTAGTTGATCCATCTCTGGAAGTTTGGTGCCCATGCTGGATTTTATACTGGGTAAGACTTTACTGGAACTAAACAGAAGTGAAAAGATCAGTCTACGTGCTTCAGATACAACTCTCCTGTTAATGCATCCTAACAAAGTATTTGCTTTTTCTGCAACAGTATGAGGTTATTTAATGTTTCCTCTATATTCTTGTCTGCAGAAATTCTCTCCATCCAATTTTYCATCTAGTACTTGCGTAATGAATTATTCTTAATTAATTATAGTACATTGCAAGCATCATTATTGGATTTCTTCCCATTTGTTTCAGATCATTACTCTGGTTGTTCAAGAACTTAAGTTATAGTCCTTTCCTCATGAATACTTGCAACCAATTTTTCTTCCCAAAGCCAATTACAATTGTTTAACCTGCTTGATATTATCTCTAGATGGAAGTAAGGTATTTTCATCAGTTTTAAACAATGCATATGAAAATATTGAAAAGTATACAGCCTGGGACTTTTTTTGGGGACAGCTGATAGGGTTTTCTGTTTTTCAGTGAAGTTTGTGCTCCATCTGACAGTACCTTTTTCCTACATTACCTTTTTGTTTTTTCCCTATGACAGAGAATGTAATCAAAATCTTACCCAAGTTAAAAGTGTAGTATTGTTCCTTGGTCCATCACATCATTTACATGTCAAAGAAATAAACAGAATTTGACCTAGAGGAGTTTATGGTGACTGTTGCTTGGCATTCTTCCAACGAATAAGTGGTTTGTAATTTTTGTGTAGAATTGCTATAGGTATTGCCTTGACTATCTCCATTTGGAAAATAGTTTTCATATCCCACAAAAAGTCTTGAGGCTTCAAATCTAATCATACAAATGTAAAAACATTTAATTTTGTGGGTTTTTTTTGTGAAAAATAAGAGATTATGGCAAAAAACCCCAACATTGCAAAAGCTCGTAGACTTTCTCTTGATACGTCAGGGAAAGGCCAAATACAATCCAAAGAGCAGCTGTGAAGATAGTTTGCTCTTTTCTTTCTCTTTGTGGCGAAAGAGTGAAAACATAATACCATTACAAGTTAAAAAAGAAATTACCTGTTAACAGTAAATACATTCAAGAATTTAGTTAGTCTCAAATCACTGAATTGACTATGAATGTTATGTCCTTTAATGCTGAGTGGAAYCAACAACTAAAACAGAGCTACTCTCATTTTAGAGCCACTTACAGAGGCCTTTTGCATTATATTTTTAGATTTCCATAACCATAGTAAGTGTTTGAGTGCACTCACAAGTGGCTGCATGTCCACTCCTAGTTAACCCTGCTTAGTTATTTTCCCTTATGAAGTATTTTCACCTATTATCAGGGATGAGACAGAGTACGAAACACCCTGYGGTGGGTCGGGATCCTGGGTTTGTTCCAGAACCAGCTCTTGCCCTGTGTGATGATTTCACACAGGCAGTTGCTTCGCACAGAACTCTGTTCACAAGGTTTCAAATTCCCACTGTGCCAGGGAGGCCACTGGGCTGAGAACATCAGGGAAAAGTCATGTCAAGTCGTGCTGTGCTGCTGCTCACTGACACCAATCTCATGTCTCTCCAAAGTGCCTGGACATTGGCATTTGTCTCCATGCATCTCTCTGATCTTCAGAGTCTTCTTCTGCTTCCAAGGTCTTTCCTCCAGTTATGGATTTTTTCACCTTCTTTCCAGTCCTCTGCTGCCTGTTCAAGACCAGTGATTATTTTTGGGAATGCTTCTTTTTTGCCTCTTCTTTTCATAGCCCCACTTTTCCCATTCTCATTAGTCTATGTGCAGAGCACAGTTTGTTAGCAGCCTGACTGGGGCTTCTGTCTCACTCTTCATTAATGAGAGCRTTTAGAATATCCCATTTTAGTCTTGGTGTTATCAAAATTTGCAGCCAGCCCTTATGGGAGGCAGCTAGGAAGTAGCAGGAATCTCTCTCAATTCAGAAGTTTGGACCATTTCCTCTCTCCTGCCCCCAGTCACACAGTGTTGTTTACAAGCTGTTAGCATTTTTGTTTTAGGCTATTTTTGGCCTACAACCCTCATCAGTCAGGTTTTCATCATGACATTGGATTAGCATCTTTAAAATAAAGATCCACTAGTAATATTTATTTTTGCAAGAAATGCCAGTACAAATGAAATTCAATATATTTACATGCTTAGAGGTATCTTGAGTAATAATTCTGATTTCCATTGTTTATTTCTACTAAAATGGACTAATTCTATTTRAAAACTTAATTACTGTAGAGTGGTTAGCTGGCAGATGTTCTGCTAGATTTGATGTAATTAGGAAAAATACATTATGTTTTCTGACTAATTTATTCACAGGCATTTGAGTTAAGTAGGTTGATTGATAGTAGAAGGATTAACTGAAAAACAACAAAAATGCTTCTAGAAGTATTTAATTAGTTAAGATCGGAAAATATTCCACTTAATGGTTTTCTTTCTTTATGCTCCCATTTACATAGCTTATAAGGCTATGTATTCAATAACTGTTTTTTAAAAAATAGTCCTACAATGTTTCATTCCCACCGGCACATTTATGTGGCTGCATGGCAAAATGGGATTGGGTGATCCAGATTAAAGAGTAAAGAAATTTTTTGTTCTTTCTTTTTAAGTCAGCTTTGTTCCCCAGCTACTTTGTTGGCGCACAGACAATTCTACCAGCATGAAAGAAAGGATTAGTGGAAACACAAGAAAGTACATCAGTACTGTGTGGTGTCCCTGCCCGTGGCAGGGGTTTGGAACTAGATGTTCTTTAAGGTCCTTTCCAACCCAAGCCATTCTGTGATTCTGTGATACAGGGACAGCTGCTATTGTTTAAGTGTGCTCAAGTAATATTCCCACCAGAAGACTAAAGGCAGAAAATTGTATATTTAAAGTAAAATTTAAAGTAGGATAAAAAATAAAGTTAAYTTTTTGATCAAGGCATGTGGTTTAATGAGCTTCCATAACCAGGCTGAGCAAATCAATCGAGATTACTAACCAGAAGAATAATTCAATGTTGGACCTAATAAAGCAGAAATAGTTTCTCTTAGGAAGTTGAAAATAAAAATTTGAAAATTGTGATTTATTAAAAATACCAATATTGTGTGCGGAGAGTGAGTCTGAATTCTATTAATAAAAAAAGAAGACAGTTTATTGATTTTTATAGGTCCCAACTACAATCAATAAAATGATGAATTTATATTAGAAAGACTGACTTTTAGGAAGAAAGTAAGCTTTTAAAAATGTATTTTGCTATCTTTTAAGTGTTTGTTTTTGCAGTGACTACATCAAATATTTTTTTAAATAACTGCAGGCAGATTACCAAGAGGATGGGATGAAACARATGTCTTCTGCTGTAGATATTTGTAAAATGGAGGCCTGAATTTAGTTAGAATTAATAATTTTGCAATTTAGATGTAAAGGCCCATACTCACTGTAATCTGTCCCTGTCATAACAGGGAGATGCTATTTATCCAGTCAGTCACTTTTGGTACTTTCCAATATGGAATTATCAGGAATCCCTAAGCTTTAAGTTTTCTGCTTGGAAACTTGTTTCAGTTAAACAATAAGAAAAACAAATTGACATAGTAAGATTAATACATGTTAATTTTGATTTGAAAACTTACAGAAAATGAAATACTCATTCAAATGCTCTTCCAAATACTGGCTTTTATTTTTTTTTTACTGAAAATATATTTAATTAATATTTAGAATAATATTATGTCAATTGATTCACATCATGAATTGGGATTTTGGACCAAGCCTAAACATCATCACACTGAAGAAGTGGCAAACTAAAATCATTATCAATGTAACAGAAAATGTTCAGATTAATTTACATATCTTTGTTTCTAAGCTAGTGCAGCATCTGCTTTTGTTGTTTCTTACTAAAGCTATATGAATATGCTGAAGTTTCTGCAAATAGTTGCTGTGAATGAAAGACATTTGAGTTTGTCAGATGCAGAGTCAACTGTAGTCTATAAATATCTACTCTTYTGTTGAACAATGAAAGATAGATTTTGTTTTGGATCTGGTACAGGAGTTTGTTGTAGGTTGAACTAATTTTTAAAAATGTAATAGTGAAATGAAGCCTATATAATTTGTCCCATATGGAAAAGACTGCTTGATCCCAGTCTATCTGAAAACCTTGCCAATGGCTGAAGTCCAAAGTGTTTCCTAAATTTGGGGGCTTGGACCTGAGACAGTAAAGTTGTGTAGAGGCTGTGTTAAATATTTGAGAAGTGGATGCTTCAAAGAAGAAATGATAAATAAACTACCTTTAATTTCTTAATAATCAGTTTTATTTTAATGAAAACATTAGAAATATAAAAAATTATCTAACCTTGTGAGGCATTGGCATTTACAAGAGTTGTAGAAGTGTTGATCTATGCTGCAACAATTAAGCTGTTAGCTTTCGTTTATATTGCATTCAAGCCAAATAATTTAATATGATTTAAAGAAAATCAATAACCTTTTCTTTTTTGTGTGCTTAAGCCTTTCAACTTTAAAGGATTTCTGCATATTTTCATGAGCTTCTGTAGCCCTGTTAATGTTAGGCCTATAAAAACAAAATGTTTACATATTTAGGTTCCTAATCTAAGAGGTTAAGTTTAGCTTATTTGCTTTCCATTCTGCTGTGATGAATACTCTTGCATGCTGCAGCAGAGTGAATAATAGTTACAATATTCTCGGTGGGATTTTTCAGGTTTTAGCAACAGCTCTGGAATAGAAATATGCCTATGAAATTCTACATGTGAATGGATGTTTGCTTTTTCTGTTCTTTCCTCTAATCAGTGATTTCCGATAGTTGCCATATCTATCTAGAATGATTTTTTAGAAGAGTCTCATSAATCTTGCTTTGTGTTTCAATCAGGTGGAATACCACCAATGAGATGGATAGTGAATTTTGACCAAGATCTTCGAGATGGTTTGGTAGTGGCAGCACAGATGGCAGCTTATTGTCCATATTTGGTAAGAAGGTTTTTTTAATATTGTGCGAGTTTTTACAGCTTMTTAATGTCAGTGGGTTTGCTCAGGCCTGATTTTCCTTTGCAATGTTGAGGAGCATATTTGGTGCAGGCAGCTCGGGGTGCAGCTGTGGTGAGAGCTGCAGGCTGAGCTCTGGCTGGTGGGAGCCCCAGGGAAGAGGCCTGGCACTGAYCCTTTGCATAAYAAAGGTCYTGGGGACCTGTGGCACAGCCGGGTGACTGGAGAGACATGGCAGGAGCCAAGGATCCACCAGGAAGACCACAGACTTTTGTGCACTTAAAACGAGGGTGTAAAAGCCCAGGGTTTCCTTTTTGTGGGGTCCCTCCTCAGAGGCACCAGCTCAAGGTGTTATTCTGTTATTGAACCAAGACTAAATTATTTTGAGGATCCAGATGGCTGAGACTCTGCTAAGGGAAACCTGGGGTCGAGCCAGTAAGGAAACCTTTTCTGAGTGTGAGTGTRGGGTGTGTAGGGAGTCAAGCAGGACATCCATCGCTCACGGGAGCCTCCCGCTGCCGTGGGTGTCATTCCCAGCTCAGGTGGCTGCCAGTGGCTCCTGGATGGTTGGAAAGGGAAGTTTCCTTAATAACAAGACTTGGCCTATGTGGTTTTTAAAAAGAAAAAAACAACSCCAACATTTAGCAAGTCAAGGGGGATTATTTCAGTATTAATTTTTCTTTTTATGGAGTATATTCTTAACAGGGAATTTCAGTTKGAAGTTTATGTGTTATGGATTGCTGAATGGGCAAAAATACAAAATCAGCAATTTTGCTTAGTGGAAGATTGAGTTTGATTTCTCTGTCTTGTCTAGATTCCTACTCACTTCGTAAAGATGTATACTAATGCGAGAACTCAKGAACAGTTTCTGCACAACTCTTTGATACTTGTGAAGGCTCTGCATACTGTCAATCTGGATATAGACATAAAGGTAAGTGATTTTATACTAGCAGCTCTTATATATGTTAATATTTTTATTTTTTTATATAGGCATGTTGCTCATCAAATTAACATGAGATTTTAGTGAAACGCTTTTGTTTCATAATGTGCTACTGTGTGATGGAAACCAAAATACTGCTTCATATAAATACATTTCATTAAAAGTAATTTCCATAATTCCTTGCTTTGTAGAATTGCACATAYACAACTAGCTGAACATAAGATTAATTCAGTTCAGATTTTAGCATTGTAAATCACACAATGAAAACCTGAGTGGAATTCATTATTAATATTGGAAGGCAATTTAGAAAAATGTATTTAACAGCAAACATCATGCACTTAAACATAAAAAGAAGTGGTGAAAAAGGTTTTATGAATGTCTGGTAACACTTAAATGCATCTATCTGGTCCTGAAGGCCCATGAGAGTTCTGTCCCAGGTTTGATGCACACAGGAGTTGGTAGCTTTGGATGCTGGTGAGAGTAGCATTCACTCGAAGTCGTCGACTTCTGTTGTCTTTTTYTGGGGAGGAATACAACGTTGTTGATAATTTCTTCTTCTGTCGAGGACCTACTTGGGATCTCTTTTATATGTTTACTAAACATGCTTTACATCTCTGAGTTTTTTATTGACCTATGGCTCCAAATTTTCTCTCTCTGTGRTGAACTTTACATACATTAGATATTTTTCCTTTGTTCTTTTTGTTGTCCCCYAAACCAATTTTCTCCTGCTCCTAGTCTGCATTTCTTTAACTGTCAATTTGTGAGTTATTTATATCTTTGGGAGCATATTGGGCTGGCTGGAAGAGCAGAAGATACAATAGAATAGACATAGTACTTGAAAATGTATGAGGAAGCTTTCCAAAAGATTGAATAGCATTAGGAATCAGAGGTAAAGCTTGTATGTGTGAACAAGGTAATATAAAAGGAAGCTCAATTACAACTTTTTTTCCCATTTCCATTTGATTGTGTTATGATTACAGGAAAAAATTAACCCTGCTATTTCCATTTATATCACCTACTGTCTTGCTGTCACCTCCTGATACAGATCACACTGTTATAAATGACTTTGCTATGACAGGCTAAACAAAGAAAAACTTCTGTTTCACATAGTTGTGACTGACAGGAAGCATAAAAGTAATCTGGGTATAACCCTTAAAACAAGGGCATATTTTGCCTCAGCTTTTACTAAGAAAAACAGGCAGTTCAGCACATGAAGGTAGACACTTGATGCTGGCTATGCAAAGGGCGTTAAACACATTAGATGGGGAAGCAGAATTSTAGGATATTCTCCGTAATGTATCTGGCATGTTTTAAGACTAAATTGTCTATGACACTGCAGTATTATTAGTCCAGCACATGTTTTAGGTATTGGTGTTTTCATAGATGGGAAAATCCACTTCTGTACAGACTAACAATTTGAACAAAGCTACACAATCAGTCAGTACCAGAGAACAGATCTTGGATCTTCAAGGTCTGTATTTTAATTGTAAGTGTACATTTTACGTAGATTTATTGGAGTTCATGTATACTTTTCTAAGACTACTGTAGAGACTTCTGATCTTGTTCTTCAGCAATAAAAGTAGCAAAATATGTGAATSATTTTGTTGAACTCTACCAATTTGAGAATTTGCTGATAGTCTTGTCTCTGAAATATAACAGGCTAAAATGTTCCAATAGCATTTGCAAAGTTCTTGACTCATGCAGTCACTGCTTCTGAACTCCCAAGACAGCTTTGCATTAATTAATGCAAGGATGGTGGTGACAGCAGAAGCTGAGAAGTATTAGGTCTGAACAGATGGCATTTTCAATCTAAAAATCTAAGATTCTGTCATACTAAAGAAGTTCAGCTCTCTGGAATTCTTTGTCTTCAGGTTTAAATGACACTTTCAATGGAGTTCAAGGCTTTAAAATCCTTTTAAGGATTAAGGTGTAGATGTAAGATTGAGTATTTTGGGCAGGAAATTCTTTGTTTCCACTTTCTAATTATGACTGACAATTCAACCCTAGAGTATTAATGGTGGCTTTCTATGTGTTCTTTATTTGTGTTTGATATTTTGAATTTTTAAAATGCTTTGATTTGATGAAGATCTAATTGAAAGCCCAAAATAAAGTATTGTGAGATGTGAGAGTGGATAGTAGTGACATGGAGGGAGTGCATGTGACAAGGATAGATTAGGATAAAAGATGCAGTGATTGGGAATAGCCAGTAGAGGAGATTTGTTCCAGACTTCATTATTTATTATTATTTATTTATTATTATTGCTATTGTTTGCTAACACATATTTTTTAAAAGCAAATAATATTTACAGACTGAATTTTCTGGTGAATCTTTTTAAGAAATACACTTTTTTTAAAATTTAGTTCTTAGAGTAGTAGATAAACATCACAAATGGAGTTTTATGAATTCATCACAGGATGAAATAAAATAGTATTTTCTGAGGGAGTAAATTCTGATGTAAGTGGAAACGGGTAGAAAGAAGTAGGTGGCAAAAGAAAGTCTTCAACAGATAATCTACTCTGGCATCTTTGCTATCTTAAAKGAAAATACAGGAAGAGTAGAGGTGTAAAACCACAGCTAAATCGGAATAGCTTGTTAACATTCAATAGCCATTGCTGAGATAAGTGAAAGGAAAAGTCAGAATACTTTTCAGACTTCGGGTTTAAAGCTTTTGGCACAGAAGAAGCTTTTTTACTTTGCATSGTAAATGTATCCTAAAGTTCAAATCTTAAACCACTGGTGATGGAATTAAATAGAAATATGAGATGAGACATACGATTACATCAGTGCATGAAGAGTATATGAAAGTAATCTAAAGAATTACAAGGATAAATATTATCTAAGAAACTATGGAGAATTGCAGGGAGACTTCAGATCAGTGCCCAGTGATGCACTCACTCTCTTGGAAGGTTAGAGGAGGAACTGTGTGAGAACTGCTGGGAGTAGGATGAGCTGCTCAGCTGGGCACAGGGCAAGAGAAAACTTAAATAAACTTTAGCTTGAAAATAAAACTTGATTCAGATAGTTAAGATGATAAATATGTCTATACGTCTCTCTTGCCACACTAAAGACAGTCCAGAAGAGCAAACTTTTTTTTCTCCCTTTTTCAGTCTTTGYGGCTAATAATTCTTAACACTCTTTTCAATGCCCTACTAGCATTGTTGAGGACTAAAGTTGGACAAGTTTTGCAGCTGCCACTCAAATTAATTTCTGTAAATCAAGTATTTAAGATGCAGGAATACTTGCTAACTTTTATGAAGCAATTTAGGATCKGCAATAAAAACAACGATATAGTTGTTATTTGGAAGGTGACATTTTCTTTGTAAACAGTTGCGAAACTGTATGTAGGAGTATTTGGGATGGTATTTTACATCCTAAAGGAAAAGATTTTAATTTTTTTTTTAAGATAGTAAAGGCATATGTTTTTCCAGACAGTAAATTTTACTTGTGTTTTCTATTATGCTGTATTTTAATGAAGTTAACATTTGTTTCTGCTGAACTGTGGGGGAAAAAGGTGGGCTTAATTTTTAACCTAGGTTTATCACCACAGCATGTCAGTGGTCCTCATTAATCAGGGTTTTTTTGTGCAGTGACAAGATTTATATTCATATTAGCTATGAGAACAATCCAGTTATTACAGGTTGGATTGAAAATACTTGTATAATAAGAGTTAGCTTAAAWTTTTTTGTTCTTCATCTTCCTATCTTTGGGCTATACAGGCAAAATTTTAACTGAACATTTGGTTATTTTTTTTTTTCTGTATTAGGCCACTGATATCTGTAATCCAAACCCTGTCATGATGCTTATTTTGTGTGTCCACCTGCATGGCCGTCTCCCTCACTACTTACCCAAGAAGACTATAGAATTTACAGGTGCTCTCCATGCAACTGTTGCTAAACAGGTATTGATACCATTGAATTGAGATTCATAGTAATGCAAGGTTAAAAACACTGTATGTATATATGTGTTTATATTATGTAAATGCTACAACAAAGAATTAATAGGTTTCGTGTCATTTGGCTAGTAAATATAAAAGATGAAAGCATGCATTTTCTGTTTTTTTTTTTTTCTTTTCAGTCTTTGAATTTCACTTCTGCTACTGTTTTTTCCCTGTGCTTGTAAGTGCAGGAAAAAAATCTACAAATTTGACAAATCTGAGATCAAAGAGAGGAATAAGAGATTCACAGGCATAGGAGTACAGTGCAAATAGAGTACTCTGAAAAATTAAGGTTGGGTAGTCTGTGGGAAATCCATATTCCTTTGGAAGGAAAATTATCTACCCAGTTATTTGAAGTTCTTTCTTATTTTGTGATGTCCTTAGTTTGTATTTTGGAACTTAACTGCAGAACACATCTTTTATAGTCTAAAAAATGAGTAAAAATAGGCTGATCTTGTTGCTTTTGTTGTGATAGGTGCGTCTGAAAAACCCAAGCAATAATACTTTGATGTACAATGCTATTCTTGTGGGAAGAGATGCTGGTGATTTCTCTTTTCCTAGAGGAAGCACTGTCACCATTTCCCCTAAGTAAGTAATGATTTGTTAGTATTATTATTTTTAGCATTACAGAAATAGAAACCAACGAATTTAAGAGTGGTGGAATGCTAGAAATGTGTTCAAGTACAAACAGGGCAAAATTAGTCAGTGTAAAGGTCAGGCTTTTCTCCTGACGCCAGAGAGATTTTTTGCTTTTATGCTTTTTAGATTAGTAGCATTTTAGTTTTATACTTTTATATATTAGTAACGCTATAATCCTATAACCTCTATCCTGCAACCTTGTATCCCTTTCCCATAGACAAAATAGAACCAARGTATCAGCCTTTAAGCATTCCAGAGTTAGACTTGATATCTGAAAAATGAAACTATTGAAGTAAGCAGAGAACCTCCAATAGAAACTCGCCACAAGGAATGATATGACAAAATTCTGCTTTTCATTGGAGAATATTTCAAAACTATATTACCCTGTAATAATAGGAGCACGAACCCTTTTGGACACTCTTTTACCCTTTTTTGTACCCTTTTTACCTTTGTATAACTTCCCCTTGCTGGAGCCCGCTCGGCAGGATTGGGCCCAAAGCCTGCGCAGCGCGGAGTCCCGGGGCTATCCCTGGGAAAGCTTTGCTTTCTCTGAATCCTTTAATAAATGTTTGCTTTTTACCCTCTTATTCGGCCTCAGCCTTTATTTTCCAGACATATTAGGCATCACTCCTTAACCTAGACAAATCTAGAACAATATTTCAGTGGGACACTTGCAGTTTACCTCGATAGAGCTCTATGAGCAATATGTAAGCCTTCAGATCATTACAGAAATTGGCTGTCTCCAATACATATTGTTTTTCCAATCTATCTAAAGCTTTAATTTTCAGTTTGGATCTGCTGTTCTTACATTTTGGTTTTTTTTTTCTTAACTGATTTGGAAGTATCTTCTCTGACCTTGATGCACATTTTGTACATCAATGCATTGTGGAAACATGAGCAGGTAAATTTTTTTTCTTCTGAGGTTTCTGGTTTTGGTTCCTGTTCTTGATTGAAGCATGTCTGGGAATTTAAGAGACCATGACACAGGTTTGACAGTAGTATTACACTGCATCTTTTTGGTCCCATCCTCCCTCCTCACCAAGATGGATGTGATGTAAGGTATTTGTTCATCTTACATGTTTGAGAGCCATCTAAGGATTTGGGAGAGATTTAATTTTGGCAAAGCATTAGGTTATCATTTCTGGTAGCAGAAATACTCGTGGTATATCACCATCTCTTTGTTTTTGTTCACTAAGCACGTTTTGCTCTTTCTGTGCTATGAGCTTTATGAAGAGGTACAGGAATTTCATTAATGCCTGTTTAACTAGTGAAGACAAGAGGCATGTAGTGGTGACTCTGGCTGTCAGTTAAGAGTTTTGAAGTTATCTGCAAGACATTACTTTACAGATAAAATGCCTTAGAAATTGTAAAAAGGAACAAAAAGGTCAACATTTTTCTGAAAATAAACTGTGAAGGAGAAAAAAAATTGAAATAYAGATGGTCGAATTCAAGAGGACTCAACATAAATACAGTGCTCTTTAAGGACCATCAATATGTCAGTATTCAATTACATGCCTATTATCAATATATGCAAAGGGGACAACAAATAATGCTACATTTTCAGCAAGCTATGAGGCTGATTTGATTCCATTTTCTTTGCAATTACTTCAAGTAAAAGTTATCATAAAATATAATCCTTGAAAATATCATGTGTTTCTGTGAAAGGTCAATACCATGGCTGTTTCTCACTTCACCTTTAAAAAACCCCCCAAAACAAACCACAAAACAAAATCAAGACAAGAAAATGTGCACAGCTTTGTTGTTGAGCAGCTTGGCATTATATAGCAACAAATACTTGAAAAATTGCGTAGAAATAAAAGCTTGTGGAAATGCCAGTCATGCACTGGTAACCTCTGCAGAGTTGATCATAATGTCATGATCACTAAATGAAAAATAGGTTCCTGGTAATTAATAGCTTTCTTAATATTCTGGTGGAAGTGTTTGAGAACTCCAAGAATTGATGAGGTGTATGGGAGTCTTGCAGGTTCTTTATGTTAGATCATAATGTAGGTGGGTTTGGAAATGATAATAATGTGCATAATATTGTCTGCATAGCTGATTGTGATATGTTTTATATGGAATAATTAATTCTTGATCTGAGATTCCCACTCTCCAGGGCACTGCACTGTGCTGTGTAAACTTGCAATTCACAACAGGAATAGCATAAAAAGCCAAGATTATAGAACAAATTCATAAGCTGACCACAAACCAGATTAATGGAAAAAAAACTAAGCAGCTTTTTTGTTTCCCTGGTTTTGCCACAGAAGACAACAATTCAAATCCGAGTGCTCAGCCTTTGCATGAGTCACAGGGAAAAGATCAGGCAGAAAGTTCTGTACACTGCATTTCCCTGTCATTCCCGTTTGTGACCAGAGCAAACTCCTTAAAACTTGATCCTTAAAGTGGCTTTGGGAACATATGTTTCAGGCAGGTTATTTCTCTGGATGTCTGCATCACAGGATGCTTTTTCCAGGACATTTTGAATGGCAAGGTGACTTAGGAGCATAAATTGAATTGCTTGTTAACTTAAGGTGATGCTGTAATGCAAGAGAACTTCGTGTGCTGATGTTGTAAAAAGCAATAAGGATTCGATATTGTTGTTTATCTATAAAGTTCTTTTATTAGAATGTTTTGAGTTGCTCTTAGGCAGAAGATCGTACTACAACAAAGTATTTCAGAAGAAACAAATGACTTTCTTTTCTAGGCCCCTTCCCTTACAGAAACTCTGAAATGTGCTCCTGAAATTACATTTCTCAGTAATTTCTGAGTCATGGTTTTGTGTTTTGTTGCTTTTTTTTCCATAGGAAACAATCATTTATAAATGTGGAATTCACAATTCGTTTCCTGCGCCCTGCTGAAGCAGTGTTGCTACTGATCTCAAGTAAAGTTGGTGGAGTAGATGGTGCCACACTGGCATTCTCTATGAAATCTGAAGTTAAGCATATTGAGCCTCTCGTAAGTTTATGTGTGTATGATTAATATTGTCACAAAAAAATTGTCAGATACAACTGGGACACTCAGTCCCAGTCAGAGAAGGTAGGCACATGTTCCAGCATTTGTAATCCAGATTCATTGAACACATCTGGGTAGACTTCTGAACTTAGATGATGTTTATGCCTTTTTTTTTTTTCTTCCTGACTCTCTTTATACCACAGCAATAGAAACTGATGTTATAAAGGAAGGCTGAGGTARGAGGAAAAATAAAGGACATGTAAAGATAAGCAGGGAAAAATGATGATAACTTGATTCATGGCCTTGTGTTATCGTTTGGGACCATTTTTAAAATRTGTTGAAGTTTAATGCGTGTTTAAAAAGAAATAGACTTTACCTGTTCTTTGATGGCAACAAAGCCTAGCATTTAATAATCTTTTAGTTTTGTAGTCACCAATGGTCAAACACATGGTTTTCTTCTTCCTCATAGTATTTTCCTGTTTGTTTATGTATTTTATATGGGTGTAGTTTTACAACATTTTCATACCGATATAATTTGTTGTTTTCTTATAGGGTACAGTAAAGTGCAAATCCCCATGTTATCAGCTGAAGAGATTTAACCTAAAAGTTACTAATCCCTTCAAAACTGATGGCATATTCAGGTAGACAATGCTATAAAGACAAATCTTTAATGATCATGCTGTTTTATCCATTCTTTTCCATTATTTTCTTCTTCTTAAAAATGTAAAACCTGGAGGTTAAATAATAGGGATTTATGTTCCCAAAATTGTTACAAGCACTATGAAGTGGAAGCTATCATAATGAATAAAGAAGATAAATAAGCCTTAATTGAAATCCGTCTCAGAGTAAGCAATAAAGCTGGAGCTTTAATCAAATGGAGTTTGTGAACCTTGTTTGTATTTTTGTGTTTGGCTCAGGTCCAGCAGAATTACAAAGAGAAACAAGCCATGTTAATTAATAGTTGGTTATTTTTTCCCCAATCTGCCTTATCCTGCTGTTTAAATTATTAAGCATGCAAGAGAAAAAAAATGCTTTTGCCTTGGGGCCTGCATCATTATCAGTTAGTCTAATTTTTAATTTGTGTTTATTATAGATGCAACAACTACAGAGTTATAAATGTTGCTTTCCTTAATACAAAGGAAAGAGATTGTTGCATCCCTTTAAAATGTATTTTTGTGATCTGACTCCATACTTTGTCTTTAGTCTATAGAACTAAGCATTGGTTCATCTCATTCATTTATTTGCAAGAACCATCTTTTGTTACATTTTAAACTTCTTTTTAATGCAACATGAATATACATGTTGCAGAAGCTGCAAATTAAATTTCTCCTTTCCCCCTCAGAACAGGATTGGTATATCCAAATAATAATAACAATAACAATCCCGTAACAAGATTGTTTCCACTGCTCCAGCCATGTCCTCTGGCAAAAGCCTTGTGTGTGGGAATCACATGAGTTTATTTAGCTTCTGTCTTTTTTTTTTAAAGTCCTTGAGGTAGTCAGTGAGGCTGAATTAGTCCCATGATTTGGATAACTCTCTTGGAAATTATCAATGAAGTGATGAAGTAATTTAGTTTTATGTAATTTAGTTTTGTATAATTCAAAAGCTACTTGACAACTACCTGAAGTCATTATCAATTTGGKCAACATTTGAACCAGTAATCTAAAGTTAAAGATTCTTTATATCATGCTTCCAGTGTTTTGAACAGTCTAGTGTTTCATCAGGGGGTATATTGTTTACTTGCAAATAACACTAAGAAATGCATTTTTTGATACCAAGGAATATCTTCTACAGAAAAACTGGGATTAAACTATGAGAAGTACTTTTAAAGTATCTTCAATTGAAAATCRTAATGTTCTTTACCAAGCCTTCATTTGAAAGTTGGAATAAACTGAGTTTCATCTTCATTCTGCAAGTTAAAAACGTGGTGATTATGTGTGCCTGTCGTACTCCAGGGTAATTTTGCTGGAATCCACACATTATTTAATGCACCCAGTGAAAGTAAATCAAGCCAGGCAATTAAAGCAAGAGCAAAAGTTTAGGTAAGTTCTAGATAACAATTGCTAATTATAATATATCAAATTGTACAATTCTATTAGTATTGCATGTTTGTGCATAGCTGTGTGCTAGCTGTTGTAAAGAATTACAGTTTAGGACTTGGAAATATCACAGAAGATGCCCAACCAGTCCCTGGGCAGTGGGGGGCCCTCCTGGCCAACTCTGCCTGGTTTCATGCTGAGCATGATGTTCTGTGATGTCCCTTTGGCCGCTTCAGCTCAGCCATCCTGACCGTGCTCCCTCACGGCTTCTTGTGAACCTGCTCACTGGCAGAGCATGGGAAACTCAAAAGTGCTTGACTTAGAGAAAGCACTGCTCAGCAACAACTGAAATATCAGTGTGTTATCAACATTATTCTCATCCTGATTCTAAAAAAGAGCACTGCGCCAGCTACTAAGAAGAAAATGAACTCCACGCAGCTGAAACCAGGACAGTACTGCAAAACAAAAATTGTAAACAGATTTAAAATAATACTGCTTTAGTAATTCATTAATTCTTTATGTAATAATTTAAAATATTTTCCACGATTTGGGTAATGTAATTTTTAAARCYTACGTAAAGATTCAAAATCCTGAAACACTTATTCAAGGGTTATTGGGAAATGTCGTAAACTACTACCTTATCAATACTGTAGCTAGAATTATAATCCCAGGGATGGTCCACAGCCATGTCATGAAATGCAAACTAATTTGAAATTCCTTTGTAAAAAATTYGAAAAAAAAAGAGGAAAAATTTAAAAACAGAAAAATGATCAACATTTCCATAGTAAGAAAAAATATACACATATTTTAACTGGAAATAATTTTCTGAAGTATAATTTATGCTATACTTTCTACTAAATTAAATAAGGGTATAATCATTGTTGATATAGAAAAGGATTTTTTCGTCATCTTGCATATTTCAGCTTAATTTATCCCCAGACAATGAGTCTAAATAGTGTAATTTTAGTCACACATCCAGGTCACATTCTTACTGAAATTAATTTCAGAGCATCTTAAGTCTTTAGAAATTTCCAATACTGATTTGCTATATTTTTAGATGTTTCTGTCATCTGTGATAACAGAAGCCATTTAAGTGCCACTTTTCAAAATATTTTTTTCTTGAATGAAACAAACTTCTGAAATTTGTGTTAAAAAACGAACATGTGTACATTTCATAACTGATTGGTTAGAAGATTTTGCCCTCAATCATTTTTATTCTTTTGATAAACCCAGAAAATACTTTCTGCAAAATGAGGGCCAATTCTAAGTGCTCTGTGAGCGTAAAACTACCATAAAATCAGTGTTTGCCCTCTAGGTAATTGTGTCTGTGTGATTGATGTCAGGACCAAGTCATGCAAATGACAGCTTAATCATCCCAGCAGGTCCAAGTGAGCTCRGAGCTCCTACTGCATCCTCATTCTGTGCCTCCACATGTGTCAGATCCACTTTAGACTTCACTGTAACAAGCTTTACCTGGCAGGTGACCCTCTTACCCACCAGCTTTCCCCTCTGGCAGTGGCACAGGCACCCAAAACMGTGTCATTCACACCAAAGAGACCTTCAGTCATTGTGTGTGGGCTCATCATAATGTGGCTGGAAAGATATCTTGGTCAGGAGCTAGAGCCACAATGAGCTATGTCCTTGCTGGGACACGGAGCTGTCTAAACCAAAAAATCTGACAGTAGCCCATGCCCTTCGGTGGTTGCAGGCAAGACCTCTTTGTCCGTAAGGGGTGGATGATGTTTGGTGAGAARAACAGTATTTTTTTCTTTCATCCCGATGACAGTTTTTCTTTTAAGTATACTGGGCCAGGATTTTTTYGAGTTATCCACTTTTCTGTGTTTTTCCAAGCCCTTGACACTTCAGTTATTATCCTTGGTCTACATCTGTGTGCCAGCATGGTCTGGTCCGTGTGGGAGGAGGAAAACCAGGTGGAGAGAAGCACACCACATGGCCCAGAAATTCTAGTGTAAAACTACCCATAGCTTTCAAGCATRTTGGTATTTTTAAATGATGCCCATCACAAAAAAATGTATCAAATGACAGTAAAAGTTCAAGGTTACATTTAATAGCTAKCTTTTATTCATAGATTTCCTTCTCTAAAACCAGAAAGTGGTAAAGATATACTAATATTTCACTAATAGTCCTATTCTAAGACCATGACTAAGCAGTTTTTCATATGCCTTACAGTGTCCATAAGGCTGCTGTGCTGATTGCACAGATTGATTTGCAGAACAAGCTGTGAATGTTGATAAATATTTTTACATTAAGAAACCTAATTCTAGACCTAAAAAAAAGGGAAATTAATGAATGAATTTCAAATCAAGCTTTGCATTGTGTATAGCTTCTTAAGGTTAAATGAATTACTCTTTTTTTTTTTAAACCAGAGATAATATTAGGAATTCCAGACATTTTTAATTTTCTAAATTTTATTCTTACTCTTTTTTTTCTAAGCTCTTTCATATGTCAAGGAAAGAGTTATTTACTTACTGAAAGAATAACGAAAAAAATAGTATCTCAAAGGCCCCATTGTGTCTTTGTATAATAAAGGTTATGAGATACAGCATTAATACCTGTTGTTTCAGAAAATACAGTTTACAAATATACTATCAGGAGTCATTACAATTCTGGTTAATATTTGGTATAATAGAAATTCATCTACTCTAAGCCATACTGCCTATTTTGGGCAGCTCCTGTTTTAGTTTCTATCCTACTCTTTGTTCTGAGATCACAAACTGTCCCACGGAGTGTGAAAACTGGTGAATATCTTAAATGTGAGTTTTGTGTTCAAATGCTTCAGTATTTTCACTGCATTACTAAGTAGTTCAAATGCTTCAGTATTTTCAGTGCATTACTAAGTGCATCTGTAATAAGAGAGATGGGATGTTTGCTAAACATCCTAAAGTTCATTGATGAAGTCGCTGCTCTGTGAATTTAAGATTTCCCCATGGTGTCTGGCACTTTTTTTTTTCCTCAGTAATATATAAAATCTGGAACTGTAAGGGACTATTAAAAGATCATCAACAGTAAGTTCTGTTCCAAGTACATAAAGGAAAGTAATTGCCATTTTCCAAGAATTTGTTGAAGGGAAAACAGAGTTASTGGCTTGTTTGGACCCTGGACTGAAGAGTAAAGCCATTCCATTACATATGCATAGCTGATGTGACATGATGATGTGTGCACACTACCTAAGTTGTGTTAGCAAAAGAACCAAAACCAAGTGAGGGGCAGTTTGTGAAGTTGCTTGGTCTCTCTCTGTTTTTCTTCTGTACCATCCCACTCTGACCCCCATCCTTCAATATTGAAAGACCACAAAAGGTCTTCCTGGAGCCTTCTCTTCTCCAGGCTGTCTTCATAGGAGAGGTGCCCCAGCCCTCTGACCATTTTTGTGGCCGTCYCCTGGAGCTCCTCTGTGAGGTTCATGTGCTGGGGACCCCAGAGCAGGATGCAGAACTCCAGGTGGAGTCTCACCAGAGCGGAGCAGAGGGGCAGAGTCCCCTCCCCTGGCCTGGCTGCCCACGGTGCTTTGGATGCAGCCCAGGACACGTTTGGCTTTCTGGGCTGCAAGGGAACATTGCTGGCTCGTGTGTGCTTTTTCATTCGCCAGTGTGCCCGAGTCCTCCTCCACGGGGCWGCTCTCAAGCCATTCATTCCACGTTCTCTGTTGACACCAGGGATTTTCCTGACCCAAGTGCAGTGAACAGTCTGTGTAGACTTCTTTTATGGCAGCTTAAGCTCTTTGGCCTAATCCATTTCCTTATTTCTCTGTGTATTGAAAGAGGCTGTATTGAACCAGACTGAGCATAACCAAGCTTCTTATACCTTCCTGAACATTATTTCTTTTGGTTTTATTATTGAACAAGATGCTGTTTCTTTTTGTTATGGAAGAAAGAGACACAATGTTCATGTCTTCCACAACACAGGTTTGTTTCCCTTTCCCATCACTTACCTTCAGGTGCTTTATTCGTTGATGTAAGAAAAAAATTGATATTGAGGGAAGTTCACTACCATGTTAAATCAGTCTAATGAGTGTCTCTGTTGTTCAGCTCCTTAAATAGGACTTATTCAATGTATAATTCGCACCAGTGAAGAAATGTAATGTATTTTATTGTACTATTCTTATTATTTTTTCATACAGCTTTTGAGCTATTTGTTACTTTTACAGTGATTCTTCTGCTGTAGTCTCTGTTTTTGCAAGCATGGCTTGGCATTCTCATTCAAAGATAAAGCATTGAGAGAAATGATGTTTTATATAAAATTTGTATTTTTTTAATGYGGGATACTTATTTGCAAAGTACAGAATAAATAGTATGTTGTATGCATATAACTCACAGATCATTTTTCTTTTTGAAAAATGGTCTTTAAGTATAGGTATTAAAATAAATCTCCAGGGTAACATATTCTGAGGATTTTGCAAGTCCATTTATTTAAGGTTGTGATTTTTTCTTAGCCCAGCAAGATTAACTATTTATTTTGAGAGAGACCCAACATCTATCATATACTGTATGTAATAATTGCTTGCTATATGCTGGTTCATCAAATTTTACTGCTAGGGGAGAATGACTTTCATGCGTGGATAATATTAAACTTGAGTCTTGAGCTGAAACTTGCAGTATTTTTTGAGAAACATTACAGTGTAGTTTTCAGCATCTTTGAGCTCTGTGCTTGATGTAAATTAAAACAAAACTCTCCTTCCATAAATGCACAATCTTAACTCCTGTCAACAATGGTAGAAATTACTTGTGAACAAGGATAGAAAACTATATAAAGTCACATCAAGAAAATATGATGGTCAGGAGCACAGTTGCTTTGGGGGGATGGGAGTTCAGAGGAGAGTCTGTTCTAAGCTGGTTTTTTCTGGTATAGCTGTTCTTTTCAAATACACTTGAAAAGGAATATTGTAATGAACAGAGTTAAGGTGTTTAGCTTAACGTTCCTCCCCTTCCCCTTTTTTAGACATATTTTTGATTACATTTGGTTTCTTTTGAATGATTAACTGCARTGTTAGTTAATACAGGGCGTTCCTGTAGCCTTGGTGTGAAAACAGTACAGAGGGACAAGCTTTGCTGTTCCTGGACTTATGCCCTCTTTCCAGGGCTATAGCCTTGTGGAAAAGAACCTTGTGTGTGGAATAAATTTACTGAAACAAGAAGACAWTTTTTTTTAGTAGAAGTTGCTTGAGAGCTTCTCTTACGAGTTTTGCAGTTTCCTACCGAAATCATGAACTACATGTTAACTTGGGGATTTTACATCTCTGATTCCTCATTGTGGGCTATAAACTTCCCAAATACTTACTCAGAGAACCAAGAATAAAATTAGCCTTTGTACAGCAAATCATGGAAATTTTTGTTTATCTTTATTCTGTGAGAAGAAACACTTGTGTAGTAATGTGAATTTTGTGTGTTTGTTTTTTTGTTTTTTGGTTTTTTTTCTTGTAAGGGGGAAAAAAAGTCAACATCTAAGAAACATTTTAGAGAAAAACTGTTTTAGGTAATTAATTTCAATGCCAGTGTTAAAAAGACGATGATTTTGTGAATGGCAAATGTAATATGCCAAATCCAAACTGTTTGGAAATCAACACTGTAAGAGAAATGGTTTATACCAGGTAGAGGTAGTGGCAGCATCAGCCACCTATGTTTGCCAGGAAATATGGTAATATTCCACTATGTTGCACTTTTTCTTAAGTAATTGCCCTCTATTTCCTCTAACAAAAAAAATAATGACTCACAAATTTTAAATATTTTGTATACTCTCRACTTGTTGCAGTTTGTAAATCCCTGCTATATAAAATGGTGAGATTTTTCTAATGGATTAGATCTGAATCTTGCACTTACTGGATTGCATTTAGATCACTCAACATTTATTAGGGTTAGTGTAGAATCGGTATTTTATCTAGATTTACTGATATTAATTTGTTAAAAAAAAGATGTCTTAAATAATGGAACAAGTGGCTTTCCTATTAAATTTCTTAAACATATTGTTTTCCTAGGGCCTGGTTGGGTTAGATAACCTTGTATAAAGACACACTGATTGTCTAAAAAGATGTGTTGTGTTGTGCTTGTTGCTACTACAGTGTGGCTCTCAGACTTAAAAAAATGAAAAATAATATGCAAATAAATAAAGATAATGTGCAAGTTCATATTTAAACCTGAATTTGCAAAATTAGATATACTGGTTAATTGAAGGAAGGATGTTCTGTCTCTACTGTAAATATCACTAATAACTCAAGTGGACGAGGGGGTGTTTAACATTATTGGTAGGAAGATGGTTCCAAAATGTCATGTTTTTTCTGGTTTTTTGGGTTTTTTTGAAAACACTTCCTTTTCCAGTATTTATTCATAAATAGGGAAACAGAGCTATCGATTGGAAATAGAAATGTCCAGCTTTAGAATATTGCTTTAATTTTTATTTTTTTTCCTTTTAGCTCTGAAAATAACATATTAAGTGCACTGCCTGAAGATTCAAATGAAAAGAAAAAGTTAGCTGGTTGTAAGTATCTCTATACAGTATCTCAGGTCTTGCTACAGCAGAAATTAGATTATCTACAGAAGCAAGATTTTGACATCTAAGTTATGTTCTGTAAATATTATTTATGAGTATGCTCAGTAACTATTGTTTATAGTTTTCATAAAATGTTGACCTTAAATTGTGCATCACACTCAAAAATTCAGCCTGGGGAAGAGAAGGCTCCAGGGTGACCTTATTGTGGCTGTCCAGTATCTAAAGGGGCTACAAGAGAACTGGAGAGGGACTTTTCACAAGGGTATGCACTGACAGAACGAGAGGTGATATCTACAAACTGAGGGAGGGCAGGTGTAGATGTGATATTAGGAAGAAATTCTTATTGTGAGGCACTGGAACAAGTTGCTCGGAGAAGCTGTGGCTGCCCCATCCCTGTTCTATCTATTTGGCCAGAATTTGGCGTCGATTTCTTTCGTGATCTCACTCATTTCTGTTGCCTTCACTTTCACATATATTCTTAAGTCTGTTGTCCTGCCTGGAAAGCCAGCCAGAAAAACCTGAGCGAAATTCTGGTTCTGCATTGTCAAAATGTGCTTAGCAGATGAAAAACATAAAGTGAGAAAGTATTCAGACTGACAGATTCAACCCTAAGGTTCTTTCTCAGCATAATGCTTTTGTGAAAGCAGTGCAAAAAAACCCAAGTGTACCAGTATTTAGGTTTTGTCCATTCTAGAGGATTTCAGACATAGATACTGCTCTGAGAGTGTGAATCTTTGTTTAAATAGCAGTAAATTAGACTCTTCTTTTGAAGTGAGTAGGCCTTTGCTTAGAGGCTGTATCTCCTTAAGGAATTTTTGATGGTGAGAACTGTCTATTTTCCTCAGTTTTGTTTCAGTGCACGGAATAAGAGCACAAGTAATTAGCAAAATATATTTAAATAATATAGCATCCAATATTGCAGCACATCTACACAACTGTAACTGTAAATACTGATTGCTGATTACAGGTGTGCCTTAAATACTGATCACTACAAGAGGCTGTATCCTTATATTTAAACTCATACAACTACTTAATTTTACAACCTGTGCTGTTGTATCTAAACATCCATTTAAATTTATTYTGACAGCTGATCGATCCAGCCTCCTGCATGAGTTCTTCAGTCCAGTGGAACAACTGTTCTTGAAAGGGAAAGGTTCGGCAGGCTTAGATATTCACTTCCTTCCCTTTTGTCAGGAAAAGCGTTTCTGCACTGTCATTCTGGTTAATGAACGGGTAAGAACAGAATGTATATTCTGTGTTTATCATGTCAGGTAAGAATCAGGACGTTTGCCAAGTATGTGTGAATAGGGTTAATGAGAGCAGTGTTGTGGAAAGAGACCTGGGGGTCCTGGTTGACAGAAGGTGGAGTATGAGTCAGCAGTGCCCTGGCAGCCAGGAGGGACACCCATGTCCTGGGGGGCATCAGGCACAGCATCGCCAGCAGGGCAAGGGAGGGCATTGTCCCACTCTGCTCTGGGCTGGGGCGGCCTCAGCTCAAGTACTTGGGGCAGTTTTGGGTACCACAATATAAAAAAGATATTAAGCTGTTAGAGAGTGTCCAAAGGAGGCCATGAGGGTGGTGAAGGGCCTTGAGGGGAAGCTGTGTAAGGAATGGCTGAGGGCACTTGGTCTGTTAAACCTGGAGGAGACTGAGGGGAGACCTCACTGCAGTTTCAACTTCCTCCTGAGGGGAGGAGGAGGGGCAGACACTGATCTCTGCTCTGTGGTGACAGTGACAGGACCCGAGGGAATGGCCTGAAGTTGTGTCAGGGCAGGTTTAGGTTGGATATCAGGAAAAGGTTCTTCTCCCAGAGGGTGTTTGGGCACTGGAACAGGCTCCTCAGGGCAGTGGKCACAGCACCAAGCCTGACAGAGCTCAAAGAGCATTTGGACAGTGCTCTCAGGCACATGCAGTGATTCTTGGGGAGGGTGCTGGACAGGGCCAGGAGTTGCACTTCGATGATCTTTGTGTGTCCCTTCCAACTCAGCATATTCTATGATTCTGTGAAGATACAAATTAGTTATGTACATAGTTTAAGGTAATATTTTTGCATGCGTGTGTAATTATAAAGATGTGATCTATGTGCTGACATTTGGAAATGAAACTCTTTTTCTTTTTTTTTTTTCCATGAAAATATAGTATTCCTATAATTCATGGAGGAAAAAGTGGCTTAAGAAGTAGGTTGGAGGTTTACATAAGATTACAGGCTTCAGCTAAGAAATTTAAACAAAAGTTTACTGTCCTTTTGTCTCCACTTAATTAGAATTATATGAAATGCTGTGAACAACTTTTCACTTTAAAATCATTAAGTAATAAAAAGTAATACTGCAAGAAGTGTTGTTTTGGTGGCTTTTCTAGGCATCTGAGCTTCAAAAAAGAAAAGAAATTTAAATAATTTGTCTTGACGTGGGAGGAAGAATAATGCATGGGCAGGGCATGGAAAAAGACTTTACTGTTCTGTACTTCTCCCTGTATTTATCACTGTACTTAGGGTATGCTTCAAAGTAGAATAATAATTTTCCTTTCCTAAATTTTTCTGTCAATCCAAGCTCAGAACAGACTGTACATGAATACTGGCTCCACAACCTTTCAGTCTCTCTTGACTCATGTAGCCTGGGTTTTGCCATATATGCTTAATTGAAATTCGATCAAATTACCAAGATCTAGTTTTGATCGAATTTCAGAACTTAAAACCTTGCAATCCATCTTTTTGATGTTGCTGTAATCCTTCATCTCAGTGGTCACAATCTTGTTTTTCTGTCTTTAGTCCATCTTTTCACCACTTTAACCTGTCTCCTGCATTTTGTCTCTAGCTGTCAATGTTTTTCAAAACCCTGTTGTTTTCCTAATCTTTTATGTRTGGCTGATCTCAAGGTTTGCATTCTGCTTCTTACTTTCATAACACTGCCTCTGTGTTTCAGCTTTCTCTCTGTGCAATTACATGCCTCTGCCGTTCTCTCTGCCACGTTTTGATGATTTGTAATAGTGCATCTGAAACTAAATGACTTTTTCTCCTGCACGTTCTCAGCTTCCATATTTTTCACTACTATAGAACAAGGAAGTTCTGTTAGTGTCTGGTGTTCCTATGTTTTATGGGAATTTTTTTTATTGTTTAAACAGGACTTTGGCTATGCCACCTGGCCAGCTTAATTTTTTATCTTGTTCGTAAAGGAAAATAAGACTAATACAATGATGCCCAAGCCTGTCTTTCTGACCCCATTCAATATTTGAAAATTGTGGCCATTCTTTAAAGAAAACAAACCATATGACTGAAAGTCTTAAAGACTGAACAGTTCTSTTGAGTTTCTTGAAAATTAGCAGAGATAGATAAGTGATTTTCTGTCAAAGTCTACATTGAAATAGTGAACTCACGCCCTGTTGATACCAGGGAATCACCCACAAAGAGAATGTATTACTGTCCCTGTGTCAGAGGTTAGCAATCTTTGTGGATGGTTCAATGCAAAATCAATCCAGTGCTCAGCATCATTTGAAAAGAGAAATTATTAGGAGAGAAATGCACATCAACAGTAGTACATTCATAAAGGAATATTAGGTCCGTCAGTTTCATTCGATGAAATATCTGGACACAGTCTGTAGACAAGGAAGACCCTGGCCTACTGCTTTCTGGGAGCAAATCTGAGAAGATTCTCCTTTTACCTGTTATGATTTCGTACTCTTTAAAATCTCTGCTATTGACAATTTACCTGTTTGTTGTTTCTTTATTAGAAGCAGAAGTATACACCCTGGCTGAGAAGAGTAGGCTCATGCTACATAAGGAAGAGAGCCTGAATGATAAATTATATAGTGAAGAGGAGGGAAATTGAGACATGTTAATGAAATAATATTAATCTAAGAGATGTGGTGAGAGCTGTAGGACAGTTGTACTTCAGGTGGAAAGGGAAAAGTACATTTCTGACACCTCCAGTGTTGCCTCCAGTGGTGATGTAGGAATAAATTTAGACATGTAGCTACTAGTCTCTGCTCTTAGCAAAGATCAGTTGACCTTTTCATAGGCCCCAGWGAAGCTGCTGTTGAGTCCTGTATGGTGACTGTTTCTGGAACACCTGGTCCTTTCAGCTTAGCTGAGTAGATGTGATGTGTTTAAAGGCTCCTGAAAGTGCAAAATCTTTGATATGCAGAACCTCAGGTTAGAAAAATTGAGTCCTCCACATAATTGCATAATTTGTGAGTAGTTGTATTAAATCTCCTAGGGAGAGATGAAACTGCAAGATAGCTAACATGATTTTAGATCTGTACAGTAATGGCAGAGAAAGAATTTGGCTTTCTTAAATATTGTGTGTATGACTGCAATATTTCAGTCATACCATTATCTAACTGACAAAGAAGCGTAGCCACCATGCTGTATGATGATCAAAATGACTTTATACAACGAGGATCAGACTGCTTCTTCATTACAATCAATGAAGAAAGTATTGATTTAAATCACTAGAGTTGAATCTGATTAGGAATCCTATCCATCATTGCAGCAGCTATAAATCTGTAATAACAGCAAGAAGATACACTGATTCAAGGCTTTTGGCCTACTCAAGGATGTTGCTTAAATGGTCTTGAAATAATCTTTATGTTAGCTTTTCTAAGGTTTGAAATGACAGCACGAGCCATTTATAACATTTSTCAAGGATTTGTTTCAGTATTTCCTTGTTCTTTAAGAAAAATTGAAGCTGACATTTTTCAGAGTTTTAGCATAGATCTTTTCATAGAAGATACTATGTATTGTTAAACATAACTGGGTTGCCTTTTTTTTTTATGTATCATTGTTCCTGGGAACTAATTTAAATGTGAACAACATGAAATTTTTAATGACAATAATATTTTAAATCGTAGTTTAAGGGTGCCAGTCCAGATTTTTACAGCAAAATGTCTAATATAAAATTAAATTATTTATTGAGAGAACACTTTGCTCTTACTGGCTGGCAGGGGCAACTGCAAATTCCTGGTAGCTCTACATTCTTTTGAAATGTCAGTTAGAAATGGGATTAGAGAAATAGCTCATGGTAGTTCAACAGCTATTTTATTAACTATTTCATTAACAGTAAACCTGACCCAATGTTGCTGCTGTCCTGTTTGCAGCTGATGGAAAATGGAGATATAAAACATTGAAACCACGGGCACACTAGCTAAACTCCCACAGTACAGTGAAATACCCATTCTGTCCAAAGCATCAGGAAAAGAGCTCAGCAGAAAGAAAACAGGATTTGCATTCTATGGAGATCAAAACCCAAGAATTCTTCAAAGAAGAGGAAATTGGGGAAGTTTGTTCCTACCTATAAGCATATTGGTGTCAGCAAGGACAGGAAAAGTAATTGATAGTAGAATGGCATCCTAGCAACCAGCACCTTCATAAAATTAGTTGCATGTGCTGTGAGCTTGTTAACGGTCCTTATGGAGCCAAACACTGTGTCAAACAGGAATAATTCCTCTTTAAATTGGTTCCCAGGAGTGGCTATTTGTGTGTGGGAATCCAATTTTGCTGTAGGTTTCTTTAATCCTGCTCAAAGAAGATTTGTGTGAGCTCTTGAATCAAGGAAGGGGAGAAAATGCCATCAAAGTTGAATAGCTTTCCTTCTGCTGGGTCAGAAATATAATTGCAGTGTTTTCAGCCTTAACATAAATGTCTGATGAAACTACAAATGAAGGTGAAAGAAAAAGCAGAGTTTTCTTATGTTATTGAGCAATAATAAAAGGAAAATATTACATTGGTTGGCAGGTGCACTAAATTATATAAATAAATTATTTCCTTCATATCTGAAATGAAGAATAAAAGAATATGTGTTTTTAGGAGAGTTTTACAGAATATGGTTTATGGAAATAAAGAACGACTGCCTGTTGTTGCAGAGGCATTTAATCCTTTATCTTGCTATCAGTAGAAGCTAAAATTGCCCAAAAAATTTTTGTGGTAAACAAAAAGAAGTTATCAAAACGATAATTATATATGTTAAATCTCTTGCCTAGTTCAGATAGATATGTAGGTACCTAACTTAGATATGTACCTAACTTAGATATCTTTTCAATTTGGGCTGTTCTGATTGTGGAATTTTTAATTTGGAGTACTTTCAGTGAGTTTTCTTTTCCTAAAAACCACTTTTCTGTTTTTCCTTTGCCCCTTATTTTTTTCATTCCAGCTRTAGTTCAAAGTGTTATTTTTCTGCTAGTCAATTTATCCTTTCCTCTATGAAGAATTACTATCTTTCTTTGTTCTAGTTCATGTTTATATTTACTTTCAAGCTTCTGTAGGTTTTCCATTATTTTTTATGAAGTAATTAATATTTGTGAACTTTATTTTTTTTAATGGATGGTTTGTACATGATGCTAACCTGCCTTGACTCCCACTCTTTTTTGCTTTGTAGAGAAAAGTTTCTGSCTCAAAACTAGTGTAAATATTTTTWAAAAAAATTCTAAATGGTGAAGAGCAATGAAAGTTGCTCATGAACATGTTTAAATTATATGTAACTATAGCACATAATTAGAATTCACATTTTTGCTGTATTTATGGGTCAGGCTACCCTCTTTCAGTAAAATTATACGAGGAGTTGGAAAGGATTCAGCTCGTTGAAATTTCTTGACTTTTCAGATTTAATATTATCAATTAAAGTTACTTTCATTATCACAGCATGGCTTGAAATAATAATTTTCTTTTATTTAAGCATGGTTTTAAAAAACAGGTCTTTTGAATATGTAAATTATTTCAGAGATCAAATCTTAAGTGTTACTAGGATATCTTTGCTTTTAGTTTTAATATTTTGCCTTCTGTTCTGCATGAGTTGCTTTCTGAAGTGTGGGGATGTGTATGTTCTTGTGTTTCAGATTGGAGAGGTTGTATACCTGATASAGGGAACAGGTGATTTACCTTTGCCTTCAGAATTGCCTGCATTGCATAGTCCAAATGTTTTGAGTCCTACCAATACAACAGAAGGTACAGTGAATAGAAGGGAGAAGAGTAAAATAGAGCAAATAATTATTTTTTTGTAAATATTCTTTYGTTTCCATGCATTTTTCTTAAAATCAATTAAATGCATGTGGTAAAAAAGTTGTTTATAATGAAGTATAAAAAATATTATAATGTAACCAAGTGATATTTCTTTTAATGGTTTCCAGTTCATTCTCTTCAGAGCATCAGCTGGTTGTTGGTGATCTTCAACTTTCTTGTATTGTTTTCAATGTAGTCTACATAAATAYTTTTTCATAATTTTTCTAATTTTCTTCTTCTGAATATAGGTTGCTAGCCAGATGAACCAGGACAAGTTATCTTTATCTAGAATTTTTATAGCTGTAAAACACATGAGTTTTGTATGCAGTGATGTGATCTGATAGATATTCCAAAGCTTTTGTCTTCAGACAGCCARTGATAAACTCCTGTCAGTCCTGTTTCTGAAACACTGCAACTGTCGAAATAATTTCTGGTGGTTTCTCTTAGAGGATGTAACATCATMTAGAGGGGGAAAAGAGTGGCTGTGTTATGCAGGTAGCAGAAAGATTTTGGTAAATTTAATACTGTCATAGTAGTAGTAACACTAAAGTCTGGGGTTTTTTTATTAGCTATCAAAAGCAAATTTTGGATTGGATTTCAGTCTGTGCTAATTTTTTCTTCCCTATAGTGTTGAAAAATAAGGCATTATATGGAATAAATGGCATGTACTAGATTAATAGCATGGAACTAAACATTGAAGGAATTTTGTATTCTGACTTTTCTTTGGAGATTAGAAATTTTAAATACTCCATGCAGTTCCACTAGCAGCTGACAAATGTGGTGTGTGGTTTTGATTTTTTTTTCTCTTTTGTTTGTTTGGGATTTTTTTAACAGATTCAAGTGCAGTACAGAAAGTTTTATATTTGAGGTGTGCACTTGGTCAGACTCTGGAAGAAAAACTGAGGATTCCGTTGATCAATGAGTCAAGAGAGAGGGCTCTGGCTCTTGCTGCACAACAGCAGATGTCAGCTCTTGAGTATGAAAGGAGATTGATGACTGGGACTCTGCAGAGCAGCAGCGTTCGAGTTGCAACTGCATTGTTGGGGCTGTCCAGAGTAGAGGTGAGAAACACGATTCTCTGGTGCTGCAACAAAATTTAGTTGTTCTTGATTTGTAGGACTGAATTTTTTTTATGTTTCAGGAAATAGTGTGARGTTATGTTTTTTTCCCACATCTGACAGTTACTAATTCCAAATCTCCTCAGACACTGCAATATTTTAGATGTTCGTCCTGAAGCTGCTTTGTCACTCCATGCTATTAAGAAGTGTTTTCTGTAAGAAAACTTGGCTGCAGAKAAGAAAAGCACTAACATTTTACTTAGCTTCTGAAAAATACCTACAGATTAAGAAATTTATATTCTATGTTACAGGTATCTGTATTAGTATTCTTCATTATGCATATTTTTGTACGAAATGAAAATTCTCAAATGAGATTTTTTTTGTTTTTAAACCAATACACTTTGAGAACAAATGAAGGAGCAGGCAAGACTTTTCCTTGCCTTGCAATCAATACAAAATAGTTTTGGAAAACCAGAAGTCTTTCTAATAAGATATAGCTCCCCACTTATGCATCATTCCAACCTATACATATTTTCCCAAGATTTCAACATCTAGAAACAAAAAATCCTCCCAGGGTAGTCCATTAAACAATCAGTTATTASTTGTGAATAAATTTGAGTAGTAATATTGCCAAATAAACAAGGCTTTTTCTCATGAAGAATCCCAAATGTAGCCTTCTATGGATGATAGCCACACTCTGGGTTTTAATTTCCCTTGTGCACCTGATGTTACCTGGCCTCCGACAGATCGCTGGGCAGCAGTGTTATTCTAGTTTTTCACTTACACAGTTCCCAGTGCAAAGAGGAAAAAAATTTTCCCTAGTGATTTGATGTTGCTAAATTTAGGCCTTTTGTTTAGAGCWAAGTACAAAAAGTAATATAAAACAAATAAAATGAGGGAAAATTACATCATAACTTTAATCTGCTGTGTCTTTGTAGTGGGACAATTGTAATCGTGTCATCTAGACTCAAGTAGCTTCCTTTGGGATTATGGCTAGTCTGCTGTGGTAACATTTCATTGACTTTTCATAGTTGAAGTCCCTTAATATCACACTCACTTAGCAAATACTTGATGAAAGGTCTGACTGCTCTGATGGGATCAGAGTAGATMTGTGGATGGGATCAAGACAACATCATAGGAACATTCTTTTTACCCCTGGACATGCTAAGATGCAATATGAGTTCTAAAATCGCACACATCATGGAAGAGTGGAGGATAATTACCTTAATTATATTATAAAATATATCGTGGTGGATATTAACACTGAATAAATTATCAGAAGTATTTTTTCCGTGTACAGAAAGTCTTATACTTGCTTATGACAAATAAAATGGGGAAGTTCTGCTGCATGCTGATGTAGAAAAGAGTTTACACATTAAAAGTATCTCARTGTGGTAAACCACTATGCAGACTAAATTATGAAAACTGTTCCTAATAAATTTTTGTCATAAATTCGTGCTGTCTGTTTAAAAGGGTCAGCATAGACATTCTGGTGGCATTAACTGAAGAAACTTTTTCTGAGGGGAGCTAATATTCTGCAATCAAATTTGAARCTGAAGTATGGTTTTAGGTTGTCTAAATTCTGCCCTTCAACCCCCACCCCAGGGGGGAAAAAAAAAARGCCCATCCACAGCTCCAATGGTTCAATGAGTTATTTAGGCTCATTAAATCCTTTGGGACACATGTTGAAGGTTAGAGATAAATCCAGAACTTTTGGAAATCTGTTACTCTCTTTTGGATTTCTATTTTACCTTTCTACTTTCTTCCTGCAGATATAATCATGTTAGACAATAGATGGGCAGAAGGGAAAATACCCTTACATTAGTACTACTTGGTCCACTTTTTTGCCTGTCAAATTGAAGAATAAATAACTAAATAATTGCATGCTTTCCTGTCATTCTAAACTGGAAATTTTAGTCATGCTTACTTAAGTCACATAGAAAACTGTAAGAAAGGTAGGCTGTGTTTTTGGAGTCAGACTGGATATGCATAATCAGTAACTAGTGCTGTAATTTTTTACTTGACCYATCTATACACATGGCTGAAAATCCTAGCTATTTTTGTACTGTATTTTTAGTGTTTCTTTTCTTTGCTGTAAGGAACAAAGATCTATTTTGAGTGTTTTAATGATTAGGCTTAGTAAAACATATAATGATTTTTTATCTTTTTCCCATACAATTGCATTACTTTCTTACTTCCTGAGTGTTTCTTTAATTCCTCCTCAAACACCTTCAGGTAGTAGTAAAGATTATATAGGATGGAACTCTCAGCCACTCTTAAAGTTGGGTCTGGCATCATTGTGAATAATTAACAAAGGCTGTTTTGTGAATAATTTGTGATGATGAATAAGAGAAAGCTGTAAGTTGGAAGTTTAGGTGAACATAGGTAACAAGGGAAGGAAAAGGATATCTGCAAAGAAAGGGAGGAGAACATGGAAGAAGAACATGTTTAGAATGAAGTTGCTAATTGTGGTAAATAGAGGAAAGTGAATAAAAGAAAGAAGAAAATAATAATAATGAGAATTTGTTCATTTGAGAGTGTGAGGGGAAGGATGCTGCAGTTAGTGAAGTGAAATTCAAAGTAACATGCCTCATTTTAGGCCCAGTTGCTAGATACAGGACTCTTTCTTCATAATCGTAGGTGCCACTAATTTCCTTGTATAACTTGACATTGTGCTAGGAAAGGAAGAGAAGTCCTGTTCTGCAAGAATCCCAGAACTAAGGCATTCCATCTGAATGTGGACACCAGATCTACCATAATCCAGCTGTTAGGACACTGTGCATTTCCTTTCTATCCTGCTGTCCCTGGGACTGAGCAACATGGAGTATTTTTATCTTAGTACACCATAGTGGTGTTGATGAATTTTGGTTTTGATCAAGGAAAAATGAGCAGGGACCTTGTGCACTTGGGGCTGTGGCTTCTGCTCTTGGGCTGGTGTGGCAAGGTCTCATCCTGTGTCTGTCCRGCTTGGATCTTCAAAGTTTGTGCTCTTCATAGGCCTCCAGGAATCAGGAAGGATTCTTTGTGTTACTCCATATGATTATGGAAATTTGTAAGCTCAGCGTAAACAATTTGCTTTTTTTAAATATGGGTGTGGGTTTTTTTGAGAAAGAATAATGGTGTCCTTGAGCAGAGAAGATACTGGGAATAAAAAGTTGCATTAGATACGTTTGAATGGGAATGAACTTTTCACAAAAGGGTCTGTGGTCAGATTTCGATTTGCTGAACTTGCAAGTGGGACCAATGTCTTTTATATTACATCACTTATCTTTTGATGTGGGATTAAGGGAGATGGCAAACACGATTGATCACAGGGATTCTGAGAGACCAAGATAATAAATTTCTTTATTCATGAGGAACAGTTTTAGAAGTTAATTTCTGGAAGAAAGAGATGGGGCTAAATTAGGATATGAATATGCAAGGAAAGAGAAAGGTGCCTCAGCACTCTGTAACAGAATCTGCCATCCTTCACATATAGAAAGTGCAGATGGTATATCTAAGAAAATACCTTGGAAAATCAATTACTCTGAAAAATATCAAGTTTAATTCAGATGCTTTATATACCCTCCATTCTTTTTTTGAAAAATTTTTCTAAAAATGTAATTAATCCTGGGAACTGAATGCGAATACTATTCTTAACTGGTAATAACAGTTCCTCACTTGGAATATCATGAACCATCACACTGATGAAGTAGAAATACTTGGAATCTGTCTTATTGTAACAGAGCAGCCTTAGACCTGCATCGATCATGAGAGTTAAAAGATATTAAATTCCATTTAACTCTTATGGCCCAGAAAAATATGAAAAATTGGAGCAGTTGCAACATTTAACTGAATTGTGTTCACATTTTCTCTTGGAAATGTTAGCCTGTGAGGCAGCAGAATTTAGTCTTACGTGTTTGAAGAATTTTCTTTTTCCCCATGGTCTCTCATTAAAAATGTTTTCATCCTTTACTTTTTTACAAGGTGCCGGGAAATATGTGAAATGTTCATAGATTATGTAATACTAACCAACTGGGTTTTTTACCTAACAGATATTTAAAAATGAGATAACATGAACAAGGATTTTAAAGTAAAGTATTTCAGTGATTTTTTAAATCATAAGATATCTGTCAAGATAATTATAATTTAAATGTGTTCAGTGCTCCACCGAAGGTCATCTTATGATTATTTTGTCAGTTAAGATTTACCAAAACTATGTAATCATGCTGGATTTTTATTTCAGTGCTGGAAAATAATCTAGTTACCAAAATAATGTGTAGATATAAATTTATTTTGATTATGCAGAAGATGAAGTCAAATTCTAACTGGCAAATGTGTATAATTCTTTGGATTAAGATCTTCCCATTTCAAGTGAGAATGAAATTTTTTTCCCACTGCAAGGTCTTCTGGAATTTCAGTCCTCTCGGAGAGAAGTGGAACCTGCAATTAATATGGCAACTGAATTATTTGCACTTATTGATTTTTTTATTCATTTTCTCTGTGTGTGAGAGTAATGTCACTGAACTTCCAGTCTTTATGATAGAAATTAGTAAACAGTGAGTTCAGATTTTCAACTCACATAATAATTTTTCTTGTTCCTTCTGTAAATTATATTTGCACCATACAAGTTCATATACAGTAATACAAGAATTATGCAAACAATTTGTTTTGATGTGTATTTTTTTAGTCAAAATTCCTCTTCATAGAACAAGAATTTTGAATAATTATCTGTTTCTCTATTTATTGTGCCAAAAAAACGATAGTAACAGCTAAAGCTTAACAAGTTCCCAAAGTCCCTATGAACTTTGTGCTTAACACTRTATTGACACTTTGGATGGGTAGATTAATGGTCAAAAAAAAGAAAAGGCAGAGTGTAGGTCTGCTTTCTAAAACCAGCAAGGGAATGTGAGGTTTGTACTAAAACAGGAAAAAAAAGCAAGCCAAAAAACCCCTCCACCAAACCAAAGCAGAACCCAGCCTAGCTGATTTAAACAGTAATTTGACCATATTACACCTAATGATAATCTTTAAGGATAATTGCTTTTCAGTCAAATGCTGTTTTTGAATTCTCCCACATGAATTTGCATTCCCTGGCCCACTGAAATAGCTACTGTGATACCTGCTGTCCTGGCAGTATTTTAAAGCAGTAGACTTTGAGAATAAACCAGTTTTCTTAGCAAACATGAATATTTCTGTGTTTATCTCCTCTGCTGATAATTCACAGCAGTCATAAATTCTAAGACTTACCTGTAAAAAAGACATTCCTAGGTTTTAAATTTGTTCGAATTACAATAACTCTTGAGCATTGCAATTCTACTGTTAGTGGATTGAAAATGGCAATTTTGAGCAAGTAGTGTATTAAATCATTGCATTATTTTTGTAATGTTATCCTCCAGGAGTCAGATTTATTATGAGGTTCAGATGTCTATATTRAGCTTGCCTTAATATACTGTGCTAATCCTTTACTAATATGTTTCATGCTGTTGATTAGCAATGCTTTTTACCAAGAGGAGGAACTTACTTGTCCCTAAAATTAATTCTAAATGCCCTAATTTCTAAAATACATTGTCAAAATTAAAATATCAAAACTTAACTCAGCTATTAGTTATCCCTTGAAAAAAGCAAAATAATTTTTCTTTTTCATGCTTTTTATTACTCAGAAACTTTATGAAGTAAGAAGAAACGTCTTTCTACAACTGATACAAAATATGTTTTTCTTTTTGTTTTTTTTTCCTCCACTTTTCTTGCGTCTCCTCGATACGTATAAAGGCTCGCAGAGGGTTTTCTGGGTAGGATGTGAATTTACTGTCAATTTCAAAATGCATTTTTCTTAAACAAATGTTTTGGATGTGTGATGTTGAAAAAAAATTATACAAGACAGGTTTTATTTGGAAGGATCACTCAGAATTGCTATGTAACTTTATTTTTTACCAATTCCATTTTAGAATTAATCCTATATAGTTTTGCATTTCTTAACCTGAAAATATTATGAGATGATTGTTCAAAAGTACACATTATTCCTTCATTTGCAGAGACGTGCACTTCTGAAACCTCGTCTACACCCCTCAGAGTTGAAGTATGTGGATTACAGTGTAGAAGTGAGCATGAAGGAATTCTTTGAAGTTCCTAAAAAGTTCTCTATTCCAGTATTGGCATCAGCCAGAGTTCGTTTGGAACCTTCATCAGCAAAAGACCTTGCACGTCAAACAACAGGTAAGAATAGTCTTAGAAATGATGAATTTGTTTGGATTCTTTTGCCAAGATAATCATTAGTTTTAAGGTTTTCTGAATAGATCTAGAAAATGATCCTTCTCTCCTTTCTACTGTTGATCAGCTTTGCCTTTTTTGTCACTACCCAAGTTCTATATGTTAGATTAAACCAGTGCTTTCCACTTGCCATTGGTTTTCTCAAAGGCACCCAAGCACAGGAGACTTGCTGTAAAAGAGAAATTAATTTGGTCTGTTTATCTGACCTGAATTTGTGCTGATTTCTCCCTTTCACTTCTCACGCTGCACTGATCTGTGCTCAAATTGTGCCACTCATATCACATCTCTTTTCTTGTTTGCTCTGCTCAGTCAGCCAGAGGGAGATTTCAGTTAGTGGTGTGCTGTTTTCTCCCTGTGCCTCATCAAGTGAAAGTTGTGCATCAGCCTTCAGAGTGGTCTTGCCAGCCGTGGTCACTCTCTGTCATCTCTAATTTTTCTAGTATCTTAAATTTTATACTGAGATCTTAATTCTTTTCTTTTTTCCCCTTGGCTTTCATTTTGATCCCTCCTTTGCTAGTTGATTTTTTTTAAATGCTTTATTTAAACCCGTAAGCAGTCTATGTTGCATTTCTTAAAAAAAACCCCAAACAACTTGAGCAGTGGAGAGCGCTGGGGTTGTTTAGCCCAGAGAAAAGGATTCTCAGGGGATAACTGCAAATTTAACAGAGGCTTGAATTATAGACAGTCCATCCATAGTTTTGTTTCATCAATTCTTTTCTTAATCCATGGAGTCCTCCTGCATGTTTCTGCAGTTCACTTCTCCAAGTGTCGCTGGAATCAGTCATGTGCTTTGATGGTGCATGTTTGTTTTGATGCTTGATAGGTTTTTTGATGACTTGGGTTTTTTGTTTATTTTCTGAAATAAAAAGAAATAATTTCTTTATTTTTTTCTGACAAGTCTTTGTTACAGATACTTTAATCAAAGTAGATGTATCAGTGCTATAAAACATTTTAGGGTGGGTTTTTGGAAGATGGCAGCAATAGTTATGGCAGTATCTTTATCCATCAAAGGATATTAAACAAATACCTGAAAGAGGAGAGTAAGCAATGTAAAGTCAGTGTAGACCAACTTTTTCATATGTATTTTTTCTTTCTAGGATGCTTAATAGTTACATGACCAAGTAGAAATGTCAAGATGATGCAGAAAACTAAATGGGGCTTTTGTAGTGAATTCAGAGAGAATTCTGCTGTAAAGAACAGCAGAAAGGGGAGCTGAGATAACCAGCTGATAGCATGAAAACAAAGATGTGTTCAGGAGAAAGACAGTGCTGGCTGATTCAGTGTATTTATTGTACTAATGAGAAACCACAGGAATAATTACAAGCTCTTAGAACATCTAATATTGTGACAGAAGTCCCCAGGTGATGTTCCTGTGGACAGAGACAAACCATTGGTCTCATCTAAAAATTTTGACATCTTTATCTGAGGAAGCAGCAGTGTTTTAGTCCAGAGTGGAAGTAGCTACTTCTCTGAAGAAATGACAGAGTGCATAGGTTTGGGAAGAAAAACAAAGGTGAAAGTAAGCTAACTAAAATCAATCTTTGGATCAGAATTTCTTAGATTGCAGTAGCAGGAAGTGTGCAACCAATATTTTAGGAACTCTGCCAACAGGGAATTAGAAGGTAAAAATCAATGCCACTCAAAACATTTTCTCGTAGAATAGCTCTTGTTCAATGACCTTATTACATTTTTGGCAGTATTACAGAGCAAATAGATAAAAAGAGTACAATATGTTTACTTCCAGTGTGATATCTTGATCAAAACTCATACTGTAAACTTGCGTAGATCTAAAATAATACATTTCCCAGATTGAAAAACTTTAGCAAATGTTGTTAATTCATTACTGGAGAGTCATCAGAAAGGGATTCTTTAGGAACCGGTACTTACTGGACAGTGCTGACTACATTTCAATAATTTGTTGAGTTAGCAATAACACAGATTTTGTGAAGGAAGTTAATTGGAGCTATTAGTTATAAGCTATGAATTTTAGTGCAACCAAACATGTAGTAGTATATGTGGCACAGTGTGCATGCTAAACGATTTGATAAGTAAGAAGATTGTGTCACATACCATGGCACTTGTTCACCATTGTCTCAAATGAGATCTTTGAGAGCTTCAGTCTCTCTGTATCGTCAGAAACAGCCTGGGAAATAATTCAATCCCCACATACAGCTCAGGAGAAAGGTAAATGCCAGTAAACCTTCAGTGCCTTACAAACCAAAGGATAGTGGATTGAACATTGTAGAAAGTCATGTTAGGCATAATTGAAAAATGTAGCAACATTGAAATATGTTGCCTTTTTCTTAGAGGTCTGTGTTAGGAAAGAATGAAAAGGATAAAATGTCAGGTGGAATTAAAATAATGGCTTCAGATTTTAGCAACAAAGAAGTAGCATCCAAAACCAGCTCCATGCTTCACCAAACTAACAAGTTCATTCTAAAGGTGAAAACACAAGAAACTTTGAATAGAGAGGTTTTATGGCTCAGAGTTGTAACCTGCTAAGTGTCCATCTGTCTTCATATATTCTGTGCACATTTAGGATAAAACAATGATTTAATGATCAGTACTTTTTGGTGTTATTTTACAAATGTACATGTTTTAAAACTTTTCAATTTACTTGACAGTGTCGCCGACTTTGTAATGCACATGTATGTTTATAATCTTTAGAATTATTTAAGATTTCCTGCCATGCAGTCTTATTTTAAAAAACTGTATCTGTATAAATGAGCATGTTCTTCCTGCAGGTAAGGACCATGTTTGGCAAGTCAGAGCTATTATATTATCTTTGTTGAATAGATTTTATAAGCATTTTATCTGCTGTATATTTGCTGGTCGTGTCCAGCAGCACGACACCACTGTGGCTGGGAAAGAAGGAAGTGGCTGTGGATTTTGGAGTAGAACTGAGAAAACCAATACAAAAGTCAGTGCTATTTGTCTTTTCAACAGTTAAAGAAAAATCAGCTTTAACTCAGTTTTAGTTAAAACTGAGTTAAAGCTGATTTTTCTTTAACTGTTGGCAGAACAGCTTCTTGGGCAGTTGGGTTTGTCTGAACAGCATGGATTTTATGCAAAATAATGTTATGTATGAAAGGGGAGGAAGGGCTTTGTTTTGCAGTGATGTCTCCCAAAATATTTGAGAAATCTGCAAAGCAGCAGAGTACCTATCTCACAGTGTGAACTAAAGCTGTGAGCCTTACTTCCCACTCTGTGTTTTTCTGACTTCAGCCCCCTTGCTCTTTCATCAAAGGAGTTGCTGTAAAATTCTGAAAAACAAGGATCCTCGAATGCATAGCTGAAAAAAATACAGTGCAGTTATTGAAAAGTGCTATTATTGTACTATGAAGGAGAACATATTACAGGAACAGCACATCCAGTTCTGTTTTCCACACTTTAGACAGAAGCTTGCAAATGAGGAAGGGTTCTGCCAAGTTCTATAGTAATTTTCAAGGTCTTGAAAGATTGAATACCTTGATCTCTCCATGGTCTCTGAGGGAAAGAGGTCCTGTTCAGGTTACCTGTAATTATTTAAAAAGGGAACAGATGTCTGACTGTAAAGACTGTTAAGTGCTCTATGCAGAAAGCACAGCACTTTCTGCATGAGATAGAGATTTGTAATGAAACAATTTACGATACCTGTAAAATTATGTGTGAGGTTTATTAAATACCAACACAGACTCAAGAGAAACAATAATCTTTCTACTCCTCATTCTTTAAAAAAGGAAGTGGAAGCTTTCCTGAGATACACACTTTTGCTCCAACTGCTGGGTTAGGGCTTAATATAAGAATTATTTGGTGAAATTCTAATGCTRAGATAAACATCCAATATTATGTCTTTGATATTAAACAAGAATTTATCCCAGAATTAGGAAATTCTGGAATTTTCTGGAATAGGTTATGCCTTTATGTATTGTAACATGACACTGACGATTGCTTTGAGTAATGGAAGCGTAAAAATTCCTGAGGCAGAGCACCTCTCACAGCTGCCTGTGACAGTTCATTGATACTACAGCATCCGAGTGCTTTGTAAGAAGGGCTTCCTATTTGGTTTTCTTTTTTTCAGACTGTTTTTTTTGTTTGCAGTCTTCTGCCTTGAAATGACTTTAGATTACCACTTGTACTATTAGCAGAAATCTGATAGCAATACCCTTGGACTAGAAGTATTTTAAAAGAAAATATATGGAGTAAATGATTGATAGCAATTGCTGTTCTAAAGCATTACAGCAGCACATCAGTAGCAGCATATCAATACTTTATTTTATACCTTTTAATAATAACCAAATACCAGCAGCTCTGCTCATGTAATGATAAATACACAAACATATTCCATTAGTAATGATAAAGTTGTGCAGTTCTGTAAGATAATAATAGATTTTAATTTTCAAATGGATATGCACCTAAGCAAGTATGTCCTGATATACACTTACTGAATTTTTTTATCATGTACATTATTGAACTTTCCTAAGGCAAGCATGCACTGGGAATGCTTCTCGTCATGCCATATGGTTTAGTTTTTTTCCTAGTTTATAAAAATAAACATGAAAAACCTAGGCATGAAAATAAAACCAAAACCATATATTTTTTGATGGCTAGGTTGTTCTATTTCACATTAAAATTGTCCAGGAATAAATAGAAGCTCAAAATGCATTTTCAATGAAGAAGTGTTGTTCCACCTTGCTCTATAATTCAGATATGGTATCAAAAGCTAATAATAGACTTCTGTTGCCTCTTCTTACAGGATTTGACGGTGTTGGCTCCCTGCTGGTATACTTGCAAAGAATATCCAAGAAGAGTTCTCTTTTTTCCTTTTTTTTTCCTCTTCTCCCCAGTGAATGATGAAAAATCTTTCTCTACAGGACTATCAAGAATTGTTAGATATTTTCTACTTTCTTGATAATTGTTCTAGAGTTAATTTATTCAGATTGTTCTGACTTTTTTGTGACTTCTGTTAAAGCAACTACTGGCTTACCTTTTTATCTTTTTCTAAAAAGAAAACTTTCCTCAGAGAATTCCAGATTGCAGAAAGAAAGGAACCTCACCACMGAAGTCTCTAGCTGGCTCTTATTATATCTTTTCACTATAAGCCTTCATTACTAATCTTGCATTAACTTGCTATTTTGCAGTAAGTGAGATAAAAGATTTGCTTTTGATTTTCTCTCCATGTAATTCTTACTTATACATTCAGTACAGTCTTTTTAATAGTTCTGAGCTCTCTTCTTTGTTTGTAGGAAATTTTGTTTAGTGTTCGTTCTTTTCCTCTCTGTTGCTTATTTTTAAAAGATCTTGTCTCAGCCACTTCCAGTCACAAAGAATCAGTTTTGAAATTTTTTTGCAAATTTTGGGTGTATGTTTTAGAGACACCCTTAGCTCTGACTTTGTTGTAAGTTTAGATCAAGAGTCTTTTAATTACTGCTCTGCCTTATTTTCTCAATGTAATTCCTTATAATTTGGCTAACCCTTTTCAGTGGGGACTATTCATCAAACACCTTAAGAAAACACCTTCACATCCTGGTTTCTAAAGCTGTATTAAACAAACTTTTTACTTGGCAGCATTGCCCATTGCTCTAGTGACTGCTTGTTTCTAAAATGCCTATGAGTATTTTTCACAAATATTAGGGGCAATGATTATTGAACAAACAGCCCCCAAGAAACTCTTAGTTCTACTTTCTTGTAGTGCCACACAGCTCCTCACTGGCTTCTGAATGTGATACACAAACATGGCTGCTGACAAGACATTGAAAAGAGTGTCTCCCATTTTCATTCTTAAATCAGTTAAAGAAAACCTGCTTTAATTATTTTTTTTTCCTCAGTAGATCTTCCTTTTCTGATTAAGTGCATCTAAGTGTTTGTTTCAATGTAATGATATACTGTATTTAAATGGAAAAAAATGCAAAAAATGGAAAAAAGAACCAATAAACAGTTGGTAGGATTTTTAGAAACTCTTCTACAAATCGGTTTTATTAAGATAAAGTGAAAGAAAATTAGCAAATAAACATGCAGAGTGATAGCAAAAATTTCAAAACATATTAGCGCTCAATAAGAGATATAAAAGAGTAGTTGCTTTTTCAAGACTACCGAGTCATGTGATGTTCTAATTCAGATGAGCCCATCTGAAGACCTGATATACAAGCAGAAGTCAGAAGAGTCTGGGCTTTTCATTATGGTTGCTTATTTCACCTTCTAGGAGTCCATACCTGCAAATTCAGTCTTCAGGTTAATTTATAACCAGTTTTTTTGTGACACATGCATAGTGTCAGAGGCTGAGATAAGTTCGCTGAGAAATTTAGCTTTGAACTTCTAAATAGRTAGAACCATCACAGCTGAACAAAAGCTGGTAGAAAGTGCACTGGCTGACTGCTGAAGGCCCATAGTCTCCTACCTTCAGAAATTATGCCAACAGACTGTGGCATGGAAGACAAGCATTTCTGTTGTTACTCATTTCCTTCTCCCACAACTTGTAATAAGGCTAAACAGTGATTACTAAGTGCCATTATTTCTAACTTACAGAATATGTTTTTTCTTACATTTTAATGTCAAAACAACTGTCACTACTTTTCTTTGAAAGATACCCTTTGTTGGCTAGTGCAGCTAGAGGACTTACTTTGAATTCAGGCAGATCTAAAATGACGAGTTACAAGATTTTTAAGAACCAGAAGACATGAACTTTGTTAGTTCCAGGTGGWGTTTTGCAATAAGTAAATGGTTCAGGATGCCAGGCAGTTCCCAGAGAATATGACCAGTGCCTGTGTGCTGTAATTCAGTTTTCCGAGAATGAGTGGTAACATTACACACCAAAAGTTTTGGTTTTGGCAAATGCCCCTGTTTTGACAGCTGTCTCGCAATGAAACCCAATATGATTGAGTAMATGTTTCCCATAGGCACTTGTCAGGCATAAATCTAGAAAATAAAACTGTTGGCTTATTGCACATGGAATGTTTCTCTGTCAAACAATAAATATTGTGTGTAGGAATGGAAACTGTAGAAAACCCCCSTATTGTTCTACCTGACTTTTCACTGTTGAAGAACTGCTTGCAGCCTCATTCTTTTTGATGGATGCAGGCTCTGCTTCCTCTTACATGGACATTAAATAAATGATGGCCATGACTTACTGTTAACACTTTTGTCTCAGGGATTTTTAGGCCAATTGTGACCTCATGAATAATTTTCATTAAATCTTTGAATATATCCCTAAATTAATCTTTGTTGAATGTCTTGTGAGACTGAAAAGGAAGAAAACATGCTAAGCTGGGACACTTTTAAGCCCAGTTTACTTTCTAGTATTTAAAATTAACATGAAAAACATTTTGCAGGGAAAAAAGTCAGCCTTCACCTATAATTCAAAGAAAAGTGATTTCTGTAATAATTTTGATTTGAAGATCCTGTCTCACTTCAGAAGCCATATCTTACTGTRGAAGATACTTGTCTTAAATAAACATCACCATTTACTTGCTTTCCTTTTAATTCATTGTAATTTAGCATAATATTTAAATTATTCAACTGATTTATTCTAAAATGTATTTTTTAAATCTACAAGAAACCAATATTTTTTACGAAAGTAATGCCAAACTAAATATTATAGTTATGGAATGTACTTTTCATGGGTTTTCTTCTTAAACTTTTCTATAGGAGGTATTTCTCTTTGAAAGTGTGCATTTCACATATGGGTCCAACTCAGGGAAAGATAACCCTAATTATTAGTGATTAAAATTTCAATTTAGTGCAAGAAAGTAAAACTCATGTAGAAATATTTTGGATCTTCCAGTACACTGTATTATCTTTATTCAAACACGTGTTTAAACATCTACTTTATCTTTAAATGTGTACTTTAAATTTGAAGTAAATATTTTGTTTCAATATCTTACAATAATTCTGTGGMTGGGGACTAATGAACTGAAGAATGGAAAATCCAGTTTCATTCCTTGCATAACTGACAAACTCAGGTCACTTTTGTGGAAGATAGCCCATGAGGATAATAACTCAATGATAAAATAGAAAAAAAAAATTAAAAAATTACTAGGCCATTAATCTTGTCTTTAAAAGAGAACAAACTAATTATTTCAGAGAGGGTTAAACCTGAGGTGCAATTTATAATCTTTCTGATAGTCTAGTAATGTTGAAAGATGAATAATGTCACTCCGTATGATTTGTCTCTTGAACTTGAGCTTTTTTTTTAATGGAAAACCTGAAGTAGTGATGACATAAAGCCACAAGAAAACTTCAGTTGGGTGTTCATTATCAGAAAGGGGAGATCTGAATACGTGAGAAGCACCACTGTGTGGAACAGAATGAGCAGCATTGCAAATGAAGACTGATTGCACTTTGACAATTCAGTTGTTGTCATTGAAGATATTAGAATAGTTTGAATCTGGTTGTCACACATATCATCAGAAAATAAGCCAAATAAAGGAGAAAAAGGAAAATTCCACAAGAATTTTTCGGGTGTTCCCCCTCTGAGAGAATTGCATTGTTTGGAGTTTTATCTGTGAGGTTCTGTTGTGTCATTGTTTTGTCTCTGATTTTCCTTGTTCTCTTTTTCCAACTTTAGGCATTGGTTTCTAACCTTGGAAAACAGTGAAGAGAATCAATCTTTGTTGTATGTTAAACTACAGTGAAGTTTTTACAGCTGYAGTCTTCATGTAGTTTTTCAGGGGTCTTAGAGACTCCTGGGAGTGGGGAGTTCTTTACAGGCAGTCACTGGAGTTTGTCACCTACCTTCCTTTCTCCTTTGGAATGTGTCCTACAAGAGCTAGTGAGGGTCTTAAAATACTGTGAAAGRGTCTGATCTCTTCTGAAAGCAAGAGCAGAGGAGAAAGTCTTTGCAGCAGACTTGTTGGACCTTGCTCTGTGCAAAAATGGGCAGCATTTTTATTGCTCCTTCCTTGCTCTAGAGATTACTGTGAGGAGTTTTTCCTATGTCCTATGGATTGGAAGAATGAGACTTTTCATGATTCTGTTTCAGTTTGGACACCCCTGGCAGTTTTGGAAACTCGGACTTTCAAGTCAAGATTTGGCATAGAAAAAAGTCTAATGAGTTGTCACAAGAACTACTACATTTAACAGAATTCGATTCACTGTAGGGGCTACTCTTAGCCACATATACTGTATTATCACTGATATATCTGATGGTGGCTATTGGCAAAAATGTAGTAACTATTATGCTTTTTAAAATATTTACAGAAACTCATATATGTTAAACTTTTCTACTAGAATTAAGAGATCTTTTAAAATACCTGTCTCTGTGCACTGCTAAAATCAACAGAAAATATTTTTTAGATGCTTCAATATACCATTTTTTTGGAAATTAGCTGATATGGTAACACTCCTAAAACTCCATTGTTTCTTTGAAATTGTTGCATGCACTGCTGGGGAGACTGTCCTACACTTTATTAGAAACTTCTTCGGATTCTGCTTGTGAATTCAATGTTTGTGAAAAACTTTACAACATCGCAATTTTTACTTTTTTTTTTTTTTTTTAGATGGAAGTGATACAGTTGAGCTTCCTATAAAATTCATTCCTCGGAATCCTGGTCGCTACCACTGCCAGATTCTTCTGAAGTCCCCCTGTGATATTCGTGTCTATGAGGTTGAGTGTGTGGTGCATGCAGAGCAGGCAGATGCACAGATTGAATTTGCCACTCCAGCTTACCAGACAGTGACTCAGGATATTCCAATTGTAAGTTCACTCTTCTGTGGAAAACTAGACTAAGATTTAGGATTTTGGAAAACTGGATTTCAGATCAATACTGTTAGAACGTACAGTTTTGAAATGCACAAATGCATGTAAATACTGACTTGAGTGTTATTTTTCAAAGTCCGTGGTGTAGATAATATAAAGCCTGTCAAGAAAATAATTTACTTCAAGTGAATTATTAGTTTGATGGGCTTAATTCTGATGTTTTGCTTCTGATAATTCTCAGTCTGTTATTTAATAATGTTATCACAACGGAAATGAAAAAAGTACTTATTTAATCTAGCRAATAAATACACTATTTCTGAAGAAAAAAAAATATGTTGAAGAATAAAACAGAAGAACTAGATTGCATACAGTTAAAAAAATGTGGTAAGCATAAGCAATATATCATGTATAGTTTTATCATATCTCATTTGTGTATGAAACTGTGGACACATGAGTAGTAACGCCAGAGGGTGAAGATGGATGCAATATCATCTGCCTCAGAAAATTATTGGTCAAATTTTAGAGAACCTTTCCCATTTAAAATAAAATAAAATAAAAAAAATATATAGGGAAGTAAGTTCAGTTGCGAGAGGAGATATAAAGATTCTTTAAGAGATTAAACCAGTAATATATTTCCTGAGATTTGAACTACAGTTTGGTCTATGTACTTGATGTAGAGCCACTGAGGAATACTAGCAAGTTAATTTATAAAGAAATTATTCTGAGATTTTGTAATCAAAAGAGTGGGGGCAGATTCAAACAAGAAGACTCAATATCTGGGAAAAGACCATACGGCATGCTCTTTCAAATATTGAGAGCAGACAAGGAACTAGTTCATCAGAAAGAAAAAAGAAAAGGAAAGGAAAAAAAAAAAGGGAAAGAAAATGAAAGGAAACCACATTACAGTGCGTGTTTTAGGTGGAACACTTTATAAATGGAGCAAATTAAACGGTCAACTGGTTTGCTTAAAGTCACACAGTGAATTAGTGACAGAACCAGATTAAGAACCCAGCTGAATCTGAGATCTGTGATTAGTTTCTTTTAAAGTTTCCATAATTTTCTCAAGCATGAGATGAATGTAAGTGTTCCATCTGTCCCTTTCAGACTCTGCAGGTATAGGTCCARTACATGGAGCCTTATTATGTACCTTGGGTTGAACGACCAACCATCCTGTGAGGAGATTCTAACTCCCTTAGGATTAATTGTGTTTAAATTAATTGACTTGACAGGCTTTGGAAAAGATTTTGCATTAAGCAGAGATCCTGTAGGGATTAGATAATTAATTAATTAAAACTGTTTGTTAATGAACAAGTACAAGGGAGTAGAATTTAACAAATATTTTCTTTTAATTTTCTAATGTTTGTGGTTGACCTTAATATCTTTCTTTAGAAGATACTTCTAGACAAATTCATGCTGTGTTACAAAAGAATTTCAAAGTGACCATGTTTGTTAACTGCAGTTCTCCAGATGACAAGTTTTTGTGTTAGAAACAAGACTGAAGTATAATCTCTATTGAGACAAATCCATTGTTTGTCTCTGATGTTTATATACGATTTTCCATGGATGAAGATCATGRTGGGTCAAAAGATTACTTCCTCTTTCATAGTTTAGATCAGATTAATCTTCTCTATTGGAAAAGGCATGTGTTAGCTCTTGAATGAGTTTATTTTATCTTTCAGATGAGTATTACCCTTTTTTTTTCTTTCCACAGACTGGATTTTTGGTCATCTGGYTTTTTCAAATAGTAGGAGGCTGAATAGCATTATTTTAGTTTTACTGTTTTTATGCAGCCTCCAAGCATGTATTACAAAACACCTCACTGTCTACCATTATCAAGCAGTCCTGTAATACTTCTGGATGCAAGATAAACATTTTTCTTAAATAGGCTCATATTCATACTCCTCAGGACAGGCCATTCTTTAAAGTAGTTTATTCTGTTGAAAGACCAGATTCTGAGAACACAGGACKGTAAATACTCCTTTGGAGATGGAGTTCTTAATTCATAAGCAAGACTGATCCTGTAATGTAGTCAGTGGCCAAATGAAGCAATATATGCCAGCACACCACATCAGCTCTTCAAAGAGGTGCACTAAGATTTTCTACAGATGGAATAGGAACAGAATTTTGGCAAGCATTAAACAGCACCATAAAGATACTTGTAAATGTTTATAATGATACTTAGACATTCCATCTTGACCATTAGCTAGATCATGCTCATGTTCTTCTAATGAGTATTCCTGCTGACAGCATTGCTACTGATAGTATGGGTTTTGTACCTCTGGCTGCCAKGAATAACAGATTTATTATTAGCTTATTTAATTTTTAAAATACACTGCTTTTATTCTCCCCAAAGGTGCTCTGAGCCAGTACTTTGAGCATACGAGTACTGTGCTCTGATGTGGTGGTAGCTGCAAGTGAAAGCTGAAATGGACATTAAAAAATTTAAATGCATAATCTAATTTACATCTTTGATTTTATTTCAGAGGAACACATCCAGTGAGGACTGGAAATTTGAAGTAGTTTTGGAAGGACAGTGTTTTTATGGCCCTTCTGAAATAAATGTGGGTGTAGGTARAACAGTTCAGTACCCTCTCACGTTCAAGCCTGTTGCTGAGTGTATAATAATGGTAAGAGGGAAATTAATTTCAACATTTGAAAAGGGTGTTTCTATCAATAAAATTATCACCAGTATCTAAGTTATGGAAGTGTTTAGACAGTTACTAATATTAAAGTATCTGCTTGAGAGAAAGAAATGGTAAGATTTCCTACTAACTGAAGTAAAAACCCAAAAGATCTAGCTTTGTAAACCTTAAGATTAGGCATGATAGATTTCCCCACCTCTTCTTTATTTAATTTTCTGTTAAATCCTTCAATTCTACTTGTTTCTACTAAGTCCTTCAATCCTACAGTTATTCTGTAAAAATTCTGAACTTTTATCACAAAAATATACATTATGTTAGTCTGCATTTAAATATTTATGTTAAATCATGTTTAATTAGGTAAGTAATTAAGTAGTAACATTGAGTATTTCTCATTGCGTGCATACATCACAAATGAATTTAGGTGATGAGTACTTTGTTTAGTAAAATAATTTCTATTTCGGATTAAGCCACCATTTCACAGCTTCTTTTGCCATCAGAGTAATCACTATTCCGAAAGCTAAAATGAAGAGCAGAGCAAAAGCTATGACACCTTTAGCAAGAAGCAGTACTGGTGGTTCTGTCTGTGTACCAGCTGAGACATTTTGACTGCAAGTTGCTGTTGAAATATGTGACAAAAAAAAAAAAAAAAAGTTCTGTGAAACATAAGTAACCCTTCTGCATGCATTACCAACCAAATATAATGCAATTTAGGAATCCAGTGTTATAAAATTATTAAAATCCAAAAGCCCTGAATGCTTTGATGACAAATGATTATGAAGAATATTTTAGTTGAATCACAAAATCATCCAGGTTGGAAGAGACCTCCAAGATTATCTAGTCCAGCTGTCAGCCCAGCACCACCATAGTCGTCCCTAAACCATATCCCAAGTGCCACATCCAGATGCCATCTCCTTTCAACCTTTCACTTGAGACATGGAGAAGAGACCCACTCCCACCTCACTACAACCTCCTTTCAAGTAGTTGTAGWGAGAATAAGGTTCCCTTGAGTCGCCCTTTCTSCAGGCTCAGCATTCCCTCATCGCTTCTCATAAGACAGGTGAAGGACAGGTGGAAATCCTCAATGARCAAAGTTAAATATGAGAAACAAGGAGAACATATTTTCTTGGATGTTTGTTTTTCGAGAAGAAGCCAAGAAGTATAAAATCTAGAAATATGAAAACTTTATGTTGTTAAATTTCATAATTTAGAAAAATTAAAAAGGAAAGATTTTGTTTCTTTGATTTTCTTCTGTTTAGCGAAGGAGTTTATTTAAGAACTAGAAAAGTCAATAGGAGCACTTTCTTGTAAGCATTGCTTTGTCAATTAGATTGAATTAATAAACCAAATAAATAAATTAATAAACTAAGGGAGTTGCTTTGTCAGCCAAAGGGGACTTGCAAGGTGCTGAAACTTATTTTTCCCCTCCTTTTTTTTGTTATAGGGAAAGCTTACTCTGCGAAATCTTACAACTGGAACTCAGAACACCTTTAGTCTTAAGGGAATAGGGAAGAAACCTCTGCCACAGGATTGTATTGTGATAAGTTGCCAAGTGGGAAGGGTCACTCATAAAATTTTATGGGTGCGCAATCACACCAAGAACAAGTTAACGTACAAGGTAAAAGTTTGCAATGATGTGACAAATGTTTTTCTGTCCGAAGACCTATACATTATGTATTACAGTAGCAAATATTTCTGTAATTGCAGATATACTAATGAAATTCATGTATCCATGAGAAAATTTTCTAGAGTTGATAGTATGTGGATATGTTTATAGTCAGGAATAAGAGATTTTACTGTATGTTTTGTGGAAAAAATGGTTTCTTTGTGTTTGATTCTGGTTCCTGAGGGGACAACACTACTACAATTGTTCTCTGTTCATTTGCTAGTCTTTCCTGCCTTCTTGCTCCAGTGGTTTGAAACCAGTGGCCAACTCCATCAGTTTTGAATTCAGAAAAGGGGCCTGAAAATTACTGGATTCCTAAAATCTTCATAAAACATTGACTATTACAGGAAAAGGACAGGAATTATTATCCCACTAGGGGAAGGATTGCAGCATGAGCTCACTATATGTGAATTTCTAATGGCCCAGTGGCCTGGCCAGTCAGTGCTTGCATTTCTTGGAAGAAATTATCCCAGCTGCTGTCTATTGCCCAGCTGTTGTTTCAGCAATGTTGGAGGAAGTTGGGAATACTTTGTGTGTTTGCTGGTAGGAGAGAAAATTCAGGGGCAATAACTAGAGTTGTTTAAAGGCAGTGGTTCACTGAGGAGATTAATACAAATTCTTAGGAAATACAGTTTTGTTAATTTCCTTTCTCAAGAATATCTTTTTAGTATTAATCGTTGTTTTTAATATTTTCCACTAACTATATTTTATAACTGTATTTACACAAACACATTTTCCTATTTAAGAACACCGTTGTAGTGCTGTAATAGCATAATTTTCCTACTATTTATCTTGCCTGTATATTTAATTTAAAAGTGATAAAAGTATTTCAGTAGCATTCCTCACCTTCTGGACCTATATATTGGATCCCATGTCCTGTGGCAGCAGAGGCAGAATGTACTTTAGGGCAATGAAGATGAATTCTGCTTTTCTTTTCAGCTGCAGAGAAGTTCCTGAGCAGGACCATCTTCCACCTTGCTCAAGAAAATCCATATTTGTGACTCTATGATGAGATTTAAATCTAGAGTAGATAGCATCTAGGTATTATGGCCATATAATGTTTGCCAGGAGGGCTCAGTCTATTGAAGCAATGCAGGGGAGTGTGCACTAAAAATTGTCAGCATATGTAAATGTATATGTATAGATATTTAGCTATTCTTTTGGGGAAGGATTGAAAATAGGACAACATACATTCTTGAAGATAAAACCTGATTAGTTCACTAGTGTGGACTTGCAAACTGAGTGATCTTTTGTTCTCTGCCTTGGTGCCAGTAGGTCCAAATGCCGCTTTACTCAAATTGAAAGGTAAYGGTAAAGAGTGGTTTGACCTTATGATATAAAGAGAGATCATGTATATACCAGCAGCAGTGTTCTGTTGACTATTGGTAATTCATGGCAATGAAAATCCTTCCTTGGATGTCTACTTGGTAGTCTTCAGTTCTCCAGGTTTTCAGTTTTACAGGTCAATCTACATTTAGTAAACTTTGTATATCATAGAAAGGTCCAGGTTCATATTCCTATTTTTTGACTCATTATCATCCCCCAAAACAAAGTAGGAAATGTACTTTTTGGGCATCAACAGCTTTGACATTTTTCTTTTCAATGATCTTAGTTTTTTAGATGTGAATGCATTTGCATTTCTAATATATTTGTACTTTTATCTCTGGAARAAGTGAATGTTTTTGAAAGTTGGCAACAGAACAAATTTTTTTGCTTTCGCATTTTGTGTGAACTCAATTTTTTTTGGGTGCCAATGAAAGTGAAAGGCACAGAAATAACAAACTTCAAAAGTGAATACATTAAAATTATTCGTTGTATGTCTTTACCAGAAGCATTACATTAAATGAATTCATGACAGTTGTAACTATTCCAGGTGAGCTGGGTCTGATTGCACTTTGACCTCCTTGAGGGTGTTCTCTGGGCCCTGAAATCTGGTTTTGGTTTTGGTTGGTTTTGTGATGTGGGGTTTTTTGTGCTTTTTTTTTCTTCTGTGAAATACTGCTTGCCAGTCCAACTATGTCCCAGGGCTCTTTTTGCCCTGGGACCTTTGGGAAAGAAATAGTAAGGTCAGCTATTTCATGGTTGTGTGCATATAATAAATTAATCAGTGTGAATAATGCATTTTCTCTATGCTAGGTTCTTACCCAGAAGTGTTTGCAGAACAGTTGTTGAAGCAAGGTGAGCTGGAATTGCTGGAAAAGGCATGATTTCAAAGCCTACTAGTGTCTGGAAACTGTCCCCTCAACAAAGCAATGTTAATCACTTCCAGCACTCTCCAGCAGATGTCATGTAGTGTCTTGTGCTATTGTAGTGAGCAAAGATCATTTGCTTGCTTTTATTTCCAAGAGGGTTTGTCCATAAATTGGGATTTAATCACTAAATCCAGAACGTGATCACAAGTATCTATAGTTACAAGGAAAATGCAGAAAACATCCTCTAAGAGGGAACTGTGACCCACAGTCTTGTTAGAAATGCAAAATAAACTTTATTTACTCGGATGGTTCACAAAGGGCAACAGGAAAAAGAAATGATTCTGATTTTGTTGCTGTTCATTACATGCTGCCTGATTACTGTAGTGTCTGGGTAGACTGTGGTAAAGCAGAGCACTGATTTTGTCTTTGTTGGTATTTCTCTTGGGGGCAGTTGCTGACAGCCCAATAACTCCTCCTCCTGTATGATCCAGCATGTTTGACATTTTTCTGTATTTTACTGTAGCTAAATTGGTGATTAGGTAGAGGAAATCTTATCAGTCTTGGCAAACAGAGCAAAGATGACCCAAAAAGTAATAATTTTGGAAAGGTTTTTGATGGGATCTTCTGTAATTTTGTTGGCTAATAAATATTTTCATTATTGAATTAGTTGGTTGATGTGCCCCATACACCCTGCATTGTTGGAGTATATCCACTATATAAAGTAATTTCTCATAGATTAACTGGGACGTACATGATATTTTAAAAAAAAACAAACATAAGAATTTAATTTACTGTAGTAATAAAGTTCAGCTTATGTCAAGAATGGTATGAGATGTGCCAGTAGCTGACAAACATAATAATTTACAGGCATGTCCATGAACAATTTACTGCACGATGAATACTTAGCAATAAGTAATTTAGCTGAACTAATACTTGGGTAATTTTGCCTTTGCGATATAAATTTAGCTTCACTATTCCATTTTAATAACTGAATATATTAAACTATAAACTTAACAAAAAAGCTCATTTCATTAAAAAATAAAAATTGCATTGTATAAATGCTACTCTGTTTCTCAGAATTTGCTCTATTTTTCTAATAGCCTAAACCAAAATGAGGGTACTACTTCAAAAGTGACTATTTAAAATGAAATTTAAGTCTAGAAGGAGGAAGAGGGAAATAATTCTTTACTGCATAAAGACAGCCCTCTTCCAGCTGAATAATGCTTTTTTCCTTTTCAATCACATATAGAGAGTTTATATCTGAGGCAGCAATAATTTCTGTATATGTGGTTTGATTGTCTGTGCAACCATTAGTGTGGATCTAGAGCTGGGGAGCGAAGAAGTGCCTTTGCAATTCAGTGGAGGTCATGTGCATTCCTCCATCAGTCTACCTTTAAAAATTCTAAGCAAAACACTTTCAGTGCCCACAAAGCTTTCCATGATTAAAAAGACAATTTCCATAAATTCCCTTGAAAAATGTGAATGGTTTTATGAATTCTTTTCTACTGATTGATGTGTAAACCTTAGGGAACTGCTGCCACTGTGCTCTTCATGGCTGGTTCTAGGGGATCATGCAACAAATAGTCTTTCTCATGATTAACTTACTCCTGGATATGAAAAAAAAATCACCACAGAATTCATAAAGAATTTGTGCATATATAGCATCAGCCAGAGAGTACATCCTGCTTTCTCTGATGCTGAATTAAAATAAGGTGACTGCAGCGTAAATGGATTTTAGTGTCTATAAAATTACATTCAAACTGTCCTACAAGAGGAGGAAGTGTAAAGCATTTCTATGAARATCCAATCTCTCAGTCTCATGACAAAATTTTTTACGCAATTTTCTTCTTTATTTATATAAATCTTTGTCTACTAGATATAAATAATTCTCTGATGTGTTGATGGTTCGTTCTAATGATACCTTTGATAGAAACTTTAGCTATAAAGGTGCCTAATTCTTTTAAGGCTTGGTTTTGCAATAAAGATATAAAACTGTGCAACTGTTTTTCTCATTGCTGTTCAAAATAGATGTCATGAAATTAAACTCTCCAGAGGAATCTCCAGGCCCAGTTAAATTACCTTTCAGATATTAGGTTATAMAAACTGTTAGTATTTTATAAAACTATTGTAGAATAAATACATAATGGAAAAAATATGAAATCCCCTGTTTATCTCTCTATTATCTATATATCCATTCTGGATTTTCACATTGTCAGTGAAATGATGACATGAAGGTTGGATATTTGTAACAAATGCCTCAAAATAATAAAATTATGTACCACAAACCTTTCATGAGGGGCTTCCCTGTTCAGGCTAACTCATGTTTGGTGATGTATCTGAGATCTTCTGGGAATAAATTATGTGCGAGTCCAGTAACCTGACAGCTGAAGGTCACCAAGTTTATATTCTTTAACCACAAGTAAATCTGTATTCCATAATCCTTCTATTTTTATCTGTCTTTCCAATTTAAATCCTTTTGGCTTCCACATTATCTACCAGAACTTCTATAACAGGCTTCACTAAAGACAAAACATTCTTCATAGCAATAATGGATAGTACAAAGCCCTACAGAATTTAAGAATAACTGTAAGTTGTTGGCAGGTGGGTTTTTTTAATGACTAGTTATGAAATTGTTTGATCACTTAAGGGTATAGTAAGGTCTTAGGTGAGATTTGTTTCTTGAAATAGGCTAGTGGTCTTGACAGGTGGCCTGGTTTGAGAACAATCTAGAGTATGTAGCAGCCTTCATTATGTAGAACTCCAGAYTGGTGCTGAACAGGCAGGAATTATTTGGGGAATATACTCAATGCAATGCAAAGATATTTTATTTCAGTGTTGTAACATGCTGGTGGCAAAGTAAGAGTGATTGCAAGAATTAAATGAGTTCCTAGTAACTCTGGAATTTGCAAAGTCTGCAYATCCCCCCTGGATGAGGGAAAGTTATGGGGGCTTTTTTGTAATAACTGCCATTCTTGAGAGTTTTGGAAAGAATCTGCTTGTCAGATGGATCAGTGACTCTCACAGACCCAGTTTTAGCCTAGTGTCAAAGAGCATTAACTTTCTGGTAAGTAGAGCCTCTCAATATTGTTAAACAGACCTGAGAAACAATTTTCGAATGGAAAAGTTGGACATAGTACCATCTAACTTTGTTATGCTAAGAGACAATGGAATTTAAGTATATTTGATTATGTTCTTACTTCCATTCACCACTTTGCCTTGAAGTGTCAGCGAATGATTTTGGAGTTATGCTTTCTTGGTTATTCAACTCTGGAAAAAGTTATATTCTTACTATAATTTTGAAGTTTGGTTTTCCATTTCTATTCATGTTAAATAGCCATATTACAGTTCTGCAGAATGAGTTTTCAAACCTCTGACTGATAAATTAGTTTAAAATCGCAGCATTTTACACATGTACTCCATTTATACTTTCTGGCTGTGCGTAAATAATGAGGTATAAGACAATGAAGAATACTATAATTTAAAAAATAAATCTTTGGACATGKTTTGATTTGAGCAAATGTTCTGCAGGGTCACAATGATAACTTTAATAATAATTTACATTTTTGTTTCCATTGTGTTATTCTGCAATTCTAGTTTCCTGAGCGCTAGTGGAATGATGTAACATATTTTAAGAAACTGCAATTACTCATGCCTGATAATTTTTGTGTGTGCCTCTGTGTGTATGTGTAGATCTGCCTGTTTCTCTCTGTATAAATACTGTGTGTAAGTACTTATGTGTGCAACCCCATCCTTGGTGTGGTTTCTGGTTAATCTGTCTGTAATTGTTCGTCATTCCCTCATTGCACATTAGGACAAAAGCTGATGGGCAGCCACTCCCACTGAATGGTAGAAGGAATTCTGTATCTTGACTCATTTTGGATAGCTTGTAAATCAATATTATTTTTGTTGTTGTTGTTAAAATGCCCCAAATTATGCCCTGTTTTCTTACTTCAAAATGTATTTGCCTAACAATAATGATCCATAGAAGATTTTTTTAGGCATATTCAGGTACCTTTGGGAACACAGTTTTGTAGATTATTATAGGATATAAGATTATTCAATGCTACATCTGAGACCAAAATTGTGTCCTATTCTTACATACAATCCTTATAAAAATGCATTCTAATAAGAAATCTCTCTACCTCTGATATTCAGAAGAAAGTTAATTTAAAGCTTAATGTATACAAACTCTTTTGTTGCTTCACTCTAAGCTGTCCTCTAAACTTACAAAATCTTTGCAACAAGTTATTGTTATAAAAATCTGCAATTTCTGGACTTTCCCTATGTGTACTTTTAAATTCTCCAACTTTTTCACTTTCTGAGTGTTCTTGGATGTATTTTTATTCTATAAATGTGTGTGTAATAGACCTACAAGTAAGCTGACAGAAGTTACACATTATGCCGTATTGGAATCTCAAATGTCTGTGAACAAATGAGGATAATTCTTGGTATGAATTCTGGTATTAGGATAAATTGCCTGTGTGCATGGGCAAACGTGGGCATGCACTTTCAGTATCCATTTGTTGTCTGAGGTCGATCATTTAATTAGTCTCCGTCACAGAGCTGATAAATCACGTGGCCATTAGARCAAGACAGAGTTCTGTTTGAGGAACACGAGAAAGGGAGCTGGTGAGTGATGTCTGCTACAACCACAGACCTTGTCAAAATGTTGCAGGTAGGAGACAATATTGTTGTGRACACTATTTGGAGCCTGGGTGAATAACTTAAATAATAGAGACAAATAAGGTTGGTAAATGAATGGGAGTGATTCCTTACAAGATGGTGAGTATGTGTATCGGTTGGAATAGTGAGCAGCATGAGGAATAAGTGACCTTAAGGACTGCAGCAGGAAAGGTAACAGCACACTGAGGCCAGCATCGGTTCTGTACGAGTTTTAGTGAGTATCTGATCCCAAAAGGTTCGATCTGATGTAGGGCAGRGAAGGGAGAATTCCTTCATGTCTCTTGGTAATGGCATCTGGATTTAAACACTGAAACATTGGCCGTGTGTGTACTGACATTATTTCATTGCTTGTACTCAACCTTTTCCTATTTGGTTATACAGTCATACCTTAGAATTAACAACTTAATTTTAAAATAATTTAGCTTCTGTTAGTTCACTACTCTGAAAAGGTATCCAACATTTCTCTTGAATGACTGAAAATCAAACTTCCAGTCCATATTTACTCATCAGCAATCCATAGGCATTTCATGTTTATAGTCAACTATGCCAGTAGTGTTCCTTTGACATCTTTTGCTAGAAACTAGTCTGATGTGTCCAGTCTTTGATACAAACTGTATTACCCTACCCTTCTGCTCTTTATTTAATTTAAATTAATCACATTTATCCTACTTTTGGTTCTGTCTCTGTGTTACTTTTTCCTTAACTAAAAAACTCATTTTAACTCATCTTATTTCTATCCCCAATTATTTGCTTTAAATTGTGTTATCCTAGCTGTATTTTTCGGTACTCATCCCTTACTTTTGTGTACATTTATTGTAAACTGAAATGGAATAGTCCATACATGTAGGATCATGACTAATTTACTGTTTATCTTCTAGTAAATAAAACTTCCCCATCTTCAGTGTGTAACAGCCCCACCTTTCCTATGCTTTGCTCTTTGTGGACAACCTAAAGRTTTTTTTTTTTCCATATTTTTTTCTGAGTGCCAATTCGACAAAGCTTTTCATTTGTCTCTTTTTTAACTTTTTTTTTTCCTCTGGACAAGCAGTCTCTTCCTATTCTTTCTGGTGGTTGGACTTATCCAGTTTGAAATGCAGATCTATTGGGGAAGAGGAAGATTGTTGCCTTACAGTTTTTTTCTCTGTTACTTGGAATAGAAGTTCTGGATCTAGACGTACTAGCACCTGAAAAAGAGATTATATTAACATAAGTACCACAGAGAGGGAATGCATTATAGGCAGTAATTGTCTGTATCATAAGAAAACGTGATTTAAGAATTGGGTTTTTTTTAAGGAAATATTTAGATAACATATTTACTTAAAAAAGTAGCTTTGGGAGAATGAAAATGGTCCGTGCATCTAATGCTGACAGTGTTGCAAAAGAAATCTTTGTAGAATGCAGGTATCCAGTTGGATGCTTGGCAGGCTAGCTGTAGTCATTAATGCASTGAATAACTGAGCGTGAATAAATTCAAGCTTTTCTGATTTGTCTTGTGATTCCACTCAAAATTCACCTAAACAACAGGGACAATCTTATTATTTAATGCAGTAAGAAATGGCTGCATGCTGCAGTACTACATGATATCCAGAGGAGATTTTCTAACAGGACTCTGTGCTTCATGGAAAATTGTCACCTGTAGACGAGAGCAGAAGTTGCAGTGTCAGTTTAGAATGCTGTCAGTCAGCAGGAGTTTGCTTCACCCAGGGGCAGAGGTGAAGAGGAGAGGGTGTGAGCAGAGCCGTTCCCGCATCCCACCCGTGACTCYGGCGGGCACTGGCTGGCTCTGCCTAGTGCTGCCTCAGACTTGAACGCCTCTTCCACGAGGTCTGTCTGCAGCAAACTTGCACAAGTGAGAAAGAAATGAGGTGCAATTAAAAAAATTCTCAGCCTATATTCTCCCAGTGAGCTTTGCAGTTTACAAAATCTAAAATTGCACAAGTGAAAACTGTATGGGTCTCTCCGTTGCTCAGATAGTTACTRTGTGTGCCGTGTACATGTGTCATTGACAAAATGTGACATATCAAAAAGCACAGTTTAATATCGCTTGAGGTCTAGCAAATGATGTTAAAATGACTCTTCAGATTTTGCTTTGCTCTGTGTGGTTAGATGGATCACTACTGCTGAACCTCTTTGTTATGCTTCTAAAGAAAATGTATGTAAAGTATTAAGGGCCTGACTGTGCAAATCTACACATATGTGAGTAGTTTCCATGGTCTGAGCAATATACTTTTAATCATGGTGAGCAATGGCTTCAACATTTGTGCTTGATATGATCTGCATATGCCAGCATTTCTCTTACAGTGTGTATTCTTTCAGGTGCACAAAGGCTAGGACTTCCTGATACCATATTTTATATTCTACTCTTCAAAGCAGGCATAATGGATATTGTGTCGATAGTGTTATTGTAACAGTAACTTGCTGTTGATGATTTTTCCTCTCTGTGAATTCTCTTCCCCAGGTGTATTCGAATCTCTCAATGGTGAGTGGTGACCCTGTCCTCGATGTCAACCCGGAGGACACCGTCGCTTACACTTTGAGTGTGTCTCCCTGCAGACGAGGAGTCTTTCAAGGTACAGCTTAGAACTCAAATATGTGAAATATCCCTGTAAGGTAGCAGATTAAATCTGTTTACGCCTGATGCTCGCATTTGTTCTGCATAACCTTTCTTCTGGAAGTAAGCCTGTAATTACTGTTTTTTTAAACTGRTTCATGTGTTTATTTTTAAAGCTGTCTTACTGCAAAGTATGTGGTCAGGTCCTTCAAAAATGCCGGCATATGAGCAGCTTTATGCGTTTCATTGGTGTCATGAAAATTGACTCAATAGGAARTAACGATTTTGAATTATCACCAGGTTTTTGGGCCTAAACTTAATTTTCCAAAACCGGTTGAATACCTTTAGTTATTTTAGCACTACTAGAACCAAAGATTTAAAGGCAGAGACCAGAATTTGATTTTTTCCCCTTAATTAATGTTCAACCTRTTGGCCACAAGGCAAGAGTACATAAATAAAATGTAGTGAACTCAGTTTTTTCTTTGAGATGTGTGGAGGCTACAGAGATCTAAAATTTATTGTACATAATTTGTGTCCATCCATGTTTATAATGATATTCTTATGATGCAATAGCAAAACTCTCGCTTGTTTTAACTGTCAGCATGCCATAATTAATGTTTTGTCATGAAAATTTTTTTTAATAACAATTCATTATTAAGCAGTCGATAATGGTTCTAAAATTCCATGGTGCTCATTATTTACCTTAATATGAAAAGCATGATTTTGAGAATGAGGCTGTACAATCAGCTTTTGTCTTCCTTGTAGGGCAACTATTGTGGTCACTCTCAGCACTGTGAAGTACGAGGGTATTTGGGAGGGAATTATGGAAACAGAAGAGACTGTCCTAGAGTAACTGAATAGCACTCAGGAAAAGATTTGAACTTCTTAAACAAAAGGTTTTCCAATAATGGATAAATATCTTAATCTAAAATGCTTAGTATGTATAGTGTTGAGTTTGTGGGTTCCTAACTTCAAGCACTTGATTCTGCTGCATTCTTAGATGCTTGAGATTAATGACAGCTGTTTGCTCAGCGTTAAAAAGCTATTAAGTCTTGTCCCTGAGGATGCCAAACTACTTTGCTCCTTTGGCCATTTTGTTTTTAGTACCTGATATGTAAAATGTAACTAATAATGCCATCTCAATTCACAAATGATTTGTGCAAAGAAATTAACACTTGTAACAAAGCTTGGCCTAGTGCCATAGGAAAACTTCAGTGCCCTGATCTGTAGCCCTGAAAAAAAAAATTCCCTTATATGAATAGGAATCTTCTTTCAATGAAAATTTTAATCATCAAAAATAGCACCAGGAAATATTGAGGATGTACTATATTTTAACATGCCTTTTTTTTAAGCATTAAAGATTTAGAAATATTCTCTTCTTCTGCCTTAGAAAATCCCCAGTTCTTTTATATATAATGAAAGTTTCAGTAGAAGAGGCTCCAAGGGATCTATCATACAGCAAATTAATACCAGGTGATAAAAGCCATGCCTTCAAAGGGACATAGATGGCATGTTCAGATCTACATCTCCAATGTTCTCTCCTTCCCCTGACTTCTATTACAGTGGTTTCCATTATGTTTTGAAGTATTACATGTTCACTGAGTGTAAAAAAGAACAGTCAGTCTCTCTAACCCAACAAAAAGTTACTGGTTCAAATGCTGGGAAGCCACATATGCCCTTTTTCTCAGAAAAGTTCATTTATTTTACACTTTAAAATAAGTTGATAGAAGGCTAAAGTTATCCTTTGAAAGGGACAGGGCCCAGTTATCTACAATCCACCCCCCGGCTCAGTACTTGCTTTAATCACTACCTCAGGAAATCATGTTCATTCTTCCTCTGGAACAGAGACAGGTTTGGTTCTCTCACAGAAATCCGTGCACGCTCTCCAGTCATTCAGCTGCTGTAGCAGGGAGAGGCGTGGAGGGAAGAGAGGCCACTGTCACAGGTTTGAAAAGCAGCAGCTGATTTTGCTGTCTGATGTTAGGTTTGATATAAAACTGACTACCAAATGTCCTGTCTAAGGTAACATGTTAGGAAATGCTTTCTTTGTGGCTTCAAGGAGAATGGAAATCTGTCTGCTTTAGACTGTGCAAGGCTGGGAAGTCATATTTGTTCTCCAGAGCAGAATTTTCAGGTCCTGGGAAACTTCAATGTCAAAGCTGATGTGTATCTATATATATATTTATATGCATTTCTGGCTTTCACGGTGTTACAACAGCCAGCCTGAATCTTGAGGAACACAGATTAGATGTAGGTGATTCAAGTGGGAATTAGGTAGGTATCAAGAATCTTAATCCTTTCTAGGTTGAAGATACTACAAGCAAAGTATAACTTAAGCACCTCCCAAAAATGTTATCTTTATTCAGTTTTGGTGAATTTGTTTAGAAGGAAATAAATAATCTGTGGGGTGAGCATTTTGAATGATTGAAAATAAAAAGCAATGCTTCAAAGCCATCTGCAGAGGGAGTAAATTTTATCCTGCAGGGAAAAAAGTACAACTATTTAGATATCTAGTTGAAGACTCTATCATAGTGCCAATGAATAATTTCAGGTCTAGAACTTCCTAACTTGTAACTATAAAACTTTGTAGCCTTGGTGTTCTAGTACTGTTTTTGTCATATTAAAATAAATTCTAATAAAAGAACTTTTATCATGTAAGTTATTGTACTGAGCAAATGGTTTTCATTTTTCATTTACTTTCAGTCTTTTTATTTCCAAAATGATATAGCTTCAAAATTATGCTGCTTTTGCTTTCTGTCTTGCTGTTTGATGGTTGCTAAGCTAAAAATGGGCCCAGTTATTTTCTAAAGTCCATTTGGAAGCATTCCAATCGACGGCTAATATTACATGCTTCAGCTAGTTTGTAGGTGCATGACAGCTTTAACACAGAAATAATAGCTAATAAACACCTCAAACAAGATTCTGTCACTACATAAAATTCTTCAGCAGTCTGTTTTCTAAGTAATTGAGCAATTTCCTTTAGGTTTGATAAAGCATCTTCTACAGATTGCTTTATATTTTATCAAATTTTTATTTCTGTTTTCCACAGAATATACTAATACTTTTCCAGAATAGACCAAAACTCATAATGCTTGAATATGTCTTGTGCAAAAAAACCTACACACCTTTTATAGTCCATTCCCCATCCATAAAAAACCCTAGCTTTTGGGAAGGAGTTTTCTAATTTTATGTATCATGTTTCATTAATTTTTTTAACTATATCTCTCTTTAGCAGGCAATGCTTTTCCATGCTGCTTTGAAGCTTCAATTGAGCAAGAAGGGCAACATGTTCCAGGCCATGGCCTGTCAGATGCACCTGTAGGACAATTTTAGTGAGGTGGTGAAGATCATGCCAATACATTCTGCCCTGTAAATGAGTTGATTGAACTTGTTTAACAATATTTTCCATTCAACATTGGTGAATGGAAAAAAAAAAAAAACAACTATTGTCCATTTCTTTGTTTGCTGGAATTCTGCAAATTGATCTACTGATCATGATAATTTCAATGGAATCATAAAAACCCATGAGGCAGAAAGATCAAATCTGTAGTTTCTTGCAGCCTTTGTGTATTCCCAGCACCTGCCTGTTTGCTTTGAGCACTTCCTCTGCACCTGCATCACCCTGACAAATTGAGTCTAATTAATTGGTAACAAAGATAAGGCTTGAAGGTTCTTCTGATTGCTTGATTATTGTGAATGGCTCTGCTGGAGCACCAGAGTTCACTGAAGGAGCTGCTCTCTTGGGACGTGGCACTGCCGGACACGATGATCCCCGGCACACACTTTCCATGTATCCCAGTGCAGTTGGAGCTGCAGGCTCCTGTGCCCTTTCTTGTTGTAGTTTCATTGTCACATAAAGAAGAGACAGTGAGAATTATAAATAAAAAAATTCACCTCTTTATTAAGTGCTACAAAGCCATATATGAATGGTAGTTGACAGTGGGATTTGCCACTTGCTTATTCTTGGTTTTTTTTTTTTTTTCCATTGATGCAGGGAGCGATTAATTTAATCCCAGTAAACCAACAAGTARTAGGATTTACAGAAACTGCTTTGAATTTACATGTCTCATCATAGAGGTTTTTCTAAGCAAAATAGAGATTATAAAGTTTTGTTCTAACCTACAGTAAATATCCTTTTTTGTCAGTAGAAAAACTGCAAGAAGAAAAATTGGCCAAATAGCTACATAAATTACACTCATTAATTTATCTTATCTGTTCTGTGAAACTTTTCTGTGGTAGCAACTATACATAGATTTCATTGGCCAGAAAAAAACCAGGAAAAGATAAAAACCCCTCCTCCTACTCCCAAGACCTTATTAAGTTCATGTTGGTATATTTAAAGCACAAGCTGAGCATTTCTGTATCTTTTCAGATTTGTGTGATGAATTCTGTGGCCATATAGCCTTCTGTTCCTTTTTCCAGTTAAAATATTGGGATACCGTGGACTTTTATCATCTCTCTGCAGCAGAAGATAATCATGCACACTATTTATCTTTGAAATACTCCATTTGTGTTATACAGAATAGAAAGCATTGAGCATTTCTTGCTTTCTTAATTGTATTCATGGATGGCGTATTGTAGYGTATAGCCAGTGAGTCACGTGGGGTGTTGCTGCAATTACAATTTTATTAGGAAATAAAACAGCCTGCCTCTTTTTAAAGGGTTGCATCTTYTCTGAAGCAACATAAAACAAGGCTTCAGTATTTATCTGTGGACTTTAGTTGTATAAAATGTTTAAACACTGGATAGTAAAGCTAGGAAATGCACAATGATGTTTTGACCAAGAAAGCTTTTGAAGGAATGGTGTATCAGCAAAAAGAAAACCTCCTCAATTTATGTAAATGTTAATTATTAATTTTCAGTATAATTCTAGAAATACTTGTATTATGGCTTTGACAAGTTTAGGATCATATATTTGCCAGTTTAGTATCTTATATATGTGCAAAAGGACAGCTAAGGAGTGTTGTTTTCTAAAACAATTGATGATGGCATAGTTCTGTGGCCAGTTGAATCAGTGGGAATTGTATCTCTGGGATGAAAATGAAGTCTTGCTGGGTTTTGCATGTATGCTTTAAAAATTGTCAGCCATGACATTTTGGCAAGGTACATTGTATAATGTGTGACAGAAGTCAGAACTGAGCAACTGGACATGAAGAAAAACCCCAGACACTGAGGACTGTTGTGCACAAACAAATTGGAACCATAAGATGCCAGTGCCTTTGCTGAAGTGAGTGTAAGCAAGAGTGGGCTCTGTAGGGTGACAGTGCAGTCACAGCCAAAAGMCCAGAACTTTCTGTGTCAAAGCTCTTTCATAACACAGGAGCCAAGCTCAGCAGAACCATATGAAAAATGTAAATCTGCTTTTTGTATTTTTTATTTTAAATCTGTCATTTTTGATGCAGTGTTTCTGCACATTTCCAATGTATTATTTATTACTTCATAGAGCACGAAGTACTTTTTATTACTCTTCATTGTATAAAAGTCTTTTTTCCCATCCTGCAAAACGTCTCTTGACAGGAATAKTTTTGTAGCCCATAATTTGAATAAATTAATATATTTATGTATCATCTGCTATCTTAGTCTCCAGTAGGGGTCATTGGGTTGCACCATTTACTCCCAAACAAGGAGAGTATTCTACTTAGGAATGCTTCCTAGGAAAAAATTCTGCCTTAATTTAGAGACTCAAGTCATGCAGATCATACTGTCTGCTCTCCTCACTGATAAGGATTCTGCATTTTATATTTGACTTGAAATTAATACACTTTTTCCTTTTGTTATTTGCAGTTCTTGCCAGCAATGATTTTCTTTTTTTTCACCTAATAAAAAATTCGAATAGCTTTGAGGCAGTAGTAGATACTTTGATGCCCATGAAAATTATGAAAGACTATTTATGAATATTTTAAGATTAAGCAGATAAACTGAGTTATAAAATGTTTGCCATCTGTAGTAAAACTCATTATTTTTTATCAAAATACTTTGACAGATTTAATTGAGAGCTTTGCAGAGATCTGTATTCACTACATCAATTCAGTCACCTTTATCGATACAGATTATAACCTCATTGTTATTAATTCTGTTTGTTTGAGATCTGTTTTTCAAAAAGAAGGAAAATCGAGTGTCAGCAATTATAGAGCAATTCCTCAATGATTTTTTGATCATGCAGATGCTGGATTATCAGCACCGTGGTTTAGCAATTCAAGTAGTTTTTAGTTACCATAGCTCTCAAAATATTCTTGAGCATTAGCAATTTATGCTTTTGGAACTTTTCAAGCACTCCAATATTTGCTGCAAATAAAAATTAATTATTCAAGTGCTTCAGCCCATTATTTTGATGCTTTTGAGGTCACATTTTGTGCAGAGAAAAGAAGTCACTGTTTGTTTTACCATCTCATTATTTAAAGCGGTGATCACTCATTTTCTGTCCCTCTTTCTCACACACTCACATATGGATGATACTTGATTCTGAAATACAGACAATCAGTAAAGAAAATCCTCCATTTTCACTGGAAGGAAAAACTATAGGGAAAAACTACTAAAATTTTAAAATTAAAATTAACAAAATACTCTTTACTGTAAGAAGTCTATTGAATTTATGAATGTATTGATTTTCAACATTTAGCCAAGACTTTTTAATGAACTCCAAAGCTATAATTTTGCATTTTTTTACTCACTGTCTTATRATTGTTGACATCTTTCAAGCATACTGATGGTAAGGATGGTATTTAAAATTAATGAATTCTCTGTTACACTTTGCTTCTCTCTAATATTGTGCTTCAATAGACCAAAATACTAGTAGGATTATATATTGGGATATAAAATCAGATTAATTAGTCAGTATTTATCCTGAGATCCATTAGCTATTGGTGCCATTTTATATCTCCTCTTACATCAAGATTTATTTACCTTGAGTATTTTCTTCAGGCTTCATTCTCCTTTCCATAATGATTTTATTTTTTTATTCTTCTTGCACATCTACCTTATCTTTCAAGATCTGAAAAAAAACCCCATCAATAATTTCCTGAAATTGCAGTCACTCTTCTGCCTATTTGGACCCAATTTCTGGCTTACTTACTGGGAGAATTTTAGTAATTTGTAAAACTTTTTCGATTTAAAATGCTTGTTTTGCTTTTAATTATTTTTGTTTAGTTTAGTTGTATTTAAGTAAAGTTTTCTTAATGAAAGAAAATCTGTGATTCTATTTTTTTTTTAAATTTAAAGTTATATATTATGTAGGTCCTCTGAATTTAAACATATTCCCATTTCTTTGATTTCGTTTTTGACTTCGGTGTTTTATACCTGTGCTTCCCAGTTACTGTCTCTCAAAAAAAGAGAGATCCTTCTTTGTAATCATTTAATGTAATCCTTCTTAGAGGAAATAGTTTGTCAGTGTTTGTCATGTTGAAATTGTCCCCTGGTGTAGCCACCATTGAGAATATCATGAACAAATTCAGCTGCTCAGGGAGCCCAGCAGGTCCTCCCTGCCCTGTGCTCTGCCACCACACATCTGTCCCACTCAGAGCTGGAGGAAAAAAGGATGCCATTAGATGTAGGTATTTTAAAATCACATTGTTCTGGGTCCCTCATAATTCCCCATTTCAAATTTTAAAAGTTCTGTTWTTAATAGTTTTCCTACATCCTTAATAAGACAGTAAACAAATTCCCTTTTGGAGACATTTCACATGAATTCTAATAATCTCAAATGAGAACATTTCTTACTATATAATAGCATAAAATAAGTTACCTCTTCAAATTCGTTTTTTATATGAGGCAGAATTAATGAGAATTAAAGCTGCAACATATATTTATTTTGGCTTTGAAACTCTCCAGAATGTATTGAAATGTTGAGAGACAGTAATTTAGATACAATAAGAATGTTTTGTAATTTTTCAGAAGTTTGTGTAAAGTTCTTAGACAGAGTCACAAAATGGAAGAAATGAAATCTGCTAGTTTAAAGCCAGTATATCAAAACTCCCAGGATAGCATTAATATTATTTAAAGGAACCCTGTACATCCTAGATTTTATATTATTAAATAGAGATCTGCCAATTTAAAAATTCTGAGTTTACGCTCTCTATTTTATCTTCCTGAAATACTTGATTACAATTTAACATACAATACAAAAATGTATCGCAGGAATATTTTAACTATTGAATTTATTATGTTATAGCACTAGAATGAGACACTGTGATTTAAAGAAGAAATAACAGAAAGAATCAAAATTATGCACAGAAAATCGAGCTGGGAAAAAGATGCTATTGGTGACCACCATATTTTGTAACTTTTACGAAGTCGGTTTGCTTGCATTTCCTACAACTGATCTTTTTCAGGTGCTCAATATGGATCTCTTCAGGCAAGTAGAAAAGCACTTTGGGGAGAAAAAATGGTTAATTTCCTTGTACTCACTCAAGAGAAATTTTTTAATACCATAAATTCTAATTGGATGGCTGACACCTGGAGTGGAAGTTTTACTTCATTTTTTATTAGTTTTGATCTGAGGGAAATACTTGTACATGTCTGGCAGTGTGTTGTTGTGAAGCCAGTGCCTGGGTAATATAACACCTGGTATCTATTTGTTTTAGGTGTAATTTCATTTGTTGCTCAAGATGAAACCCAAGAGCAGTCTCAAAGCAGCAGCTCACCACCAGTGAAGACAGGTGGCAAACGGGCCCTGAAGAAATTGCCAAAGGAGAAACCACGAGCTCCTGGTGCAGCAGACACTGGTATGTTTGTTATTATGGATACATTTGTTTTCAATTTTTATAAAATTGCATCATAATTTGCTTTAAAATTAAATGGGTATTTAGGATGTGAAATCTACAAACTGTATGAAATTCTTCTTCTATGCTTTTTGAAATATTTTTATGAAATCTTAAGATGAGCTTGTTTTTTCCTTTCCTTTTAATTTTTTTCTTTTTTTACAACAATGTCACTGACTATTGCTTGTTGTTAGAGAGGGGTAGAATTTTTTTCATGTCTTCTTTATAAGTATCCAATAAAATTGATAGGGCTAATGTTGAAGCAGGCCATATATGAAATTCACGTTGCTCCACTTCTTTCCACTGTGGAAAAAACTGTCTTCTACCTGTCAGTCACAGATACTCCTTTGGTCAGTTACAGTAAAATCAAAAAGAGAAAATTCCAGAATAGCTGGGTACTTTTGTCATCACCTACTATATTCTAAGCAGKATCTGCATTACTTTTGAGATTTCAAGCGTTCCAGAGGAATACTTTTGTGATTACAAATGTATACCTCAAATAGACAAAGGTAGGGGTTTTTTTGTTTTTAGATTAATTTCTCTACTTTTTATTTAAATTTGCAAGTAAAAACTTTGCCGATAGAACTGTGCTTTTTATGCTTTTGATATCTACCTTGGCATATGTTTACATTATCAAGCATTTTTTTAAATGACTAAAACATATTGCTTGTAAGGAAAGCTATCAAGAAAAGTTTTAAATTAAAAAAGTTGTTCTAGTCAATATTGAATTTTTAGGAAACTGAGAAGGGCTTGAAATTGGAGATCTCTTTGTCTTTATAACTGTATTTTCTAGATAAATGAAAACTAGAATTTATCAAGCTCTAAAAAGAATTAGAAGCTAATTTTATCAATAAATTAGAAATAATTTGAGTTAATGTGAGTATCAGAAAGTCTGTTCTTTTATAGTCTATTAATATCTGTATTTATAATATGTAGATACTCAGAGATTATTATCCCATCTCTGATAGGAAGTGATCACAAGAATTTACATTCTGTATGCAGGACAGAGGCAGGAAGCAGGCAGAAGGGAAGTGACTCTCCCTGATCATAGCAGTAACTTTAATGTTGGGGACTCTTGAAAAACCCTCACCTTTTTCTTCCTCACARGCCAGAGCCCTATCAGTGTATATACATTGTCTGTCTGATCTACCACATTTGTTACCACATTCTTCTTTGCTAAGTATTCTATGTGAATTTTGAAACACTCAACCACATCTTTTAAAATGTTATTTTTGTGCAAATGATTGTTAATACAATGTGAGTTTAAAGTGGAAGTCAAAGAGAATAATGTAACAGGAAATGTAAAAGGAAATTAAGGTGATCAGAGATCTAAGGTTTTCCTATAGTATTTATGGTACAGATAAGAGCATTTCAACAGATAATTATGAATTATAATTAAAAAAGCAAAAGGCAAGTCAGTGCTTGACAAATTGAGGAGTGGGGAGTTGAGAAGAAGCCTAGAAATACTAAATAGGGGATTTTCAAAGCCAAAGGAAAAAAGTGTAAGCTAAATACAAAGAGTTTTGTGAGGACAGTAGAGAATTCAGCTCTCCAGTCTGGTATGTTTAATGGGGACAGTGGTAGTGTTGAACAGTAGTGATTTTTTAAATTCTGGCATAAGAGGAACTAGAAATAGGAGAAAGTCCTTAAGGATGCAGTTAGAAAGAAAGAAAATTATCAGTATTTACCATTCACTGGTGTTCAAGGTGCAAGAGTATTTTCTTGTATTTGCTTCCTACAGTGAGCTTTTTAATTTGAATTTTCATGTACAGCAACTTGGAAGTGGGTTGACATTAAAACTCACACATCATTGGAAGTTTACAGAAGAAGGATTTTAACAAATACTAAATTAAGGTGATATATGCAGATAATGCAGTAGAGATGAGAATTATAGATTTTCAGATATTAAGAGGAATTAATAATAAAAAAAAATTTAAAGAGTGATGACAAGCACATGGGAATACTGGAGATAATCTTCAAATCTCTACTGAAAGCCTGAGAATATTCATGAATTTACTTATGCTTATATCATCCAAATTAATGGATGGAAATTTAGGAATCATCACTCCAAAACTAGTAAAGGCTGTAATTGAAAGTAACTGAACACAGAAGCTTAAGTTAGAAAATAGTTTAAGAGAGTGGATGTGTCAGGACTGTCCCTGTCACCAATATGAATTGAGGGCATTGTTCTTAGGYAGAAAATCCGATGGTTTGCTGTTGTTATTACTGATGAGCCTTTTGCTCCACTTGGATCCCCACTGACAGTGTGAGACTGGCTGGTCTRTTTATACATTTGAAGTGTTATTCAAACATGTTTAATACATTAAAATGCAGTAAATTAATACAATAAAACATTATTATGATAACTTGCTGAGAGGAGCCAGGTAATCAGCCCCAAATCAGCTCCCTTTTTTGTTGCACACTAATTTACATGGATATAATCACTCCCACACAGAGAATCCCATTGGTAATTGGAGCAATCTGCACAGTTTATTCTTATATGGCTGCATCAAGTTACTGCATCTTCTGTTTCAGTTGCTATAATTTTTTTTTGCTATTTTTGTGCAACTATAGTGTTATAACTTTGTCTTTTGTAACCTACATGTTTCTRTAGGTAAGCTATTATTTTCTGTAGTAAACTGTACTGACTCAAGCTGCAGGACTGGTAGCAATGTTTAAGGCATCATTAGGATTGCTTTCCTAAGTGGACTTAAAGTAGGATGTAAAATGACTCCTCCCTGGTACTGTATCACTTATTAAAAGCTTTTTTTTCTTCTTCAGTACAGAAGGTACACTCTTACCATGCCCACATCCTAGGGAGAGCAAGCTTCAATCTCACCTTTAAATCAACCAACTGCTTTTAGTCATTTCACAAAAAAATTACCTGTCATCACAACCATTCMTTTGTGGCAGACATCTGTAACTTTTGCACCTGTGGAAAGTATACCTGCTGAAAATAGCTAAATAGAGACAGAATGTAACAAGGTCTGATGTAACATATGTGATAGTCCTCTTCTGAATTTACTTCAAAGAGGAGCTAAAAAAGTCTTAACTTTATCCTACACAATTTTCTTCTACAGCAATATTTTTACAGTAGTTTTTACATAAAAATTAATTCTTGTACGACTTTTCATAGCAGAATGACTGATGCATATTTCCAAGATTTAGGATTTATGAATTGCAAGGTGCACACCTCTACTAGAATGCAAATCCCTTGCATTTGACCAGAGGCATCACACACTGGAGAAGTGCATTTCAGAGCTGAGAATCGCCGAGCACTGTGACTGGAACAGAAAACACTGGACTTCTGATAAAGATGAATATACAGATTTGAATCAGTGTAGCCCAAAACAAGTGTGAGGTTGTCCATAGCTGAATAAGATGAGGAACAAATGCATGTACACCAAACTTTTTTGTCTTGCTGTTAGTCAGTGAAAATTATTCCTTTTAAACATGCTAGAAACTACTACCTTGTTATACACATCTTAATATTCAATATCATCTTCAGGTACATACACATATGCATTATGTAGATATAGATGCACTTATTTACCTTTTTCCTTTTTTTGATTTCTTCAAATTACATTGTAGGTATGGCTGCAGCAGATAGATGATGTTTTCTAGAATAACTTTCATATATTCTTTTTGTAATTTCTGTCAAAATCACTCGTTATGCTCTTCCAAAAAGCTAAGGGTTCTGAAATTTGTTTGTAATTTTTTTTTCTTCTTCAGATGTAATTAAGAAAAAGCACATTTAGTACTTGCAGTGAAAAACACAATGATTCCTCATGATGAATCCTTTTTATGCTGCCTTGTACAAGAGGGAAAAAAAGAAAATAAACCAAAAACCAAACAAAAAATGTCTGCAGAGCAGATGTAGTGACAGGGGCTTGCCCCTTTCTAGACTGACATGGGGTTTTAGTTCTTTCCAAAACATATTTCTGTCTCTGAAGAGAGGAGGTCCTAAGGTTTCTTTTCTTGTGGGAGCCAGAAGTAAAACAAGGCTGTGGTTGCTAAGACTGCAAGTAGGATGCAGCTTGTCTTTCATGTAAGATTTATCTTTAGATATTCCTATATTAAAAAGTGCTAAAATCATAAATAGATATTAGCCATTAATAGGTATTTGTTTCACAGTCTCACTAAATGCTGTGAAGCCTCCTACACTCTCAAAGTAGAGGAAATTTTTCCGCTCTACTGTGGAGTTCATGGTAACTTCTTGAACTGAACTGCCCATGGCCAGTTGCCCCAGTGTTGTGCCCTTGGCTATGCACCCTGTGGGCCACAGAGAGGATGCTTGGTTCAGCTTCTGCCAGACCAGCTCTGCTCCTCAGGAATCTGATCCCCTGGAAAGAGGAGTCGAGAGTGTGAAGTTGGTGTGGTTGCTGCAATGGCTAAGGCTTGCACAGCAACTGCAAATCTTCCTCTCTTCTTCAGCATCCCTCACATTCTGTCCAGCAGCAAGACTCAGCATGGGCCTGGCACTTAAGCAGCAGCTTTTAATGTTCCTGCCAGCAGTGATGTCTGACAGAGCTGAGCGCTGCAGATGCACAGTGTTTGTACAACACTGGGGAATTCTGCATGTGCTCTTGTCTTATTGTGGCTGCCCTAAGCACTGCCTTTATCAAAAGATTATACTTCCCATTGTGTTTGTCRTATGGAATGCATTTAGATTTTTATGTCATTGCCAAGTTTTTGAATTTCCTTATACTTGAAAGGCATAACATTAAAAAGATACACTACTTGTGAACAGGCCATGATGAAAAGACATAGTCAGTGGTTAGGCCAGAAATTCATTTTGGCAAGGCCTGTTTTAATTGTCTTTTTATAGCTAATTTATCCTTCAGCCAGGCCTTCAACGACAGATGACATTTTCTGGCCTAAGTTGTCATTGTAGTTCTTATGAGACGTGTCTGACAGTTGAGTGTCTTTCCTGTTGAGTTTAAAAACTGCTTGTTGTGTGGGTTCTTTGTTCAACTGATGCCTTTGGAAGGTAGTGATACTTACATATGTGGTTCTCCTGGACTTCCAGGCTTGAAATCAATGCCGGAGAGCTGAACATTTGTGGGAGCACACTAGGGTGTTCCCACAAGGAAGATAATGAAATGATGTCTTTGCTCTAGCAACTGTTAAAGTGATTAAGAGGTAAACAGTACTCAGGATAGCAAAAATATAAAATAATGCTTTGCATTTTTTCATTATAATTTTTTAAAAGATCATAAGAACTGAGTATGCAGTGGTAAATGATAGGATTTATTCAGTATTAATGCAGTAATGTTTTTCACATACCTTTAATATATTAAAGATATAATTGATACATCTCACATGCATATTTATTTATGGAATTACTATATTTTTAACAGGACTGTTCTTTAAAATCATTTTGAGTAACCAACCCATTAATATTGTTTGAGTAGTTAAGCTGTTTTTCAGTCCAGTCTGCATTCTGTATGTTCATGCATGGTGTCCTCCACCTTCACATTAGTTTGAGTCTCCCCCTTCAAGGGAAAAATAAAGACCTACCTAGAGAAAATAATCCTCATGTAAACTGCATGCATATTTCCAAATTTAAAATACCAACCACGGCTTGCTTTTTTTCTTTTTCTTTTTTTTTTTTTGGTTTGATATCRTTTTAGCATTTGCAGCTGTACTTATGCTAGCGCATACAAGCTTTCGGAGATGGTTTAGCATATGTAGAACATTAAGTATTAGACTGTTTTATGCTGTTTTCCTTTGTCAGAAAAGATTGTTCAATTATTGCTAGCTTTCTCAGTAGGTGCCCTTCTGCAGTACTGCAATCTGCTGGATGTTATGAATTTTCTGGTGCCCTTTTGAGACTCAGAACAGCTTGATTCTCCTAATAAACTAACATGTTGTTTTGAAACAATTCAGATATAGCAATGCTTCAAGGACCTATGGTCCACATGGAATTTTGTGGGGCATGGTATGTGTGCAATTAAAAATCAGTGCAGACAATGCGTGGTAGCCCATTTAGAATTAGTAACAAAAGCAATCTGTAATTGCTCACAATGTAAGGCTGAAGATGAACTTTAGGTTGCATCACCCTTCCTGCAGCAGATGTTGTAATATTGCTGCTGAGAAGTAATGTTGCATCTGCACTAACCACAAATTAGTCACTCCTCTTGTAAACCTGTACATCTGTATATTTTTGGATATCATGGCATGTAGGATTGCATTTGCATATAAACAGATTAAATTTTATTACCTAATTTCAAATGTCTGTGATGTGCATTATGCTTGTTATGAAAGTCTGTACAAGCTATAAACTATATTACTGAGAAACACATCATTCTGTCACGTCTGGCAGACCTCAAATGTGTATGTATGGAATTTTGTCAATTAGTAGCCCATTTAATAAAAAAATACTCTGAAAAACAAAATCCTTAGCAGAAGTAATGAGTGGGGCTCATTATAGGGTTCACATGACAGGTCCAGGTGTAAAACCCTTACTCATAGTCTGTGGCAGAACACATTCAGAGTGATATAAAATAGTAACATTTTTGAAACCCAAAAGGTTTCAAAATGAGGGACAGAGCAGTAGTTTCCCTACAGCCAGTGCCCTTGCTATTAAGTTTGAGTGTTTGACATGCTCTTTATCTGGGTCATCATTTTGCCTTTCCTACCTTGTCATGCTTACAAACAATTATTATTTTACCCTTTAGCAAGTAATGAATTATAAAAACACAGAGAGCACATAATGGTAATGAAAAAGAGCACTAATATTTACTAGTTTCTCACAGTCATATAAGCATGTCTGGGGCTGAAGATAATGAGGTGAGGAGAGGATAGAGGGAAGGTCCCTATCAGTCTCCTCTGTCATCCTSTTCAATTGCTGTGACCTGTGAAAGTACTCACTGAGCCAGAAAACAGGAAAAAGTCAAACTTTATGGCCTAATACATGGGACAGTTCATAAGAAGTGGAGTTCAAATCAAATCTGTGCTTTTTAAAAAAGTCTTTTGCAGTGTGGAGATTTTTTCTATCTGAATAATTACTTGAATCTATTACATGAATCTAAATATTATGACACATTCAAATTAATCTTTAGCCACAAAATCTGACATTATCCCCGGGATATTTGACATTCAAATTACTGCAACATCAACAATATTGTCTTAGGGTGAGAACAGTTTCCTTCAAGGTGTATGTTCAGTTCCTCGGCAGACGAAATAATTAAATATACATTCTCAGAGCCTGGTAGGGCAATCCAACAGTTAAGCTAATTTATAAATAGAGTCACAAATCCAGAGCAAAGTTTTTATATATTTATTTATTGCAAGTTTCTGAAAACAATGCAATTCAGAAATATCAATTAAAACATTAGATTAAGTCCGAGTTATGTTTTTAAGATGACAGGGARTATAATTCCCAACAGGAGAAAATAAAGCACATTTCTCCTTCCAATCTAATTTTTTTTTCAGTTTATGCCCCCAGCCTCCCCAGCATTATTATTGCTGCTGTTGTTCTTGTTCTTCCTAGTATTACTATTAGTATTACTATTACAAGCAGTGCTGTACTTTCATAACYAGACAAGTTTGCATCGTGTACTACTGTCATTGTCTGCCTTTGAAGCTAGAACTGGGTTGTTGCTGAAGACTGTTTGTGATTAGGTAATTATGGTTGTGTAAGTAATTTTTTTTGTTAGTAAAAGTCTCAGTTCATCTCATTGTTTTCTCGTGGATGAATTTCTTGCCTATCTTRGATCCTCTTGTCCCCTCGGTAGCCTGCTGCTGGAGTTTTCCAAGGACTTTTATTTCTACAGCAGCTGCAAAATAAACTTCCCATACGGAATTCTGGCTTTTAATTTATCCCAGACCCTGGGCACTCCTGCATTCTCATACATTCAGTTATGAGGTAGGTTTGCTGAACTAACAAGCAAAGGACCACTCATATTTTTACAGAGCAGGCAATAGATATCTCCTGTCCATTGCAGTGCTTTATTTGTTATGGTTTCTACTGTTTCTCTCTCAAAGTATTTCTTTTGTTTTCTCTATGAGTACAGGAGAGCCCTAGTTGTTCTTGGCATAACTGACAAATTAGAAGCATTAGGGAACTACTGTTTCCCACTGTGGAAAAAGACAGATGATATTTTATGCACTGTCATCAGAGAGTGAGCATATGTGTGTGCAAGTTGGTTTTGGTTTTTTTTTTGGATTGTAAAAATATGATTAGTATTTCTGGTAATATATTAAAGTAAATGTGTTATTTAGGAAGAATGCTTCTTTCCTATTGTGATATGTACACTAATTATTGTTGAACGTTAGAAGGAATTGGAGGATTGCTTTCACTAAATTCTCTGAATTTATTGGTTATCTACACCTTATTTTCCCAGCAATATATTGAGAAATTAGTAAGAACAACCTGATAAAATTCAGCATCTGTAAATGTGGCAGACAATATCCATGGAATTAATGAAGGGTTGATTTTATTTAGCATGGAATTACATGAGCATAAAGATCTTCTACTTGAAGATTAATGGAATCTTACCTCATAGTTTCTTTTTTTTTATTGGAGACATAAATTGCTCACACAACTCTACAAAATGTTTTCTGAAATCTAATGAAAATCTGCCCACTTCATCATTGTGCTCAGGATCCTATTTCATATAACTCATTTTGTATTTTATGGATGTATAGAGAAATAAACATAGTTTCCCTAAAATGACCTGGGTGCTCAACAGAAATCCTTAAYAAGATCTCCTTCAGGGAAGATATATTTTTTTTATCCCAGAAAAAATGTTTCCTTTTCTGTGTGTGTGATGTTGCTTTATGTTGCCTTTTTGCCTTACCTTAGGAGAATGAGATGAAATGCCTACTTTGTGACAGATCTTAGAAAGGAAAGTTACCCAAATCCYAATGAACTTGATTAAAAGGTTCCTTTTAAAGTAAAAGGGTTATGCTGAAAAAGAAAACTAGACACTTGTCAGATTTAATGCTGTTGCATTTGCCTAGCTGTGTTTCTATGAAGCATTTCAGTAAGACTCTATTCGGGTTGATAAAATGCTTATGATTAATTTGATATATTTAACAACCCCTTGTATTTTGGAAAAAATTAGTTTTGATCCGTAAATAGAGAATAAATTTTTTTCTAATGAATAGCAGTCGGGAATCACTCATTAGTGTGCACAAGTATAGTTTTTGTAATTCTGGCTTCTCTTCACTTAGGACATAGGCATTCTTAGCCTTAGTATTTAGCATGTTTTCAGAGAAACTGCATATTCTGAGCCTGAGTATGGTAGACAATTTCAAAGTGAATTCTGTCTGGAAGTGAGCTGTCTTCTCACTGAAGTCTCATGTGGGTTCATATAATAAAATCAAATTTAACTCAAATTAAATCTGAAGTTAGACATTCATGTATATTCCAGGAAATGTTCTTAAATTAGTTTCCTGGTAGCTAGAAGGGGTAAAATCTTTGAGTGCTAATTAAATTCTATAATAAAAATGAAGATATGTTGTGCTCACTGTTTCTTGGRTCTTTTTGGTATTTTGTTGAAGCTGCTGAATTGCAAGCTGGGGGATACAAAACTTTTAGGTAAATAGTGCTATTGATTTTACAGTAGCTTCTAATTTCCAAGGGAATTTCTGTAATTGAATTGATTGAATGGTATTTGTCTCTCAAGTGAAAGGCTCATGCTCCTTGGGTGTGCTGCAGATCATAAGAGCAGTTATTTGCTTTTGTGACACAACACTAGTAAAAATTGGGATAATTTTGTCTTTAGTAAGCTTATTTTTAATATGTTATGTTGACAATAATAAAATAAGACTTGGAATTTCACAATRAAGTATATGAAGTATATATTATCACAGCATATTACACCTGGAGAGTGTAACACCTGGAGGCCTGTTAAGGACCTTTAACAGGTCGTTGCTGCTAAGACTTCAAATTAAAAAGGTTTGCTAARCCTTTGCAATAACTGAGGGCCATATTTGTGAGCAAACTTCTGAGACTGAAGAATACCTGCTGCTTTTCTGCTGTCTTGGATTTTTTTGACTGTTAGCTTTGTCATAGGACATTGTGTTTAACTAATATACTCTTCATGTAAGCTATGTTTCACTAATGTACACTTTTATTTCATTCAATAACTGATGTTTGACTGAAACRAAGTTTGAAAACAAGAATTAATTACACATTGGTATGTTTTTTTCAGTAGAAGATTTTTACCACTTCTAAAGTCATACTAATTTCATATGTGATTTTTTCTGTCTGCGGTTCTTTGATGTTAAATGTCCTATGTTAAAGAGTTCTTAGTAGCCAAAAAGTTATATTTATGAAGGTATTACATTACCTATTAAAAGAAAGGAAAAAATGAAAAAGCCCAAACTTTGACCCATTATGTTTGCTCTCTTTGGAGCAATATAACTGTTAAGTGTATACATTGATAATCTATTTTATATGTTTTGTTTTCATTCTGACATAGAACAGGAGAAGTCTTCGGTATCATTATAAGGAATTTCATGTCTGGAAATCATCTGAGTATAACTTAAGCTACTGTGCCAAGGGTATATCAACTGTTACTGTATGTACGACTTCAGAGCTGGCTTTTGCCTTTTCAGACATGTTAAAATATTTGTGTGACACAGCTACTCAAGCTGTTCACCTGGCAAGTGATTTCCTGGCATAATTCACAGTTTATACCCTCTTAAAATGTGCAGTGTAATGCAAAACCTGACCAGCGAATGCTGTTTCTGCCAAGAGGCAGAGGAAAAAGTTCCAGGTTACTTTACCATATCCTTTTTTTGGAACTTCTTCAAGCAATTGGTAGTGGTGGCTCTTCTACTCCACTGACATTAGATGTCCTTCCCTTCTGTTCTTTTTCCCATTCCTTTCCTTGTTACGTGCTTAATATTGGGTTTGTATACATCCCTCAACATTGCTGATGATTTTCTTAGCCCTCCAGAGAGCCTGCAGGAAAATTTAAGCATCCATTTTTCTATGATCACCCTTGGCAGATTCATATGCCAGCATAATAGGAATGAGCAATCTTTTTTCTGTTCATTATCTGAGACCCTGTAGGTTGATACCCAGAAACAAGGTTACCCTTGGATTTTTCTGTTATGTTTGGATTTTTCCAAGGGTAAGACATAGGTAGACAAAACAAAAAAAGGTGTCAGTAGAAATAAAGGCAGATATGGCAAATGGAGAAAAAGCAGTAGTCCTTTGGGAAAAACCTGTTAAGAATTTGAGTAATTTTAAAAGTTGTACAAAGTGGGGGCAGGGAAGATTAGTACATCACTTGTGTTSATTGCTTTAACGCAGTCCTGACTCTGTGTTTGGTACCAAAGTACCACAGAATCAATTTCATGTGAACTAAAGTTTATGGCTGTGAATAAGGGTGTTTTGAGGCATTTTGTGCAACATAAGAGTGTGTTAGCTAGCTATAGCCTGGTAGATATAATTTGTTTCCTTGTTGATTTTGATAACCATTCCTCTAGGATATTCTTCAAAGTTATTTACTAATAAAAACTGCATGACCCAGGTAATCTGTCCTAGTTCTTTTCCACCCCTACAACTGTAAAATATTGCTGATACTTTTTGCATGCTCTAAAGCCCAGCATTTGTTACTCTCTCCATCAGAGAGGTCACTTTTAATAGCAGTCTTTTTTGCGTGTGAAGATTGTAAGCATTGTCTTTCTTCAGAAATCTTTTTGAAGGAAAAGAAGATAAAATTATTTATTAAGCAGTAGTTGTTTTCTGAACTTCAATTTCATGCGGCTGGTTTTAGTTTTTCTGGTTTTTTTCTTTTCATAATTGCATAACAATCAGTTACTTTTTTTTTTTTTTCCCCTTCACTTCTTGAGTTCTTGCCTCTCTGCCCTGTGGAATTATGTCCTTATTCTACTCTTAGACTAGATTATTCTAAATATCTCCTCCACTTAACCTCAGCTTCTTTCTTTGCCAGGTCTTTGAACTAAGGTAATTATAATAATCAAATAGCTGTGAGTCTTAGAGCAAATATAATTTATCTTCACATTAGAAGTTAAACACTACTTTAAAGGTATGTTAGTATTCTAAACAATCACTTAACTATAKAATCTCCAATTATATCAAATTTATTCTGAGTGAAACGTTGTAGTTCTTCCTTGCTAGTCAAACTTCTAAAACCATAATGCAGTAACTGAAAAAATATCATCTTGCCATAAATTACCAAGAAGAYTCTGCTTGTGATGAGTTAACCACTTGAGACATGTTAATCTTCACTAAGAATAATAGGGCCAGGCAGTAAAAGACAAAGTAACACCTTAGAGGCAGAGTTTTGAGAAAGGCATGTGACACAATATGTGTGAGGTCTGGGTGGCTCCCAAACACACAGACCRTCATACTTGAAAGCTACCAAATTCATTTTCAATGGTTTATTCATGGCAGATTCCTTATGTAATAGATTGTTTCATGTCCTAAATGTCCCCTGCATCCCACCTCTTCTGTGAGTATTCAGTGGCTTCTTACCAAAGTCTGGGGTTCTTCTCAATGTGTGACTTYATGGTCTTAGTTAGGAAGGCACAGTAAGAAATGTAATTGATACCTTGGATATGTTGGTAAGGTTTGTGACAATCCTTTGAATTCATTCCTCCAGAATTCATTCCTCAAACTTTTACTAAGGCAGAGTATTCCCTTCCCTGCCTTCCCTCCCCTGCATCACCCACCCCCTAAAAAACCACAAAACAGTGAGTTTTTGACTCTTGTGTTGCTAAAATGTGCTGAATTTCTGTTCAGCATTTGGAATTTTCTTAATCTTTGCATACTTTGTGTTCACACATGTCATGCTGCCTGCAGAGTTCAAAAAGGTGAGGGGAGATAGATTCTAATGCCAAATATATTGCCTGTTATTGTTGATTTTTTATGTCTTGTATCTCTTTATCTCTATATTTAAGAATGTCACAAGTGCTTGGGTGACAAACTGTCATGTGCTCCAAGTTTATTTCCGTGCCACAATTCCACGATTTCATCAGAAAGAGTCTAACGTGAGTAAATCAGATCCTGAGTTCTGTGCCAGTGTGTAGCAGCAGATCAATCTGTGTGTCACCCAAGATAGCTGGCAGCAGGGTAGGCTAAATTTCATGAAAGGTACATACCCTGATAAGTGTAGAACACAACTCAAATGGAGCGTGAAAAAAGCCCCTGTACAAGGTGAATAACCGTATTTGCCATATTTACATTTTAATCACCCTTCTGCAAGGGAGAAAGGARAGCTGTGACATCTTATATTAAGGTGCTGAGGGTTTATGAAGGCCATCAAGGATATTCTGAGGCACAGGGATATTTTCTATTTTCCACATCCCATAGATGTAGCAGATCTGCTGGATGATTTTTTTGAAGTTATTACCTGGGAGATGGAGATGAGAAARTGTCTATGGAGTAAAGGTGTCTAACTGAAAAATGGTGTTAGAACATCCTGCTGTGGTGGTATTAATAGTAAGGAAGATTGAGCTTCAAAAATGGAAGATACCAACAGCACTAGTCATCCGTTTTTTGAAATAAGCTGTCTGTGGTGTTAAAATTCTCTCTTCTCCTTACAGTTTTGAAGAATTTTAGGGAAAAGGAATGTCTTTCGTGGGCTAGTGGTATGTGASTTTCCACTGGAAGGTGGTGATCTTCATTTGAAAAGATGGCTGTGGAGGCAGAATTAAAAAAAGAGAGGTTCTGGATTTCTGCATTATAAAAAGTCAGACACTTTTTCAGAGCTTTTTGTTGTACTAATACCAGATAATTCCAAGGGCCAAAATGAAGTTTTGATTTTGCATTTTAAAAACTTGTTCGAATTTTTGTTTTCAAATTTTCCCAAGTGGAAAAGGCTCYGGAGATACTGTCTTTATCTAGTTTAGGACAAGTCCTGAAGAAAAGGAACCTTAATCCATCTTGCAGATTTTCCTTTTGTAGAATACCCTTCTTYGTCAATCCTGCCTATAGGTACTATATTGACTTGAAAATTTTGGATTAATTTAATAGTAAGTACATATTTGCACATGAAAGTATCATAATTTAATTTTAAATTGCAGCATTTTGAAGGCATGGCTTTCATACTTCAGTTTCAATTTACATGTGCAAAGGAATGCAATCTTCCATCCTCAGTGTCACTCTAAGTACTGTCCCTTTTCATGACAGCTTGGATACAAAATGTAAAAGGCACACTCTAAATTTATGAAAGTTGCTCTTGGGGAATTACAWCATCATCTCCTTTAAGAAGAAGATTAATGACTGATGAATATTAAAATTTTTTTCCAAGCAATKTTATATGGAGTACATTAAATGAATATTCATTTAAATGTTAGGGTTACTCAGAGATGTTCATATACATAAAATGGCAGCTGAGAGCAAATTTTATTATGTTATGCAGAAGCATTTTTAAAAAGCTGTACATATTGATTACATTTATTGAAAAAGTATAACCCTTAGGTGAGAAAACTCATGAGCTCAAGCCTAGAGGTGAAAACCCTAAATTAATAACTTTCTTGGAAGAAGAAAGTGTACAAGTGTTGCCTTTCCAAGGATAAGATATTCCTCATGTAGTAAAAATGAATATAAATRTCTGACTTTTTGCATCATTTTGAGCTTTTAACATAACAGGGTTGCAACATTTTCTTAATATGTTACTGTTTTACAGCTTTCCCCCATAAATCAAGTGCAGATTTTTTACACTTGGAAACAAAAAGTGGAGAGAGATACYTAGAGCCAGTTGAAACAGGGTTTAACTTGTTTTTTAGTGGACTAATGGGTTTACCTATACAGAAAAAATGGCAGTTTTTACCTGCAACATAKGAAGCAATTAGATTTACCTAGTGACACTGTTAAAAGAAGTCTCCAAAACCGTATTATAAAGGATTTATATGTCTTTGGACAGACTATTGCAACTAGTTTTTTATGTGGAATAAACTTGGAGGTTTATGGTAAGTGAGTCTTTAGTGGAAGTAATCTACTAAAATTCTGTAAAAAATAAAATTACAGAAAAAGCCCTTTGAATTTAGTGTGGTAGAGGAACTTAAATCATCAGGAAAAATTTGCAGAAGAAATGTCGGGTCTTTTTAGTGTAATTCTTAGATGGTTAATGCTGGTCAAATTTGCAAAGTAAGGAATGTAAATAATCATGTGCTTAACAGCTACTCTGCTTCACATAATTTATATGATTTTTTTTTATTCTAAGTCAAAAAGGAAAAACTAAATAAATATGCCATAAACTTACTAATTGATATTTTTTCATGAACAACAGCTCTTGTCCTTCAGAGACAACTTTACAGGGAGYTGGTTTCTCATGAACATTATGTTTGTATGTGAGCAGAATGAATTCTAAATTTTGATTTTTTCTTCAGAACTGAGCTCTTTGCGTATTGAAAGCTACTACATGTTTATATATTGTTGGAAACTAGACAAAATGTCTTTTTTAGTTGATGTTTTACATTCTGTAAAGTACAGCAATATAACTATGAGAACAACATTAAGGATGCTCACTCAATGAGAATGTTGATAACTTCCAGCCTAGAAAATTCTTGGAGAATCAAGCAACCATGCTGTGTTATTTCTCTGCCTGTTATTCAAAAAAACCCCCATACCCTTAAATATCCCCATCTAAGAGTGTTCTATTTAAAACTGGAATTGAATCTGTTTTWTTCATTTTTTTATTGGTATATTAGCTCTGCAAATACTAGGTAAAAGTGCTGTAGAAAGAACTCACATTAAATTTTAAAATATCACTTAAATTCAGCTTTTTCTTTGAATAATCATATTTCTGGTGCCAATATCAGAACTCAGTAAAATTAGGATAAAGTGTTTCAAATAAATTTATTTTATTTACAACTGCAATTCCAGTTTCTCCAGTGTGTCCATATGCATTCCCCCCCTCTCCCAAACACCCTAGAATTCTACAATTTTCAGGAGACAAAGCCAGATCTTCCTTCATCATCAGTGATGTGTCGTTCAGCTGAATGATGGACAGCTCTGTCCCAATCAGGAGAGAAGAATCTTTTCTATTTATAACTGACAGCACATTTAATGGCTGGTGTAGCAGACATAGGATGAAAAGTAATTTTAAAGAAAGGGGACAGAGAGATCAGGAATTTCAGCTTGGGGCTGATACGGTATTAATGTGTTCTCATCAAGTGAATGAAGAGCATCTTGTGAGTAGAAGGAAGGGATTTCACAACTGATAACTCCTCAGGATGTGATACAAAGTAAGAGATTAAAAGTGTATGGCTTAGAACACTTATTTGTTAAGTAAAATTTTATAACATTTTAAAATTTGCACAAGAAATGAAGAGATCAGGCAAAGGGGAAGCAGTTTATTTACATCAYGGAAGAGAAGTAGGACAAGGCACCAGACTGATTTGATTAGAAAAGGATTTCAACTCTGGAAGAAAACCCAATGATTTTGTTGCATCATACAAGCTGGAATGAGGTTTGGAAGGGAAGTTTGAAATTTCAACCTGAAATGTTTGTTGAAGGTTCAAGTTTAATTTTCATGTAAATTGTAATTTAGTAGTCCTGCGTTTTAAATACAGAACTGCCTATTCAGAAATATAATTACTGTAGATAAATATTGGTTGAAAAAATTGACTTGTTATTAGGGAATTTAAACAGACATATGCCTTGTTTTTGTTTTTGTCTTCACCTCAGTTCAGAGTAACTACATGTAATAGGAAGTACACAGCTTTCTGTGCTTCTGATGATTCCATATTAAGAAAAAAAATTACAAAGTTATCAGGGAAAGTTCTAAAAATTAAAAAAAGGAAAGCTCTTTCATAGTGGTGCTAATTGAATATGCAGCAGCTATCATATGGAAGATGCTGGTTTGCCCTGACCATTAGTGACAGATGCTTGACCCTAATTAGTCAGGGCAAAAGSCTACTGACCATAGGAGAGACTAAAAGAGAAGGTAGTGGAGATTAAATATTGAAGTAGATGCATTTTTATGTCCAGAAGATTTGTGCTCKCTCTTTTCTAGTGGTGATTTCCATCTGAAGTACTGACTACAATTTGTTTGTTTTATGAGATTTGACAAGATCATGACCTGRTGGTTGCATAAAGCAGGCTGAGGATTTGTATTTGTCATCGAAGCCCCAGAGTGAGAAGATGAGAGATAGAGGCCTAAAGTCAAATGGAGTTTATCTCATAAGACATCAAAGTACCGTGCTCAGGCCCTAAGAAAAGGCTTCAAATGCATTAAAAATCTCAATGGAAGTTTAGAAAAAYAGAAAAAGAAGAGTGCCTACTTTTTTTTTTTCTGCCCGTTTTTAAATGTGTGCAGAAAACAGAAAGAGACAAATATAACCTTGTTCTGTGACTAGAGAAAGAGCCCTCTCTGTGTTTCAGCCTGAGTGTATTGAGTTTATCTCCATTGCCTATGATGTTTCAGCCTTGTTTTCCCAGCTTCTACTATCTGCTAAAGTAAAACTCTTTGGAAAACTGTAACAAAAACCAGTGAATGAAATCCCCAAACTCCTGACCTTCTCCTCTATACATTAGCAAATGAATTGCTAATATTAGACCTATTTTCGACCATGCAAGTTGTTCTTCAGATTTGAAACAGAAATGCTGAGATGAAGCTAAAGGAAATTTCAAGAGCATTTGTTGTTATTTTAATCTGCTTAAGGTCTCTCTTCTTTTTTTTTTTTTTCTTTTAAGGGACGTAAAGCTTCAGTAGATTTTTATAGCTTTGGAAGTGACTTCTGAGTATTCTTGAGAGTAAGAAGTGGCTTCTATCTTGTGGGTTGCCTTAGGWGGAGAAGAAATTCAGAGTAAAATTAGTCTATAATTACTTGAGGGCRAGGATACTTGCAATAAATTGACCTTGATCTAGCCTGTTCAAATACATTATTATATGGATAAAGAAATGGGGTGYGACTCACCTATAAAGTCACTATTTGGTATCAGGTTTTCAGCTAAGGGAGGATAAAGCCCGGGGTTTTATGTTTTTAACAATGCAAGTGGGCAGCAAAGCAGCCATTCAGGTGTGTTTTCACTGAATAAAAGCTGACAGAACGTCAAAGTTTATACAACTTCAAGGCTTAACACTGTGCAGTACTTGCAGGAACATTTAGTTAAGAGTTCAGCAGCAAAAATAAAAAAGATACTCCTTCAGSAGAGAATTGCCAGGTTCATACCATGTGTTAAGAAAACTGTTTCCATTAAAGTATTTTACAATTTTTAGGGAAATGTCTGTTGAGGGTGTTATGCAAATAATATTATGATCTAAAATATCTAAATACAGGAAATATAATTGAAAAATGCATACAAGGTATTCCATCTCATATATGATAGCTGTTTTTCAGAAAGGCAACCTGTAAGTACTGTAGTTTATTTAGAGTCTCCAGAAAAAATACTTGAATTTTTAGAATTGAGAAAAATTTAAAGAGAGATGAATCCAAGCATTCAAATGCATAAAAAGTACAAAAAAGAAATTACGAGTTTCTAACATTAAAAAGAAAGGTTTTAATAGCTCAAAATACTTGAAGTCAAAACTAAAAAGAAGGCAACTTGACCTGAAAGCTTTGCTTTTGAGACATGTCAGGAATTAAAGTATTTTAAAGCAAATTGAACAGAATAAATGAATTTATATATCAAAGGAAGAAGAAAAAAGGGAAATAGATTATAAGTTTTATATTACTGCAATTATGAAGAACAGAAATGTGATTCAAGAAAGTTATGAGTATAGAGGAGAAATCTGTGGTCAGAGAGAACAAAGAAGGCTCTAAGTCTATATGGAAAAATATCTTGGTTGCAGTATGGATATATTAATTGCTGGAAGGCCTAATATTGTCATGACAAGTAATGAGGCAGGGTACTGTGTGAACCACATCTCCCTTATTCACACACCTGCTGACTTTGTCAAAGAATTCAAATAGTTTTGTGTCATGTGGCTTCCCTCCCTTATTGTGATGCTTAATAATTTTCTTTGGAATATATAAACAAACTGACATCTTTAATTTCTCAGTTTATACCAGAGACCTGTCTAAAAGTTGGCAGCACATTCTCTGCCTTTCAATTTCTTTGTGTCCAAAGTTGATTTAAGCAAGGAGTCACATGCTGGTTTGCACCACCACAATTTAACATGAGGTCTTTTTGAATTCATAGACTTAAAAAATAATAGAGTGGTTGGGGTTGAAAGGAACCTTAAAGATTATCTGGTTCCAACCCCCCTGCCATGGACAGGAACAGCTTTCATTATACCAGAATTTTTGGGCAGACACTTTCTTGCAAAGGTGATTTGTTACTTTCTTTTTTATCAGTATACTCTGAAACTTTTTCTGCTGAAACCTCAATTTGGGAGAGTCCCTCTGACCATTCCACTCAAAAAAAGCTCTAGAGTGTAGGAACTCCCTGAACTCCACTGTAATGAACACTACTGCAGAGAATTAATCTAGATTTTCTGCTGCTGCCTTATCTTGCTTGAGCAATCCTTTTCCACCCCGATCATCTATCAGCCCTCCTGAGTCTGTCAGGCTACAAGCTTCAGATGTGTTTGAAAGGCTTGTGCTGCTGCTTTTCTAAATCTTTAGCAAGTTGTCATTCAAGAGTGGGCTTTTTTTGGTATGGGTGTTCTTGGAAGTTTCAGGAGAGGGTGGCAGCCTTGTTAATTTTCTGTTTAAATAGCAGTTTATGCTCTTTTCTGTTTTCCTTAACTGTACAGAACATTCATTTGTGAATGTGTTGCTATACTTATAATAAATCCCTTTGTCCTGCAGTGTCATCACAGATCTTGGGTAAATGGAACTTTACTGTTGACGTTTTTGTTTGTTGTTTCCTACCTGAATTTTATAGCTTTCCTACAGTTTGACTGCATTGTTGAAGGACGTGATGTCCCAAGCTATGGGTACCCTTTGATTTTCTTTTGGTTTTTAATTCAGAACTTTTATTTCAGCTTCCAAGGTAGTATGTTCTGTTTTGGTGTAAGGTGATCCTCCCTTCTTGCAGAAGTTACCTCTCTTTTGTATACTGTTTTTTTACCTTTTGTAATTGATTAAACGCAGGGTCATGTACATGCCAGAATCCTTTAATGGACATTCAGAGGATGTCTTTAGCTCAATGATGCTAATTTTTATAGATTGTAAGGTACTGAGGCTATTCCAGGCAGTGTRAGGCTGGAATTCTGGTATTGAAATGCAGTAAATTGTATGCATATCAAATTAGCCCAAAGAAAATGGCTAAGTTAATATAGGATGTATTTGGTGAAAATTGTAAGAAAATAATGYAAATAAAGGCAGTAAGAAACAGTTTTATTGGAAACAGGGTTTAGAAATAAAGTCATATATGCAGAATAAGGAACTGCAACAAGGAAAGTGGTGACTCTGAGAAGAGCTGGGGTCACAGCAGAAAAGAAAACCAGTAGGAGCTCCCAAGACTAATGCTGTGGTAAAACAGGAGTGCTAATGGAGCTCTCTAGTGTATAATTCAGGAAAGTGTGAGTGGGAGGATTAAGGCTATTTTCATCTCATACAATGTACTGACAAACAGGAATAGTGCAAGTAGTTCTTGGGTATGCATTATTAAAAGGTGCTGAACAACTCTTTATAGAAGCAAAAAACATACCACATGAAATATTTGTGTTGTGAAGATCGGGCCTTATGGTAGAGATTTCAGGCTTAATCTGTTTCACCCACTTGAATGAGATTGATGAGATAATTTTATTAACATTCACGACTATGCTCTAAAACCAGGAAAATGCGAGATACTTAATGCCAGGTCCCTTCAATCTATCAGATAAAGTCATTACAAAATCTTTTGGCTTGATGGTGAAGCGAATTAATGGAAACCAGAAATTACACCTGTATTTAAATGTCTTCYAATGCCAGTAGTTAGCCACCAGAACAAATTGCTAGTGCATATCTTCAAATCAGGACCCGATGTCTATCTGGAAGTTATGCTTTAGCAAAGCACAGACTGCTTGACTGAAATTGCACAACAACAATCCTGTGTAACCGAACAGAATTTAATTTCTCTGATAACAAAATGTCGTATGAGAGGAACTAATTTTGATTTTAACTTTGCCTGATATAATACAAGATTATAAAAGTACTGTCAGTTTGATATGAAGTTTTAGTTSCAAATCAATGATATTTGAAATCCAGAAACAATGTGATAGTCTAGGAAACTAATTTGCCAAAGTGCTATTTCCATTCAGTTTGTGTATATATTGATTTTGTTACTATTTTGAATCCAGGCAAGAAGGGATTAGATAATGCAGTTTGTTGACAGTGGTTAAATCAGTTCATKATATGCTTTGTCTCGATATGAACAGTGACTGGCATTTCTGCTGAAAGTTCAAAGTTCTCATAGATTTGAAGGCTGCTAGGATTGATCACCTGATAGGATAATTTGTAAGGCATTTTGTTCTTTTTAACATAGGAGAAAGTTCTTCAATTTGCAAAGTGTGGTTCTCCTTAAAGATTTACAGCACACCTGCAGCAGCAGAAAGGACAATAGATGTGGACTGCAGAGCTCTGGTAAGATTACTCTAAATGTTTAATTTTGTTCTACTGCATTAGAAGAAAAATGTCGTTTTTATTGTTCTGGCTGCTATCACAGAGGATTAATCAATTTTATTAAGTGAGGACACAATCATTTTTTGAGTAATAAAATTCAATACTTACTAAGACCTCATTTAAGCTCAGTGATATGAACTAAAATGAATGCTTGAATAAAAGTATCTTCTTTATCCTGTTTGAAAAATTACACTTTTATTCTGCTGACATCTGCTTCTGATTTTGGATCTCAAATAAGGCTGAATTCTACAAAAACATAAGTTTCTCTATAGTCCACAACAGAATATGTCTCTTTTGGCACTTTGCTTCTTTATGCATACCAAATTATTATTGTCATTTAAATTTCATTAATCATTAGGATGTATTTAATCATGTTTGTATTACTAGATGAACACATACTGTCACTCTCAAAAAAAAAGTAATCATTTTAGTCATATTAGAAGAACAATTGCATCATATTAAGTATGTTTTAAGTCACTTAACTATGTAAAGATAAAATAATTGTTTAGTATGTTTGCTTAATTAAGATTGTTTTTATTTTCCACCGATTTATAATTGTGTTTATCTTTGAATTATCATTTGTAAGGTATTTGTTTTCAGAGCTAATATTTTTCCTAACTTCTGTAAATGGATTTTTACTTAATCATCTAGACATCCTGCTTTCTGCAGGCATTGTAAGTGGCTGACAAATGCTGCCTTTAAGAAAGGATGGGGGAACAGGTTCTATGAGTAGAAATGACTGGTATGGAATTTTTCTGCAGGAACATTTTTGCAAATAAAAATATGTGACGAAAGTGTTAGGGGAATATGGCTTCCAGTCACGAATGCTGGGAAGGGAGAAGACTTTCCTCAGTTGATTTTACATGTGYTCGTATGGGGGGAGGGAGATCCAAACCAGTAAGCATTTCTTAAAATATTTAAATATCATTGTTCCTGTATGACTTCAGCTTTGCTCTTCTTTCCTTGGAGTGTCGTATCCTAACTGTGAACTTGCTGTAGGGACGAGAAACAGATAATGATGTTTTCAAAGTCTTGGTGTTGGGTGAGCATGCTGGGATGTGTCTGGTGCTAGTAAGAAACATAAAAGCTACACTAAAAGAGTTTGTGATTTGAGACCTTGAAAAGAATAGTGTAGGGTTTTATCCCACAGGATCATGCATAATCTTGTATCATTTTCTGATCTGAAAATCCTCTGAAGTGGTAAAAGGGAAAGCTAGATTTGAAGTGTAACTATTGACTCCTATTGTATAAGAAATTCTCAAGGTGCATTTGAACCCTTCTATAAATTTTAATCGAATTCAATATGAAAACTTGAAAAAACCACATTAAAGTACAAAATACTTCTGCAGTGTTCAAGGCACTGAAATTCATGACCTGAAAATTCAGATAATTCCTTTCTAGCAAGATGAAGGAGGTAAAGAAGTAGCTATACCTTTTCTTCAGATCTCTATAGTAAATGTAATAAAAACCTTTTTTTATTGATGAATTTGGAAGATGAAATAAATATTTTTGACTGGCAAATAATAACGTGGTTACTGTTRTGGAATTGTGATTACTGAATTTACTGGTTACATGACAGGCACTTAATTATGAAGTGTGAGAGCTTTCTATCTCTAATGTAAGTGAATGGAATTATTCTAGCTAATGTCTCAGTAGAGACTGTCAGTGTGACACCAGGAGAAAGAGCTAATACAGTCCTTGACTGCTGAAGAATGGTCAGACATGAACAGAAAGCAAATAATGCTGGTGGTTCTGTTATTAGAATGTGCACACATCTGGTTCTTGAAGGTTAAAAACTGTATTGAAATACTGGAAGAAAATCAAAGAAATCTCCTAAAAGCACGGAGGACTTGTCATATGAATGCTAAATAGCTCTATCAACTCAGTTTGCCAAACAAAAAGTGGACAAGGAATGTGATCATTCATGAAAGAATATTTAGTGATGATGTCTCAGTTTTGCTGACCAACATGTATCAAGAGCTAGCAGCCAAAAATTTACATCTGAGAATTATTTAATCTTGCTTGGAATGTCCCAGTAATGAGAACAATAAAACACTGGAAGACCTTACTAGTGAAAACAGTAGACAGAGTCTTGTAAAGGTGAAAACTTGAAATTGCTTCAAAAGCTGATAAATATTTAAAAAGCATAGTGACCTCGTACATCTGCTACATCAGTGAGTCAGATTTAATGAATACATTGATCTCTTTTTGACCTCAGAGTCTTCTTCCTTCCTGGCCCTTGGAACGAAAAGGATTAGCAACATTTAATTTAAAATACTAATAATACTGCTTTTGTATGGTAGTTACAGCTGAATCTCATCATCAAATGCAATACAAATTTATCTTCAGTGTGTCAAATGCACTGTTCTGTCTTGCATGAGTGATCAGACTTCTGAAACATCAGAAATTGGCTATAGCAGAGGTAGAGTTGGCAGGACAGAGATTTTAAATGAGCAGGGTGTAGTGTCTTGGTGTTCTTGCTGGTAGACATGTGGCCACAGTGACTAGCAGCCTGAAGACAGCGAGGGAGTGCCCAGGGAGGTGAGGGCTGGGGGACACCCCAGGAGCAGTGGACGGTGTGGGTTCATCTTGGCCTGGATGCCATGCAGATGTGCTTGCAGATTCCACTTTTGTGTTTGAGGTTTGGAAATGCTTTAGGTTAACTCAGCCTTTTGTACTTCATAGATGAGTGTGTATCTGAAAGGCAATGCCTGTGGCAGGGTGATGGCTCACACCGTGTGGAAAGGGGTGGTGAGATGTGTGTCAGGATTCAGGCTGAGTTTGTTACTTTGTRCATGTTGTGACCCTTATGGATGGCCCGAGGCACTGGCCACAGGTCGATGCTGCTCCTCTGCTGAAGAGTGCAAAGAATTCTGAAGACACAAGACGTTTTCCTACCAGGCAGCACCACACAATTGTCTGTAGCTCACATCTTGGTGTCAGCACAGAGTTGCTCTCGTGTTTCCAGCGCATAAAATCAGCTAAAAAGAAATACCACAGTTAGGTGTGTACTGCCYCCACCCCAAACTTACGTGGCTTTAAGAAGGCATTGTGTCACCATCCTCATTCAGTTTGCGCAGAATTTCTGTGCTAGGTAGTATTGCACGTGCKTTACCCTGTCTTTTGCATAATGCTTAATTCTGATTAGATTCATGGTCTTGAGTTGGATCAACACAAGATTTTCCACTYACATTTACCTTTGGTTTGCCTTGTTACTTCTGTGTCTTAACATCCTTAAGGTGCCAAATTTCAATATCAAAGCATATCTGCAGATATGTATCTGAAAGACTTAGACATAATTTGGTTTAACTCAAGTTTGTAATAAAATATTTTAAATTTGCATTTTTACATTGTTGAGACCCATCTCACTACATATCATTTTTGGATGTGTTCTTTCTGTCAACCTAAAATTCAAAGTGGAGATTGATTAGTTAAATGAATCAAACCCAGTTTTATGCTGCTCAAGTTCTGTTAAAACTCTTTTGACCTGTAGTAGCTGAAATAATTTAAGATTGTACTTTGCTAATAAACCAGCTTATGATTAAGCTTTTTATGGAAATAAAAATATTGAATATTGAAAGCCATAAGCCATATTGAAAAAGTCATTAATTTTAAGCTCTAGTTTAATTTCTATTATTTTAATCACTGTATATCAGTAAAAGAAATATCCTTGTTTGAGTAGAAGAAGTAATCTAACTGAAAGTTCAGATTCAAATCCTGTTGTAGTCCTTACTCTTCAGTAGATAGTGTAGGATTCTGGTTGGGCACTGGAGCAGGCTCCCCAGGGAAGTGGTCCCAGCACCAAGCCTGACAGGGCTCAAGAAGCATTTAGACAAGGTTCTCAGGCACATGGGCTAACTCTTAGGGTGTCCTGTGCAGGGCCAGGAGTTGGACTCCATGATCCTGATGTGTCCCTTCCCACTCAGCATAATGTAATCTCATTTTCTTTTTATGTGTGTGTTCATTTTTTCTATGAGGAAAATGATGATAAAAAAGAAAAAAATTGCCTCACACTTAGTCCTTCACAGTGCTAGTACTGTTTTATATTGTTATGTTTAGAGGTTTTGGGACAGAGAAGCAGTTTCACTTCTCAGCTTTTCTCCCTGGTCATTAGTACTCATGGTATCTCCTGTGTTGGATAAATATATGGTGCCATTATTTTGCAAATAGCAGAATCAAATATTGATTTAAACTTTTCTTGTGGTAATTCCACATGCTTCTGTTTCCAAGTAAGAGGTGGATCACAGTCTGTTTTTTCAGTGTTCAGTTGAACATCTTAAAGACAGATTTATTTCTCATTTTTCTCTCCAGGTGTTTGGGTTTCATCTTTTTGTTTGTGTGTTTTTCTTGTTGTGGTGGTTTATTTGTTGTTGTTGTTGGTTTTGATTTTTTGGGTTGAGGGGAGCAGGTTGGGTGTTTTTATGTTTGGTTGGGTTTTTTTCCAACCTGGACAGATTGGTACATGATTACCAGTTTTCATTTAAAATTATTGATGTTGTAAAGCCTATAGCTTGCTGATCTGGATATCTTTTCTAATCCAAGCCCTGAATGCTCTGAAATCCACTGCTCAACCATTCCAGAAATAAGAATAACTTTACTGAAATGAAGGGAGAGTATCCACCTGCAGGTTTATTTTCTAAGTTCTGTATATTAAAAGAAGATAGATAATTGGTGAAGCCTGGATTGGTTGTAAGGATGCATTCCAGCTGTGAAGGATTCCTACAGCTTTGTAAACAGGGGAACCCTTACAAGTGCAGTGATGGTAAGCCTGTGTTTCAGAGGAGGGATATTATCAAATATTGGTAATACTGACATAACCCAGTCAATCCTAGCAGTGCTTATAATGAGCACATCCAACTTTACGACTTCATCAGTCACTGCCCAGATTCAAACCCTTTTTTTGCCAGCTGTCATAATGAAAGTAACCAATCTAAATTCTAAGAACATTTGTCTTTTGTTGGTGTCCTTTGCCTTTCAGTGCACCCAGAGAACCAGTTCTGTCATTTGGTACTGCTGACCTGTAGGGAAGACTTCCCCACAGTCATTAAAAACTCCATCAATTCTGCTACATGTGGAAACATTTCCCTAGCACTGTGCTGGAATTAATTCCATTAAATAAATTTCAGATTTGTGAGGTGTCTTTCCTATTCTATCGTTTTAGAAAATCAGTCTGTTTTGACCTGCATGATGCAAGGGAGGGTGATGTTGGAGACTTCTCAGCTTTGGCTTCCCTTCTACCAATGCAAATTTCAAGTTGCATTTCAAAGATGATCAACTCCGTTAAAAGAGATCAGCTAAAAACAAGTTCAAGGAAAAAGGGAGAAAGCACACTCTGTGATTATAGTCTGCTCAGGAATTTATTCATTTTTCTTTTATCAAAGTATTAACATATTTTTATTTCATTTTGTCTTGTCTAGACTAGCCTTTGGCACTTTGGCAGTCTAATAAATCACAAAGGCAAAGGAAGAAACCTGTAACAATGGAGGTGGTTTAGGATGCAGAAGTGTACTTTCAAATGTATCTTTTACTTTAAAAACAATTCTAAAATATATTTTAATAGTTCTGTGGGTTTTACTCTGTTAGTGACATTCASACAGCACAAGCTAGATCAGACTGTTGTTCATCAGTAGCTGACAGCTTTTCAAATTCATTATGAATTCTAAGAATTGCCTGCACAAACCTCACCAAGKTCAAAAGGCCAAGTGCAAGGTCCTGCACCTGGCTCAGGGCAATCCCAAGCACAAATACAGGCTGGGCAGATCATGGCTTGAGAGAGGCTCTGAGGATGAGGACTTGGGGGTGTTGGTGGATGCGACCCATCTGTGAGTGTTTGCAGCCCCCAAACCCAGCCATGTCCTGGGCTGCAAAAGCAAATGCAGCATTTGCAGCAGGTCCAGGGAGGTGATTCTGCCCCTCTGCTCCATTCTGGTGAGAACCCACCTGSAGTGCTGCATCCAGCTCCAGGGCCCCCAAAATAAGGACATGAACATGTTGGAGAGTTCAGAGGAGCCGTGAAGATGATGTGAGGGCTGGAGCTCCTCCCCTGTGAGGACAGACTGAGAGGGTTGGGGTAAGAGCAGCCCTTCCAGTACCTAAAGGGAGATACAACAGAGCTGGAAAGAGACTTACGACATGAGCATGTAGTCAAGGAGTAGTGATCTCAAACTGAAAGAGGGCAGGTTTGGATTAGATATTAAGAAGAAATTCTTCACTGTGAGAGTGATGAGGCACAGGTTGCCCAGAGAAGCTGTGGATTCCTCATCCCTGGAGGTGTTCAAGGCCAGGTTGGATGGGCCTTTGAGGAATCTGGTCGAGTGAACGTTGTCCCTGCCCATGGCACGGGGTTGGAACAAGATGATCTTTTAGATCCTGTCCAACCCAAACAATTCTATGATACTCCTCAAACTTTCCTCACASAGAAGTGATTTTGCCTTCTAATGGATTTATGAGTTGTAGATCAAAGTAGCACTCTTGTCAACTCAGTGATGTGTTTCTTCCTATAGGATGTAGAGTCACGGAATAGTTCCCCTCAAAAATCTTGGCAGATCTTTAGAACTTGGGAATCATGCTTTGGAGACTCTAAAAGTAGAACACATCAGTGGAAGATGTCAGTCTGTTTTAAATCCATAGTCGTTTTACAGTGAGCCACAATGGTGAGAGATCGCACAAAGATGTGTTAATTTTCCCTAGGTCATGCCTCTTCCCTGGCACCTTTATTTCTTCTGTTTAATTACTTGTAGAGAACCCACAAGAAAAGATGCATCGGTGTTAACTTTTCAGCAACAGTGTGTTTTTTGGGTGATCTCCTGATTGTCCCCACTTACTGCTCCTTCATCTGTATTACACAGCAGTCCTGGAGTGCATGAAATTCATCTGTTTTGGGTGTAGTTTAACTGGGGAATATCTTCCACATGCTCATCTAATGTTCTTCAACCACTGATGGGTGTTTAAGTTCATGGGAGTGAAACAGAACTACTCATAAGCAAAACATTCACACAGTGTGGATGCTGAGTCCTCACACCACCTGCTTTGCTCTACGTCTCCTCCTTTTGTGTCTCACTGCCTGCTGCTATAGACAGGTCATAGCACCCAAATCTTTGTAACCCTTCCTGTCAAACAAACTGCATCATGTTTATTCTAGCAGGAGTCTGCATTTTGTGGTAACTGCATCATGTCAATTCACAAGTATATTGTAGAGAGCTTGGTACAAATACCACTAGAGTTAAAGCAGAACCAACTTAGAATCTAAATTATGTGTCAGTGTCTCCCTTATTAATTTTTTCATTATTTATTTAAAAGTAAAAAGCATATAATTAAGAATATTTTGTAATTATGTAACTTGGCAGTGGAAGACAGTGACACACTGTTTTCATAGCCGTGGTACATTAATTTTTCATAAATCCTAAGCAAAACTGTAATCTGAATATTGTTATATATGGCTGATACTTGGATGATGTTCTCAGAAACTGAGTAACCTGAAGTTATGATTCATGCCCTAAGATTTTTTTAATTTCTATGATATGCTTACATGACAATTGGTAGGATAAAAAGTATCATTCTATAAAAGAACCATGGCAACATGGTTGGTGGGAGGAAAAACAAATTTGAAAGGTAGTAATTATTAATCACTCTAACTAAAAGCAGTTTGGCAAATAATTCAGACCAGGGCATACTTGTATAGCTCATTAAAAAAAMCCCAAAAATAATAATAAAAAAGGTGAATTATTAGAAATATTAAAATGTGAGTGAAATTTTTGGATAAATATATAGCAGCTGCCAACCCCCTCCTCTCATCCCTACAGATGAATAATCAGTTCTGTGATATAATAGCAGGCAGCTAGTGTAGATCACAAAATGACATCTGAGCTGTCACTAACTGCCATTGAACAAAAATGTGAGGTTAGATCTAAACCAAGTAATTAGAGGGGATGTTTCATCTAGATGAGAGGTCGTATCTATGAAAAACAACTTTCATGTGAAGAAAGAGAGCAGACTTGTATAATAAAACTATCAATTTGCTTAGTCTATAACTGCTGTTGCTCCCCTAGGGCTTAGGAATCAAAACAAGAGGGTTTTTTTCTCAACCATTAAACACAGCAAGTCCATGGGAAAAGTTCTTTTTAAGAAAAATTTGCTCAGTACAGATTGAATTAGGTAGTAAAGTAACATTATTGAAAGGAAAATGTGATGTTTGAACTCTATTTGTTGTCTTTCTAATCAATGCTAGATTTTTGGCTCAAGACAAAACATGGTTGTATGTACACTGTTAGAGTTGGGTGGGGGTTTTTTAATGTTTGTGTTTGGGGTTTTTGTTTGTTTTGTTTTGTTGTTGTTTTTGTGKTTTTTTTTGTAAATAACAGTAAGAGGAACCTGAACGAGAACAGTGAGAATTTTTCTAAAAAATGTATTAAAAGTATAAATTTTCAAACTATGTTTGGAGGCTCTTACAGGTGTTGATCTGTGAATTTTTCTGCAGAAGCCTAACCTTTAAACCTGTCCCACCATTTTTCAGAGTTGCCAAGAAAATTGGTTCTGCCACTGGTTTTCCTCTCAGTGATTAATGTGACTTAATGAGAGCTCACTGTCTTCCTTGTGTAAGATGAAGGAATAGGAAGAAGGGGTCTTTCWTATTTGTTCAATTCCTATGAAGATTGTCCATCTATATAACAGGAAACTGTATCTTTAAGACTATTTTGGTGGGGTTACTACTGCTCTCACAAAATGTAGCAGTATCCCTGCTTCTCCAAAATAGTATTGCTGTGTTCCCATGATCAGAATACTATTTAAAAATGCTGGAGTGAAATACAAGTACGCTTTTATAGTTGTGCATCTCCAGAACATGGATTAAAGCAGTTGCTCTTTTCTGGTGGATCTCTTTGGACAGTGTGCACAGCTTCTGAAACAGCAAATGAAAATGAAATTATATCATTACAATGAGCAACAAGTTTATCTACACATACAAATAATCTCAACATCTGAATCAGGAACTTAAAGTAAGCATATAAAACTAGTTGATTAAGGATAGGATTTGATTTGAAAACAGGTGCTGTGTTGAAGTTTGAAAAATGCTAATAATTCAGGAATTACTTGTTTTAAGTTATACAGTTTTACTGGATGTTTTTACTTTAGGTTACAACCCTACCTATTTTAGATGTTTTGGTCTACTGAGAATGGAATTCAGATCTTTCCTCTTCTATTTAAATCAGAGTAGGGAATGGCTATGTAATTGTGAAAATCTCTGGCACTTGCTTAATTATCATCCTCAGTAGGAAGGAGGTACCAGTGTCTGTTATTGTCTGAAGACTGTTCTTCAGCCTTTTAAAAATGAATTTGCTGCTTGATTTGAATTCCTGCTGTAAAGGTAGATGAAAATCTGAAATCTTAGAAGACTAAATAAAAGCTGAAGTCTCAGTGATCATAGAGACTACATTAGTAGAATCTGCAGACCTATTTGTATAAAAGTAACTAACCTAAAGGTCAGAAAATTTATTACCTGCAGCRATTCTAGCTAAAGCTCTGTGAGACAAAAGGGGAGTAAAAATTAGCACTACTCATTTCACATGGAAGGAGGTAGTGAATATTTACTCAAGTAATCATTTATATATTTCTCTAGGATTTAAAAAGAATACTTTACAAAGAATTTTAACAGTTGAAAGGAACTGTCTGTGAAAGCAGGAAGTTTTCAAGTCAAATTACAATTTATTTAATGTTCATTATCCATTAATTAAATACCACTTCCAGTTATTACAGGTTGTTTGTACATTTGCACTTATTTTTAGTTCTAAACGAAGAGAAAACCATTTTTTTAAATTTTACTAATTGATAATTATTAATGTCTTCAACCATTGACAGCATTGTAAAATTTGTCACTGTATTTTATGTTGGTGTTTACTTGTATTTCCTAATTTGTAACAGTAGTACAGAGACTTAATTTAGGCTCATAAATTCAGGTTCATTTTCTCAGATTATTTAGAAAAATGGACTGCAATAATAACTTTGCCTTGCAAATATTCTAATGGATTTATTCAGGTTGAGTGTAGAGGTCAAGAAGGAAGGCAATTCTGAAGTTTTTATGTAAAGTGTCTAAAAGGCTGCTGATTATTGCTTTGAGCACACATCCTCATTAGCAGGACAAAATTMTAAGTTTACATCACTGGTTCACTGAGTCAAGAGACTTTTTAATCCATCCATATACTTGAGAAGTAGTATTTTCTGTCTTGAGAGGAAATATCTAATATGTGAGCTCCAAGCAGGATCTGTACAGCAGGAGATAAGCCAGAGGGGAAGGTCTGTTTTGAACAGTGAATTATTAGTTTCTGCTTTAATAAAACCAAATGCCTGCAAACGATTGAGTTTGGTTTCCACATAAGAGCAGAGACTATAGTTTTGTCTGTTCTCTGCCAAATCTGTCTTTTTTTCTCTCTCTCTCAAGTCCTTTAGAGCCACGTGAGTACCCTGAAGTTGGTAATGTCTCTCTGAAACACGTTGCCCACCTGTACTTCCCCAAGACTTGTTCTTGTGAGGTGAAACTTGCGCCACTATTGCTGTTYGTAAAGGCTCCCAGACCACTCTCACATTACTTCTGAGCTCCTCGTGGTGCTTTAAAAGTTCACTGGAACAGTGTTGATGTTTACATGCAGATCTAAGCACAGGCAGGGTGTTCCCATTGCTGGTTCCAACCTTCAAACCTTCTCGGTTTCGGCAGTCTAGAGAAATGAATGCAGCAGGTCTGTTCTGTGTGAGCCCTATACAGTAGAATGGGACTGTAGGATGAATATAGCAATTCAGAAGCACTTCACTGATATTTTCCCAAGTTTTGAAATTGCAATCTCAAGAGATACCTTTTACTGTATAAAAGTCAGAGGATGAAATAATGGCTCATGTCCGGATACGTGGATATGCCAAAAAAAAGTACATTTCAGGTGRTCGTAAAAGCAGTTCTTTCCCTCACAAGGTGATCTGCCAGGTACTCAGAACTGAGCAGACAGAAATGTGGGGAAATCAGTATTTAAAGGGCTTTACACTCTCACTCACGGATCCTTGATTCTCTAATAAACACTTTCTTCAACATCTTCCCCGTACAGACAGAGAGGCTTCTTTCTGGCTGACAGCAGAACTAATCAGACTACATAGACCCAGGGAAGTGCGAGTGTGGGCCTTGGTTCAGACTGGTCTAATTTTTGCTTTTTAAAAGGTTCTAGTAACAGATATCAGTCAATAGTATATATATATTGATGTTAATATTATTAATAAACATTGCCTGTGATATAGTGAGGTTGCATTACTTTTGTAAAGTAACTAATAAAGGAATGTGTGGGACAGGCTGCAGATACCTCTAGCATGTCACACACAGAAGTCAATATTTATAATGCRGTGTTTATTGTTTTATGTGAGACAGTAATGTGTAGACAAACCTCAAGGACTTAAAACAACTTTTCTTGTAGCAACAACTAGCAATGAGGCTGTTTTCAAAGTTTATCTGATCTTATAAGTCATAGTAAGGCAGAGAACTAAATAACTTATAGAGATTGTTCCTCTTGATTTATATATATTTCTGTTTTCAGAAAAACTATGAACATTTAATTTCTCTTCATATTATAATACTCTCTGGCTCCTGAGGCTGCAGAGATATGCCAAAAATGAAAGTTGGATTTACAAAAAAGTGTCTAGAATTTAGGAGAGAATGGTTTTATGGGAGGCATTTTACTCCTAGAAAATTCAGGAGAAAAAGTTTTTCTCRGTAGAAACCCTGACAATTTCAGCTTTGTACTGGAATTATCTCTACCTCTACMTGTTTTGTGCCAGTGATAATTATAGTATCAGTCTTTTAAATTGTGAAGAAATGCTTCCTTAAAAATCTATTTTTAGACTACAAAATGAGAGAGTCACAGTAGGCGCAAGATCTAAGACAGTCTAATTAATTAGCATGTTACCTCTGCTGATTGAGTAACTTGATGGTAGGTGGTGTAGCTGAGATGTAAATTACCTCATTAGTATGGTCATAAAAATTCAATAAAATGACATATTATTGGAGTTGGTTACTACTTTTAAAAAGTAAAGTACTTTTAGTTAGCTCATACCAGCATGAGCTGTGAGTAGAGTCACATAGTAAAATATCTGCTTCCACATTTAGCAGGAGTCTTTAAAGTTGATGGAAGTAGTGTAATAATGAGTCCCTGCTGCTATTCTGCTGTAGTACCATTAGGTTCTGATAGGTGGTTGTAAGTTTATTTTTACAAAGTATTTCTGAAAGTCTTTGAAGCACTGGAATGCGGGCAGTGCTGGTCACTGCCTTTTCCTGGTCAGTTCTGAGTGAGCTGATAGTCAGCATTTCACTGACGTGGTCTTTGTCATATTTGTAGTTTCATGTCAGATGGAGATTTCTAACCTCATCACATCAAATTTTCAAACCAGGACAGTTAATCTAACTATTAATACAGTATTAAACTAATAGATTAATTAAATTAYATTAGAGTAAATTGTTGGAAGTAATTCTGCGGTTTCAGTTGCTGACTTCATTATGAATATGCAGAAATCATCACCACTCACCAAGCCTTTCAAAGTATGTTCTAGTCTATTGGATTTATGAATTTATGGCATTATTGTGGCTTTATGTAGCACTTGAAAACGAATCAGTGAGACCAGCAGAAAATAATTGCAGCTAACTGTAGCATTATATGGGCAGATATAATTACTCCAGGAACTAAACCTTGCAGTGCTGTACACATTCAAAGTCCACGAATAATAGTGCAGTTCTTTGGTAAATAAGGGAATGACACAGATTTACTTAAATATTTAACCTGAATTTCATTCACAACGATCTCTGAGGGTAAGATTTAATCTAGATCAGAGAGAAATGACTGAAAAAGACAGGTTTTGCTAATTGTCTACCTGATATATCAGAAGCTATTTGGAAGTTGAAAGTATCCTAAATTTTGCATCTCCTTAACTTCCCTGAAAGAAAGGGTCACAAATGATGATGATCAGTGTTTTGAGGCTGATTTTGGGCAAGTATCTCAGTGTGATGACATGCTTGAAGAAGAGTTTGCATATTACAACTCCATGAGACATAACGGACTTTTTGAAAATGCAGTAGTCACTGATACCTCCCTTGACTTCATTATCTAAGAACAGTACATTTCTCACTTGGAAATCTTGCASTTTCTAGTGCCTTTATTGAGTGATACTGACCTTAAGTATTTTGTTTTGGTGTTGTGTATATGACAGTCTCTGAAGGAGATAGGACGATCTGAAAAGAAGAGAAATGTCTGTTTTTGAGAGATGCAGCCTGGATTTACATCACCCAAAATAGTCCTATTGCCCAAGGACTGTAAATACATCTATTGAATTGATTCAAACTGTTTTCCATCATTGGCACCTCATATATTATGTGCATGTATCTGCACAGCAAAGTGACCCATAAAAATGATGAATAGGAGCTGTATTGAAATCTGTCACTTGCTGAGTCATGCTTTCCAAAAATGTTGATGACAAAGTAGATGTAAATGATTTTCCTGTAAAATCCTCTGAAGATTAATTTGGTCCTTTGTTACATTAATTCAGTGTCAGATATCAGTAGCAGCCCAGCTTTCTGCAGCCTAGAAAGCCAGTTGTATCCTGGGCTGCATCAACAGCGCTGTGGGCAGCAGGGGAGGGAGGGGATTCAGCCCCTCTGCTCTGCTCTGCTGAGACCTCACCTGCAGTGCTGCCTCCAGCTCTGGAGTCCCCAACATAGGAAGGACATGGACCTGTTGGAGTGAGTCCAGAGGAGGCCACCAAGGTGATGAGAGGGATGGAGCACCTCGCCTGTGGGGAAAGGCTGAGAGATTTGGGATTGTTCAGCCTGGAAAAGACAAAGCTCCAGAGAGACCTAATTGTGGCCTTCCAGTACCTGAAGGGAACCTACAGGAAAGACAGAAACTTTTAGGGGAGCCTGTAGTGGCAGGACAAGGGGGAGTGGCTTCAAACTGAAAGAGAGTAGGTTTAGATTAGATATTAGGAGGAAGTTTTTTACTGTGAGGGTGGTGAGGCACTGGAACAGGTTTCCCATCCCTGGAAGATGCCCCATCCCTGGAAGTGTTCAAGGCCGGGTTGGATGGAGCTCTGAGCAACGTGGTCTAGTAGAAGGTGTCCCTGCACATGGAACTAGATGATCTGTAATGTCTTGTCCAACCCAAACCATTCTATGATTCTATGATTTCCTTCCCCATTGATTCTGGCAGTGGAAAAGATTGACTTCTACATTTTTTTAGTAGGGCTCTCAAGCTCAATTGACCTTTGATAAGCTAGGTTACTGTATGTGGTGGCTTGGGCAACTGAGCCAATCATTGAAAGTGCCAACCTTCAATATAACTACTGGCCAGAAGTAGCTGAAGTGGATATTTTCTTCTTCTAACACTGCTGGATCTAAGAAGGAAATCTGCCTGTGGTTGCAGGAGAATGGAGAGTTATTGAGCTTCAGTCTCCATGGACACAGAGGTGTCCTTGATTTCAAATTCAAAAAAAATATTCATTAAGATGTAAGAATAGTTATTACTTTCTCAGTTGTGGGAATTTGGGATATTAATTTTACTTTGAGTCTGTCTGTATCCCCTTGTCAGGTGTGCTTCTTATAATTATTGTAATATAACATTTCTCTTAGCATTCAACTCATCTTTGATACAACTTCTTCCATCTACCTTTGCATTAAAGTCCAAATATGTGCATATTATTTAGTTCATCAGCTTTTCCTATATGTTAGTTAGTTAGTTAGAAATTATTGTAGTATCAGTTTGTTGTGGGTTTCTCAATGTACATAATTTCTTTTGGTGGAGCTGAGGACATCATAGATAGATTCAGTCATAAAATATAATGCTTTTTCTGTCCCCTCCTTTCTTTCCATTTCAGAAAAATGGTTTTTGCAATCATCTGTTGCAAAACATTGTTTTCCCAGTTTGTTTGCTTGGTACAATGTCTGGCCCCCATTAAGAGGTTAACAGTGTAGTAATTTTTAGTCAGTGAGCTTAGAATTATTGTAATAACTTATGAACTAATCATTGCTGTATTCTGTTTCAGGGCATTATTACTTAGTCACTAAAGCACACTACAGCTAAAAGAAATTCAGTTCAGTGTGATTTTTCTATGCAAATTTATATGTAAATTTAAACCTGAAACTCATTGCCCTATTAGCTTCTGATATTAAATATCCTGTGCACATGTTTTCCTTCTAGTTAATTTCCTGTACTGCAATAACAATAAGAACGGATTCCTTACTAAGCAAGTTCTACAAATATATAATTTGCTTTAAGTGTTTAGTTCTGGATTTCAAGCAGTTCAATTTGCTGTTCTGATAGACTTCACTGTTGATGAACAGTTGGTGCCTTTTTGAAAGCTGATATTTTGTACGGCAAAATACGCCAAGTAAAATGGGAAAATACAGAATCAAGATAATGGCCATGCTGTGGTTCTCTAGCCTCATAACCCTGCATGGAACGGACAGGGTCATCTTGGCAATTAATTTATATCACTGAGAGAGAGAAAAAAAAAGAAAAAAGGGGCTTGTACAGTGAGGGAGGTGGTTCACCTCACAGAGATCTTCTCCTATAACTTAGGAGTGAATAGGAAGCCTGAAGGACTCAGCCCCCCAAGACAGAGGAGGTCAGGACTTCCACATGTGTGAATGATCAGTGCCAGAAAGGCCCAGCTCAGTGTGGACGTGCGTGTCTGAGTTAGGAGTGTGTGTGTAGAGAAGGGGTGAGGTGTGACTTGGAGGCACTTTGCATCAAGCAGTTCAAGAGCCAGAACTGATTTCTAAAAGTAGTTTGACCAAACTGGACTGAGCTATGTTCGACATGGCCCTGAAACCCTGTCATCAACTGCTGCTCACCTCAGTTGAGCCTCTTTTGCTCCAAGAAACAGAAATGAGTGATAATGAGAATACAACAGCAGACTCTGACTTAACACCTACTGCTGGCATAGGGACACGCTTATGGGGGTGTTGACAGCTCTGATTATTTTGAGCCTATGGAAGAGAGAACACCTCTATTTTTTCAATAATATGGCCACCATTCCAAGTTCAGTCTTTGAGTAAGCAACATTCCTGCTTGTCGTCAGGTGCAGCACAGAGAAAGAAGGCACCTGTTACTTCTGCATCTAGAAAAACAAAAATTTGGACAAGGACCTACAAAGCGAAGAATTTCTGCTGCATTTCTCACCAGACCTATAAAAATAACTCTTTTACTGTTTACTTGACTTGAAAATTTGCTTCTATAGCCATAGAGCCTGGCAAACTCGAGAGCAAATACAGGTGCTTTCACCCCAAGGTCTATGGATTGAAAAAGCTACAAATGTCATTTCCTTAATGAAACTGGATCTTAATTGAAAACAATCCTTCTGAAGAATAAGAACTGTAGTAAGACTCTGAGGCACTTYGGCCAGGCAGTGCTTTTATTGACACCTGCTGACAGTTAGAGTAGGATTATTACTGAAGGTTGGACACAGAGAATTGTTATGCACAGTAATTGTGGAATGTGTCCATCTTCCTGCAAGTTACCTTGTTGAACTCAGAAGAGGATTGGTTGATAGTTCAGTGCAGTGCATACATCAATAAAAGTAAAATTGTATATTGTGGACTTACATAAATTACGTCCTTTTGCTCAAGGAAGGATATAGAGAAAGGAATGATGAGAAAACATTTGGTATAAAATATGTCGGGAAAATCTTTCAGCGAACAGATATAATACCACAAGTGATCAATTGATGATGGTGAGCATCTTTTGAAACAAAGTCTGATTTACAGAGTATTACACCTGTATATAGACTGAGGCTATTACTGTAGGGTTGAATATTAGCAGTAGATTGTTTTTTCAGTTTCCATAGAGAATAAATGTTATCTCATATTTACATTTAATTTTATGTAATTTTAACTCATGTGACATTATTTTAAATGACCTGCACCAGACAAGAAGTGGGTCACTGAAAGTTCTAAAAGAATAATAGCATGACATGTTGCACAAAAGTGGCTCTATCTTGGGCACTGGCAGCCTTGATATAAGAAATAGTTTGAAGAAAGGGATTAATTCTCTTCCTTTTTCAACTTTTACATTTTTCCTCTGTCAAAATGTTTATAAAATACACAGCACTGAAATGTGGAATTAAATTAATGACTGTAAATGTGTTTGGAAATTGCCTGTGATGTTCCTCTTTCACATTCTCTGTGATAAAATGGTACTTTCAAGAAAAATAATACTCTTAGAATTGCATGGGAATTTTGGTATTTATCATGGTGCTATGCCTCCATAACAATCCAATACAGCCTAGAAATGTAAAAAAAATTATATATATATATATATATATGTTCTGCTGATAAATATGCATCTGCTCTTATTACCATCAATGAAATAGCAGATCTTTGAAATCTGTATGGCAATTCCAGGCAAATTTCTTGGGAAATTCCAGAGAAATACATAATCTTAAGCATTCATTTTATACTGGCAAGAGAACACTGTTTTATATTATGCTAACATTGGCAATGTAAAATTTCCTTTGTGTACAAGATTAAAAAGATCTCTTTGATAGTTGCTRCTTTTTTCCTAAATCAGCTGTCCCATATTTCCTTTTTACTGTAAAAGTATTTCTTGAACACAGCATGTATATGTTTCACTATAAAATTGTGTTATGAAGCCTTTAGCAATGAAATGGTAGATAGATTTAGAAACTTGTTTACACCAGTAAAAACTATTAATCTGAGCTTTAAAATATTTTATGGCAAATTTAAATCCCATTTTACTGATGCAAGGCACTTAAATGATTTAAATTGTTGGTGTAATCTTGCCATCTGTAGAACATTAAATGTGTTTTATGTATTTTCCAGTAGTCATTGTCTATAAATGTAAATATATAGAAATTTACCAAATCACAGGCAGGCTCAAAGCAGTGTGAGGCAGCTCTGTGTGGCGTCATAAAAGTATTTCATATTCATTTTTTAGTGTATTATTAATTTTAATAGATATTTTATCTTTTTTTCCTTTCATAGTTCAATTTAAATTACTTTGTACAAAAAAGTACATGGAATAATTTTGCTGTGAGAAACAAATCACTACATGTTAAAAAAAAACCCAAGCCTTTTGAAATAAACCACTTGGTTAGAGCAAAGGAAAGAGACCAAAATAGGGGCAGACATAACTATAGGTACAGAGAAATAAATACATGTGTTTATTTTTGGATTTTGTGTATTTTCTATAGATGAATATATATAAATAGAACATATGTATTTTAAACTGCAGGTATGCCTCCTGGATTATGGCAGTGGACTTCCTTCATTAGTATATTCCTTCTGGTCTGTTTAAAGTGTTTTGATTCGTAAGGTGTATTGATGTTTACACACACAGGGCACATAGGATGAATTTGCACTATTTCTAACCTTGCAGTGAAGGGAACACTGCTGAAATGTAGGAGCTGTGCACAGTGAGCTGCCTCTGCCCAATTCCTCCTCATCTTAAAGGTGTTCCACCTGTAAAGTATGCATATTTATCTAATCAAGACATAGTTTGGCTCCCTTTTACTATAGTAACTGGAATTTTATCTGCATCTTTAATAGTACCCATATTTTCCAGCTGGTCAAGGAAAGATGGTTCTTCCCTGAAGTGCTCATAGACTTTAAACAAYGATATGGAGATCACTAGTGAGGGAAATGGCCTAAAGGAATGAGAGAGGGAATATTTATTGTAGTGGTGGTGTTGTTTTAATGTCAGGTATTATGATGTAACTTAAAAATTAAGGGAACAGATCCAGCAGAATTCAGCCTGAATCGTTTGCCAGCTTGCAAAGCAGATATTTCCAATTGTCTTTGCTTGGCTGTTGCGAGACAACTTAGAGTTTTTATCTGGTTGGAATTACAGCAGATTAGCTCGAAAGGTGTATTTTGGCAAGCCTTGGCCATATCTTGGAAGGTGAAGTAGCTTGTTAGACTAGCCAGGAAGATTTGAACTTTTCCTTATTTATGGAATTAAAGAGTTTGCAATTTGAAGGTTGTCTGAAGTGTTTCTTACTGCAGCTTGGCTTTTGTTGGGTTAGTTCACACATCAAACAAAGGTGCAGCCCGAGTTTGCATAAGTGTAAATAATGAGTARGCACCTTACACTTGTTTGAGAAATATCTTTTACGTGTAATGGCTCTAATTAATTTTGTGATTTGGGATTTTTTTTATTCTTTCTAGGATACTGTTGGAATTAATATTCCCATCACTAATCCTACTGATCAAAGTCTCGAGATGCATGTGCTGCTGGATAATCCATCCCTTTCTGGACAAAAGTCTTTCACTCTTGGGCCCAAACAAACATTTTCATATTACCTAAAGTTTTCCCCAGCTGCTCTTGGCTCTTCTGATGGAAGGTAGGTTGTAGAGTTTTGATACTTGTGGTTGTGGCTATTTTACTAATAAATGAGCTACTTTCATTGAAACCTAAGTAACTTGATGCAAATATTGCCCTAAAAAAACCTACAAAAAGTAATAAATGGAATTAAGAAAATTTCCAACTTTAAATGTATTGTATCCCAAACAGCAGCTTTCCTCTGAGGGGAAAACATTATTCACTGGCAATAGAATAATTCCTGGTTATTTTAATTCACTGGAATTTGGTGAACAATGTTTTAGAAACTTACTTAATGTTGGAAGCCCCCCTTGAAGACTTCAGATGAATAGTTAGTTTTGTAAAGTTTTAAGATCTGTGAAGGGAATAACACAATTACATTTTTCTTCTGAGAAGGAACGAAATTATAACAACATAACTAAAAGCAGGTGGAGATCCCTTGAACTCTCTTCACTGAAGTCCATTTACCTTCGTAATATCCCATTAATTAACAATGATCTACTAAATGAATATGGAGAGGTTTTAAATTACAAATTTTTCATTACGTTGGAAATCCCAATGAAACCACGCAGGTATGATAATTAGCAATAAAAATACAGATGACCTCTTGGTCTTAGTTTCAGCTAAAACAGTTCAGCCAGTAATTAAACAGTGTAGAATGCAAAGCTTATTTTCCTGAAATTTGGTTACCAAAGCATTATTTGGTCAAGGGGCTGATTGAAAAACAATTCCCTGTTTTTCARTTATCTCAATTGACTGGCAAAAATATGGGGATGGGGAGGAGGGTGGGGTGGTAATTTAAGAGGAAGGCAGGGACATCTGACCAATTTTGAAAGAATATTTACAAAGTTAAAAGTCAAAATCCATTCAGAGTTTTATTCATTTTTTGCTTGTATTGATTTTTCCAAAGGCCAGAATAATGTCAGATATCATTGAGTGATACAGATTTCAAGCAATATTGTTTTATAAAAATGAGTATTGTTACAACTCTAGTAGGCATCTTTTTTTAATTCTGTGGGAATTTGTAGAAATTATGCATTCTGAAGCTGCAGATGAGGATAGAGCTCATTTTTTTTTTTTTATACCAGATAATGTTTCTGATATTTTTCAAGTGCAGAATTTCCAAATAATAAGATAAAGGTTTGTTTTAACTGGCAAGACTTTTGGCTAAGCTGATTACAGCTGGACAGAGGTAGTCCCACATTACAACCACACTACTAACTTTTTTTCTGAGGCCATGCTCTGTTTCCTTTGCTATGATAGCAGCTGGGAAGAACTGTTGGAAGAGGGACTGTGGCAGGTGTACCTTTTCAAATGGTTGATTCTTTCCTAGAGCTGTTTTATGCTCAGTTTAAAAGCTCTGTTGGCACAGGGGTGGTCTGGAACCATAAAGTCACGGAATAGGAATAGTAATCTATCATTTAGGAAAAGAACTCATACTTAGTGGGTCATGGATTTGTACAGTGCATTTCTTCTAAGTTTTTATACTCTTCCAGTGCTTCAGTTTAATGTTATTATGACTCTTGATACTCAAAAAACCCCAAGGATAGAAAAGAAATTCTGCAGTAGGAAAGGACTGTATTAGAATGTCTGTCACAGAAATATATTGCTGCACATATCTCACCTAGCAGGAAGCAATTTTCAGTCATGACAACACTTGATTGTATATCAAAACAATATACTGAATATTTCTTTGAAGTGTATCTCTTTGTCATGCTCATAGGAATGTGTCTCCATCTATTCCTCAGTTTTTATCACTAGATTTGAAAAGATTTTCCCTTTCAAAAGTAGTGTATAGTATTTGTTACTTTGCCCTTTAAGTTCAACATGGGTAAAAAGAAAATACTGTGACATTGAAATGAAATTAAAGCTTACTCTTGTAAGTTGAAATGTGTTTGAGTTGTATTTTTGATAAAATCAAGCTAAAAACCAAAAAACACAAGCAACAAACAAATTTTATTGCTAGAATTTAGGACAGATGAAGAAGAGATTTTGTTGCATCAGTATTTCTAGATATTATTAGATTTGGTAGCTGAATTCAGATACCAACAAGAAGAGTTAGGGGGAAAATATGATCTAATTAAGGAACTCACTGTGTTGAACTCCTTTAACCTGTTTGAGTTTTTTTAATTATCTGAAAAAAAAGCTGTCATATTAAGCTTATGTATCTGTTTTTAGCGTCATGTTCCGGTCAGATGTGGTTGGAGAATTCTGGTATGCCCTGAAGTTCAATGTAGAGAAGCCATGGCCAGTYGGGCTACCTGATATAGAATGTGAGCTTGGAAAGTAAGTGAGTAGTTCATAATACTGGACTGAGTCACTGCTTTTAAGTATCATGGAAAACATAGGAAGAATTTACATCAAGAAGTCAGAAGAGTGCTCTGTGTGTGCTGTAGTAGCTTGCAGATAATTTTCTTAGATATGCATGTAGGTAGCTGAAATTTTCCTTGCAGAAAAAACAACTGAAATGAAATTGTAGCCTCTATGTAAACTTCCTCTGAAGCCTTTATATCGAAATCACTCTGACAATACTGCAGAATGGAATCACCAAGATCCATAATGCAGAGCTCTGTAGGTTTGCTTTCTTTTCTGTTTCTTTTCCTCTTTCTGAACTAGGAATTTACTGACAACCCTGCTTTACAAACTGCTTGTATACCAGTTAGCAATTTCTTTTAACCTCTCAACAAATGGGAAAATAATGCAACTTCTCTCCTGCAGGTCCTGAGGGTAGACATGGTTGAAACACTGCAAATGTTAGGAAAATGAGCTGCTTAGAGAAATGAACCCAATTACTACCATCCTTCAACAAACTTTTAAGTTGTGTTTTGATGGCAAAATGTGCAGTTCAGTTCAGTTCAAGACATAAACTAAAACTTGGAGCATAAGACTTTGAAGAATGTCAAAATTTCAGTAGTGCTTTTCCATATATTACCTCCACTTACTAGTAGTTTCTGTGGACACATTGCTCTTCTGAATGCTAAATTCGACTGTCTTCTGTATATCTTTGACTAAATCCATAGTTAATATACATTACAGACTGAGCAGAAATGTTGTTAGAGAGCACAATATGAAATTTTCCCTGACTAAATTTTTGTGAGTGAATAGATTCTGCTGTTCAAATATGGTGCATAGACTGGAGGTAACTGACAATGCCTTTGTTACTATGTTCTAAAGAAAATAAGTTGTGCTATTTCCTGGTTTTTACTTTAAAATTCTGGTCTGACTGGAGTAAAACCTATAGTTTTTCTCTACTATGTAGGCTATTGCTGTTAAGAGTTAGAAATTACTTAAAACCTTTTCATTCAGACTATCTGGCATCCATAATTTTCTCTGGCATACACTGCCTGGGAACTACATGCACAAATGTCTGGCTGAAAATGGCAAGTCATCCTTTCCTACTGCAAGTAAAGTGGATGTTGGAAAAGATTAGCTCCATTAACTATAACTCTTGCATGTCAAAGCTCTTATCTCAAACTCATTAAATCCCATGTTTTGTTCTTTCAAATGACATTTCTTTTTCCATTACAAGTACAGGCATGTTGTAGTTCGTACACATCTGTAAATATGCTTAGRAACACCGTGTCCTGTTCTGGGCTCCTCGGGACAAGAAACACAAGGAGCTACTGGAGAGGGTCCAGTRGAGGCCACAAGGATGAGGAGGGGTCTGGAGCATCTCTCTTATGAGGACAGACTGTGGGACTGAGCCTGTTTAGTCCAGAGGGGAGAAGACTGAGAGGGGATCTCATAAATTCATATAAATATCTCAGTGGGGGGTGTCAAGAGGGTGATGCCAGACACATTTTGGTGATGCCCAGAAACATCAGCATAATGTCATCATCAGCACTTTTCTTGAAGTGCAAAGTGTTGGACAGCAGCAGTCAATGATGRCATTGAGGTTACAGTTCAATTACTGAGAATTGCTCTGCCTGATGAAAAGATGAGACAGCCCAAGTAAATTGGCTGCTTTAATGTATGTTGAATATGTAAAGGCAGTACAGATAGACACCTGTATGTTTTCTGTTTAAGAAAGGTATCAATTTGGGGGTTTTTTTGAATGGATGTATACTACCTTGCTATGTACCCAGAGATGTGAACTGTAAATGTCATCAAATATTTGAAGCATTTCTGGCTGGTGAAGTTTTGTAGTTCTTTAACAGATTAACTTCCATTCTACCACCTTTTCCTTGAATGCATGAGAAGCATTAGCATATGAGTATAAGAATAATGCTTTTCATTGTATTCTCTCTGAATTCTTTTTCCTATTGATCTGAAAAATTTAAGCATTTGTGTCCTTGAAACATCACCTGGAATTGGGTTAGAAGCCAAGAACCCATTGACAGCTTTGAATCAATTTCTAATAAATTATTGAAAGAGAAAGGAAAAAATTCTAAAAGTCTATCTTTTAATTCTTCTTCAGATTCCCTAACATTGTGGGGTTATCACAGTCAGGTCTGCTTTTTGTTTCTGTCAAGGTAGATTTAACACATCCTTTAGTATATGTCTCTAAACAAGGAAACCTCTTTGATATTCTTTATCTTCACTTATCCATCTTGTTAGGGGCTCCACAGTGGAGTCATTGAAGATGAGTCAGTTGAATGATGTTCACAGTGGTCTGGAATTTACTGCCACATGCAACAATTTTTCCAGCATAACCACAACAGGCAATCTGTGTAGGGTGGCAGGGGTTCTTAAAGGATTTTGATGACTTGAAGAACCCCTAACAGTCGAGTAGTTCCTTACTGAAATTTCAGATATTCCAACTTAGTTTTCCCTCTGACAAAGTATTATGTATGAAAGAGACAAAAAAAAAAAAATAAAAGGATAGAGGTGGTAAATGTGAAAAATGGGAATTATCAAGTGAATCTGAAGTTCCTGTGTGAAAGTTTCCTGGTATTTCTTTACTCTCTGCTTTTGAGATCTCAGTGATACAATGCTTTGACAGTGTTAGTCAGAAGCAAGTCTGCTGCTCACTGCTGGGGATTTATGTCAGTGCACATGTTGGAAGGAGCCCACCTCTGAATAGGTTTCAGGGTCTGAAGTTACGGTCATAAAGCTTGACTGAAATATCTTCTGAATGTTGCTTTTTGTATTTTCTTTTTCCTTACTGATTTAGCTATGATTAAGTGACTAATTTTTTCCAGATGATATATATGTGGTGCAATCTGGCAGTTGCCCTGCCACAGCTTTGCCTAGAGGGAATATCCATTAGGTAGATAAATTACAGCAAAACCAATATATGTATCTCATTTTTCAAACTTATTTACTGTTTTCACTTATTCACCTTGAATTTCTTCTCTGGTCCTGTGGTGTTGCAACAAGAATGTGATTTATAGTCATATAACTTTGTTAAAAGCAAATAATAAAATATTTTGACCAGAATAGAGGAATGAATTATTTTTAAAATTGTTCTTGCTATTGAAAGTATCTCATGTATAATCTTTAATTGGAATATAAAGAGGGAAAGTCTGTAAAACTGAGGCCCAGCTGCTTTAAAGYATAACACTTATCCAATCAGCATACTTCAGTCTTTGTTCTGGGACAGTCACTACACTCATTAAAATACATAATTACATATGCAACATAATGATTCTATGATTATGCTGTCATGAACAACACAACAATTGTACAAAATGACACATTGAAGGAATTCAGGATTAATTGTTATTAATAATGATAATTACAGTTATTAAATATGTGTCCAGACTAGTGGGAAAATGCTAATGCAATAAAACACAATTATTATTTTTAAAATAAAAACCCCTAATTTTTCAGGAAATAAAAAAAAAGAATAATGAAATGGAATGGAAGAAGCTTTGTAATTAATTGTCATTGTATATATGTTTTTTTTCCAGATGGACTCATCTATACATACCTCTTTGTAATCCTACTCGTGAAACTCTGATGCTAGAAATGGTTAACAGCAATCCTAGCCATTTTTCAATTGAGACTGACCCAGAACACCCTGTAAGTAAGATTTCTGTGCTTTCACAAAAGAGATAGAGGAGAGCCTTCCTTTCAAAACAAATTGAATTGTGTGTTGTACTGTGGGTTCAGAATATACAATCTTTTAGACATTTTAAGTGTATATTTTAGAGATTTTATAGCCTGAGGAAGAAAACAATTAAACTTGGAAAGCAACTGAAGCTGAAGTACAGATTTTTTTTTTTCCCTGGAATGCTTTGTGGAATGGTTTTGAGCAGGACTGCAGTGTAGGTTGTAAATAATTCAGGAGATACTAGAAGGAGAAGTTGTAAACAAACCAGCTGATTAGAAGCTTCACAAGTATCTAATAATCAACAGGATAACTAGGTAAATATTTAGGTTAGTAGATAAAATGTTAATGGAAGAATACAAGAATATCTCATAGTCATGGCAGTTATAAGCGACTTGCAGGGCCTATGAATAATAATTTGATCAATAAAGTCTCAAAGAAGCTTCAAGCAAATACCCAGAATAATTTTATTCTCCAAACTCGCAGTTACCTTGAGATTTCTACAGAGAAAATCTTAACCCTCTTGCTGTTACGTACTCTGCTTTTTCCTCCTCTATGACAGAAGCCCTTCCATGTTGCTGCCTAACATTTCTGTCCTTTCTAGGACTTACGAGTTTTATAGATTGGCTCAGCTTTCATGTTTTCAGTGAGATTGGCTAGAGTTCTGGGTGGTCAGGGTTCAGAAAAATATTTGTTATTGACCACTGATTACTAGTTAGTAGTACATGTCCTATAAAGAACTCTTTGGATATTATTAACAATTAATTCTATGAAATATATGACCTTTTTATGATGGGGAGATGAGAAAAGGGAGGACAGGTGCATGGAAACTGGTGCAAGGGGTTAGGGGAACCTCTGTYGCTAGTGAGTGGTGTCACAACCTCTTTGGATGTGAATTAAGAACTTTTAACATGAAAAAAGAAAAGGAAGAAACCTGTGGTGGGCAGGAAATGGCACCTTTTCTAGACATGAAGAAAGTAATATAGGGAAGACATACAGCAAAGCTGGTTGGTCCCTTCCAACCCAAACTATTCTATGATTTTATGATTCTATTCCTGCAAAATGGTATAAGGGTCAGAGGGAGAGGAGAGGAATATTGTAATAAAATAAAGCTGAGAAGATACAAAAAATTGCATGAGAAAAATAGAGGAATGACATAAAGTCATTATAGGTGCAGTTCTGGCTTTCAGAAACTAAACAGCTTTGGGCCTCAAATATAGCAGTACAGCCTGACCAAATGTTCCTAAAAGGCATTTTGAAGATAACAGCTAAAGGAGATCACACTTAATTACTGAACTGCTCTATATATTGCTACATAGGATTCCATTAAATTAAAAGTATAAAACATGCAGGTTTTTTTTTAGTCTGTCTTTTATGTCATGCATATTATCACATCTTCATACACCATGTGAAATCTCTACAAGTGCTATTACTAATAATTTCATCAATTGGTATTTGAATAGGAGCTAAGAAACATAATGGATGCAAACTATATTAATTGTCTGGGAATATTATATATATATTATGTTTAGTTCATTGGCACAGAAGTGGATTAGATTTAATTATAGTGACTTCTGGCTGCTTCAGAGTGCATATTACCTTGTGCAGGAAATGAACAAGAAGAAAAAATCTTTCGGTTTTCGTAATTTATCACCAGAGATTCACACATCAACAATAGCTACATTACATTGTGTAGGAAAAGAGACWTTCAACACCAACTGCAGTAATTTTCTTTCTTTCCTTTTTATTATAACCCTCAATCCTGTATATCATTTATGGATCGAATTATGAAATGTTCCTTGTTAATTAGTAGTTCTTCCAGTTACAGGATAGCTTTGATGAATTTGCTATATGCAACTACTTAATATTTATTTCATGTAGCTGTCCCTTTTTGAACCTATTTCTTCCATTGCAGATCCATGTTCAGAGTGGTTATGCGATTTTTTTCAGTTTTGGGGACGAACTCAGGGAGTGGCATTTAAATCACAGAATGGTTGGAGTTGGAAGTCCCCTCTGGGGATCAACTAATCCAACCCTGCCTGCTAAAGCAGGTTCACCCAGAGCAGGTTACACAGGATCACGTCCAGGCAGGCTTTGAATATCTCCAGGGATGGAGACTCCACAGCTTCTCTGGACAGCCTGTTCCAGTGTTCAGTTACCCTCACAGGAAAGAAGTTTTTCCTCATATTGAGATGGAACTTCCTGTCTTTCAGCTTCTGGCTGTTGCCCCTTGTCCTGCCGCTGGGCAACACTGTAAAGAGTTTGGTATTTGCTCTTAAGATACTTCTCTTCATTGATAAAGTCCCATGTCAGTCGTCTCTTCTCCAGACTGAACAAGCCCAGCTCCCTCAGCCTTTCTTCATAAGAGATGCTCCAGTCCCCTCATCATCTTTGTAGCCTCCACTGAACCCTCTCTAGTAGTTCCTTGTCTTTCTTGGMGTGGGGAGCCCAGAACTGGACACAGCACTCCAAGTGTGAACTTGCTTCKCCTGAATATGTTGCAGCCTCGGTTTAGTCCCTCCACACAATGTTGCATTCAACTTCCAGAAGATTCCTCCTAGTTCTTATAAAGCATAACCTGTGTTTCAGGTATTGGTTTATATTAATGCCTGTTTCAAAGCCTTTGTGATGCGTGGAACAAGTTTCCCATCTTAATTATTCAAGTTTGCTCTCTCTAAAGCAAATGATGCTTTTTTTGTCAGCAGAAAGATTCTGATTTATGCAATCCTCAGATGAAATGCAACAAAAAAGAGCAAATTATTAGAACAATAAGATGAAGGTGGGATTGTCCAGTTAAGATATATATTTGAAGACAGTAGAGTCAGGTTACTAAATTTAATATTTCTTATAACTTTCCATATTMGTTTTTATGTCCTCTAAGATACAGAACTCTTGAATATACTGGGCTGTTGGTCAGAAAAAGTCTCAAACAGATTTCTTCAGTCACTGAGTTATGTTAGATAAATGAGATTCAACAGTGACATCAAAGAATTTTTTTCTTCCCTAGAGATATTTGCCTAAAATTAATAACCAAAATTTTGACTAATATTTTAGAATTTCAAAAAATTCAGATATTATTATCATACTTCCATGTATCTGGAAGTTTGTTCCAGTTTTATTTTGGAACAGAAGGCGTTACTGAAATACCACAAGGGATTATTTTCTATGGATCTGATTCAACTTCAAGTATGGACATCATTAATAATAYGCTTTCCTGAGGTCCAGTTGGATTAGGCTCAAGTATTGCTGAACTACAGGGTGGATAATGAAGCCTAAATGAAATTTGATGGCTTTAAATCTCTTGTCAGCTTCACGTAAATTAGGACCAGCTCCATTAACCTGTTAGTAAACTGATAAAAATGAGAAAAGCACACGTATCTTGCTAGTGGCTTTGCAATTGTAGCCTAAGACAGCTTTAAATGAAATACATCATCTTGGTTTTCTTCAAAAAATTTGATAAAAGCTTTCTCTTTAATGTGATTTAGATTTTCATATCTTTTTTCCTTTTTTTATCAAGCTACACCTAATTTTTGTTTCCCGTCTTGTCAACTTTAAACTAACTTAATAACTTTATAAATGCTGCCAAATTATCTAAAAGCTGGAATGAAAGGGAACTCCCATAAGTTTACTGTAAAATTCCTAACTTGTTTTGCATTAGCATATTGGGCATTATGAGTGTCTGGGGGAAAAGTTGTTGGGATGTTGAGTTTTGTGTTTCTGTCTTGACTACAGCTTTCTTTGCCTTTAGTAGAAAAGGATTCATGCTCAGCATTTAGCAGCTGAAAATTCTCAGTCATCAATAATGCTATGTTCCCCAGTTTACTACTTCTCCTCCATATAAATATATGGACATATTTCACATCTATGTGTATTACCTTGATACACACATATATTTATGATGTGTAAAACAGTCTTACAAATGGGATCATCTCTATTGCCAAAAGGAAACATACTTTCACTGTAAGTCTTCAGTTTGCTATTCTCTTTGTATTATGGTATAAGTAGCCTAAACTTTTTCTATGAAGCTGTGTTCTATCCTGATTGGCTTTGAAATACAATTTTTATCAAGGAAATTTAACTTAATAAAGAAGGGCTAGCAGAGAGAAGTGCAATCTCTGTGTGGAATCTGTAAGTATTTTCTTAATGACCATGAGTACTGTTTTGCACAGAGTAGAGAACTAGATTGAATGAAAAATTTCCCTCCTTTCTTCGATGTATAACAAAAATAATGTATTTGTGGTAAGTCTTCTTCAGACTCGGTTTCTGTATTTGAAGTTATATGTGAGATCTTATGAAGAGCAATGATTCCAGTTCCTTTTCACATGAGGATCTTGGAAGTCACTTGTAAACGAAATGAAAGGCAGGGGATGTGTTAACATCAGCACATTTCATTGAATGATTGTATGACCTTCTCAAAATATGTTGTTTAGCATTATTTCTCAATTCAAGTTTTAAAAGCAATTTATTCTTTGGATTTCAGTAGAAAGTAAGTAATTTTTTTTGCCCAGCTTATTTTAAAACAAATTAGTTTTTGGATTCAGAGAACATCATTCTGTATAATACAAATGAATTTTTAAAACCAAATCTATAGTGTAAAAATTAACAATCCTTTCTGCTCTCAGAGCAGACAGTCAGCTGGATTATCATAACTCCACGTTGATTATTTTGATTCATTGTGGCAGTGCATTTTCTGGGTAATGATAATATGTCAAGTAATACTTATTAAAAATCGAACTCCTGTCTGTTTTCATCTTTATGGAAGAGTTATTCTGAATAATGTGGATATCTTACTAAAATTACTCAAAATTTAAAAATCTTAGTGTTAATTTAATTATGTATTCTTRTTCTGTGACAAGCTGTCTTTATCTACTTTTTCATTTTATTCAAAAGTATTTGGGACAGGGCTCTTTCTACTAAGGTTCTTTCTCCACTTCTAAGTCTTCGTTTGATAAATGAGTCTGACTGGTAGGTAGGAACTGGACTGCAAATGAAAGCTTAATTAACTGTTATGGCAGTATTCTGATGAATTACTTTAAAACTTTCTCCCAAAAAGAGAAAAATAACATTTCAAGTTTCATGTGTTAGCTGAGCACACCTCACCTCTGCCCTCTCTTCTGCACAACCTGGCTCCCACTGCCTTCAGTAGGAATATCTGTTGTTCAAGGCACACCAGCATCCCTGTCCCTAGTTGAGCCGGTTCCCTACGGACACATCCAGGGGATGACCGGCAAGACCAGCAACACTGTGGCCCCTGCCTGGGCCCAGCTCTGAGAYGGCAGGGAGAGCCGTGGGGCAGTGGGGAAAAGCGACACGAGCCTCTGTCGGACTGGATTAGATCAGCGTCTCAAGACAACGCCCCTGTGTTTGTGAGGGTGTGRGGTTGGGGCCGGGTCAGGCTTTGCTTCTGGTGAGACAGAACCCCACCCCAGTCCCCCCAGCCCGGCAGAGCTGTCGATCAATCAATCAGTCAATCACCCAGCCTCTGATTGGCCAATCTGTCCATCAATCACACCAGGGCGGTGCTAACCCAGCCTCTGATTGGCCCAGAGACAGAAGTCCCACCTGAGGGGCGGGTCCACAAAGGCCCAAGGGTTTAAAAGATAGAGCAGGAGGGCAGCCATTGTCCTGACCTTGCCTTCTCTTGGAGTTCCTATTTGCCTTGTTTTGATAACTCCTGTTCACTGCCTGTTAGGGTTAGGATTAGGGTTCTTCCAGGGCTGACATTTCTTTTATAAAAGGACTTGTCAGTGCCAGCTGTTGTAGGGTGTTGTTTTGACGTCCATTTATTGCAAATTATATTCATATTATAAAATACAGCTTAAATGTTCGTAATATCAATCAATTACCTTTTTATTTCTTCTTGCACGCAAAGATGCAAACATTGTTTAAACTTGTATGATATTAAAAGCCTAATACCTTTTTTTTATTAAAGAAATAGATGCAGTAATTGTGTATTTAGGGATTCTGACTGATCACTCTCTCAATGCATTGGCATTTTCATTATTTCTAATTCTATTATTTCACTGCTTATCCGGTTCTTAAAAACATATTCATTGTAGTCGTTGTAGTAAGCTACTTTGCTTTTCCCTGTGCAATTGAGTCTCAAGTAGAGTACTTCAGGTGAAGAGAAAACTCACAACATTATTTACAATGTTAGTTCTGATAATGGTAAGCAAAACAGAGACAAAGCACTGGCTTATTAAAACCTGGCACATATTTCCCTTATAAGCCAGTTCGTGTCTGTGGAGGTCACTGTGATAACCTTTCAGTGTCATCTGCACAATCAGACACCAAAGTCCTGTTTGAATGGTGTTTGTGAGCCTCTGTCCATGTCCTTGCAGCAATCTCTAACACCAGCCCTGTGTTTCTGGGGAGCGGACGTGCGGTGACTGCCGCTGGGATTGTTTACTGCAGTACACTTCCTGCCAGAGCAGCCTGTGCTGGCTGAGAGGGGAGAATGCATCCGTGGAACACATTAATCACATAAACATCGACACTGTTGATATGAAGCACAAAACAGAAACAGACTCAAAAAAATTGATTTCCTCTCCCTTACCTTTGTTTTGCTTCTTTCTTGTGTTTGTACAGCTGACTGTTCCTCCTAATTCCACCACTGAACTGCCAGTGCGATTCTGTCCCTCTGCCCTTGGAAGACGCAATCACAAGGCAACAGTAACCTTCAAATGCTCAAAGGTATGATAATGTGTTTGTGCCCACAACACTTGGGATTCAAATTAGATAAGATTTGTGGTAGGCAAGGAAGTAAGGGTTTCCTCCTGTAGGTCAAGTTGAAGTTTAATGACTGGATGCATAATGAAAGAGCAAATGCAAAGATGTTCAAAACTTATAATTTATTTTATCCTTAGTTTTACACAGAAATTATTCTGTTTACAGTATTCAAATGGAGCATAATGGCTTAGGAGCTAGAATAGGTAATGAATGCTTGCTCAGTAATTAGTTCTGCTGTTTTTAACACTAGAAGACTGGCACTTCTTAGCAGTGTCACCTCTGAAATTGAATGTCTTGATGTTTTTCCCAACACCGAACAAAATTAAATTGTTTCATTTTTTATCTGATCTGAATTTTAGAAGGTCACACACTTGGAAAAGTGAATTCTTCCTTTCATTTTGTCTGAAAATGTTTTTTTCTTCRAACACCTTAGAATTGTTGAATTTTTTTTTCTGTCTGAATTTTCTTAATGATAAATGAGAAACAGGTGAATAAAGAGACATGAGTCATCAYCATGACCTACTAACTGTTTTTGAATTACATCTGGAATCAAAAAGAAAAACTGATAGTATGATGTAAATGGTAATATTTCATCATGTGAGGTGTGGTTAAATGAAGCATTTGCTTTCTGTGCAGTTTCCTGTCTGTATTTTTTTTTKGAGTTTCGGGTATCCTAAAAGACTGCTGACCTGTGAATTATTCCAGTTGAGTGCTACCAGCAGTTTTCAGTAGTGTTTTAAGTAATACTAAAAAAGCAAATATTCTTTTATATAAGGAAAACAAATAGTGAAGGAAGTGGCAWTTTTTTTTCCTGAAAAAGTGTGTTGAACAGACAGGTTATTTGCAGGTGGTGTTGGCACAGCATTTATTTTCAGAATCTCTCTTAAATATTTATTAAGGATAAAAGCAAGGAGACAGCAATTCTCATATGAATACTATATATCCAAGGTCAGTTCTGGAGGACACAATGTCCTTACCTCCTCTGAAACCTGAGGGTACTCAGAAATCTTATCTATGTATTTTAAAAGGAAAAAGAAATTCTTCATCAGATAGAAAAGCAATAACACAATGCAACTTTTCATTTAAACCTTTCAGAAACAAATTGAGTCCTACCACTGGAATCTTGTCATCCAGTACATTTCCTTTCAAGTAATTACAAATCTTTAAGTTTTGTTCTGCAGTGAACTTAAGCCAATATCCCATCCTCCAGCTGCTTTGTCCAGACCCTTCTAACCATTTCAATATATTGGTATAACCAATACTGCTCTTCTTATGCCTCAATCTTCTGAATTTTGTAAATTTTACTTCATTATCTCTAAGTCTTTAGCAAATTATTCCCGAACTACTTTAGTTTGCTAATTGTTACACTGACAGCTGACAGTGTTTAAGTGCCCTTTTTAATAAAGACTTGAAGAATGCTTCTCATCAGTGGTGGATGCCTCAAACAATTTTTAATGTAACCCCCACCACTCCACCACGGACTTCCCTTTCTTGATTTCTCTGAATGGGCACTTAGAACATCTGGTAGCTGAATAGGTGACTAATCTCAGATCAGTAAATCAGTAGTTTTTTTAAAATTAAAATCCTGTAGCCTTGGGTGACTCTTACCAGAAAATTACCATCAGTGAGATAAAAATGTGGTTTTTTTGTTGTTGGAGTGAATGTTTCTCTATAAAATGGTAATGAAAGCTTACAATTTTACCCTGCAAAGCTATTTTCTGAAGACATATGATGTGCCATTTTATTTATCCCTGTTTATTCTGAGAAGTCTCAAAATATTAGTCACTTCTTACTGTAATTATTTGCAGATTTGTTGTTAGATCTTTTGAACCCTATCTATTACATACTTTCCTTAATTTTTTCAGACAGGCTATGGAGAAATAAATGCAATATTTCAGATAATGAAAAGGGTGTTTCATTTTTGTGTGTTATTTTGTATTCTCTTTGAGTTGCATACCTTTCTGAGTCATAATGAACAAAAGAGATCAAAGGGTCACTTCGAGCAGTTTGTAGGAAGTGTCAGATTTTAGTCTGTATTTTTATTACTTAATGAGAGCAACACAAATGTACAAATTAAACATTTTACTTAAACTAATGATAATAACTGTATATTTACCGTTCAGCTTTGCTGTTTATTCACCTTCAAAGTTTCCATAAGGAGTGGCACTATTAACATCATTCTTTATAACCTTAAAAGAGTAAATCTGGGCCAGGCATCTCTTTACRGTCATGCTGAACAAGAAAGATTAAGATTAAAATTAACAGAACAGTTACATTTGTTTTCCTTTTTTTCTGCTCTGTGGTGATACTATATATCTACTAGTTCTTTCCAATATACTTGATTTTTCTGTGTATAAACATTAATGTTCTTTATTATCTTTGTACTCGAGTAACACTTTCAGCTTTTTGTGTGATTCTACTTCTGTCCCATCAGAGAATTGCTTGCTTTCTTCCTTTGTCTTCTGGAGAAAACTTCTCACTTCACCTGCTTTCAGGTTCTAATATATGTGCTTTGAATTTTGCTTTTGCAACCACCTACATCTTTCCATTCGCTACACTGGAAGCTGTGAGTAGCTGGATGGAAGTTAAATACTGTATACTTGAAGTAGGACAGACATTAAATGCAAAAAGGAGAAGTGAACATCTCCCAGAATGGAACTATTGATTTCCAGATAGCAATACTTAGAGTAACAACAGCTTGAAGGAAGAAAAAGGAAAGCAAACATTAAACAGTTCACTTATAGCAGAGACACAGAACGCTGGAAGAAAGAAGTAGGCAAAATGCTTTAAAATGTACGGCTCTGACTCGTCAAATAATAAATAATGACATGTTTCATTTACAGTTTCAAGAGCGGATATTTTACCTTACGGGGTCTGGTCTTCCTCCTGAGGTGATGGAAGAAACCATCATAAGTGCCTGCATTGGCCAGTGTTCCTCTGCCATCATATCCTTCAAAAACCCAACTTCTGAAAATGTGGTGGTAGATGTCATGCTAACAGGTACAAATGTTTGGGGTTTGTTTTTCTTTTGGTGGGTGGGGGAAGGAATTTAAGCTCTTTGGGTTGTATTAAAAGTGTGAAAGGGATGTCATTAAATTTGCCTCATTCCATTTTCCAGCAGTAGAGATCTTGTGTATTGCTCACATGCACCCTGAAAGCTCTGTAGACTGTGCTGTGGGAGATAGGAAAGAACACAAACCTTTAACAACTATCCACAGTAGACCTCATAGGTCATGCAGTCTCCTATGGATATGCAGCTGCTTGTTGGCTGTGGGCTGCACTGTAGCACTTAGGCAACAGGAGACTCCTGGGATGTGTTTTGGTAGCTATATGTCTAAACCAAATAGGTAATGTTTTGTTTTGCGTTTGTTCCTCAGTTACTTTCAAATATTTTATAGTATTTGGTCAGATTCTAGATAACTAAAGGAGTTAGTAGGGGAGCAAGGGCAAAACTTTTCAGTTGTTTATTTTTTTCTGATTGACCTTCCAAGCAAGTATGTTTCATCAATATTTTCAAATATACTTTGAAGGATAGTATAAGATTCAGATTGAAGGTCCTTATTGAAGATAGACAAGTCACTGTGCATACTGAGGTTTCACAAATACTCTAAGATCTCAGGTTCTAAATACCACATTCTCTGTGATGACTGAAATTTACCCAGTGAAAGAGGAACTTYCACTTTGAGTGAATCAGAGGGCTTTAGAAAGTTCTCTGAATCTCCACCTGCTCGAATGTAACATGTAGCATCAGAAAATGGGTGCCAAAGCATGTCCTGGCATCTACSTATAACAAAAATTGAAGATAAACTTCTCAGTTTTATCTTCATAAATAAATAAACATAAGAGAAATAGCAAAAACCAAAACCATAAGAGAATAGCAGAATCAAACCTGTGCAAAGGTAAGTTTTAAGCCATATTTACACACTCATGCTATGATTTGGGGCTTGTGGCACTTAGAATAAGGGAAGAGATGTGACTTTTTAAAACTGTAGATTCGTGTTTATTTATTGCATTAAACTCATGCTTTTTAATCATACCTTTTGAATATGAATTAGAAATAAAGAAATACAGCTTTGGCCGCATATACAGTTAATATATGGGGGATTTTGAAAATATGTTTACTTAAAAGGTGCCTGGTCAGGAGCATTTTGGTCTCATGACTAAACACTATACTTTTGCTGACCAGGGCTTTTTTGGCAGACTTTAGCACAGTTCTCCGTGTTCAACTGCTGAAATATTTTCTTTCWTGAGTATCACAAAATAGAGTTCCGTCTGTAGATGATCAGCCCACTGCTCAATTTCAGTTGATGTTCTCTTTTGGAGAACATTGAAGGAAGCAACTGCATGCAGAGGACTCGCTGATTACAGGCTAAGTGAATCATGGGGACAGTGCCAGAGTTCACCTGCTGAGCAGGGTACCTGGCAGAGGGGGGATCCTGGCAGAGAGAGGAACAGACCCTTGTCCAGCTGCCTGCTTATCTGGCATCTGGGCATCCTGAAGTGACAGAGAGCACTGCAGATTGGCTCTGCACGTGGGAACAGGGCAGTTGTCATTCAGTGCACAGACACAGGGCTCAAAAGTGCTGCTCACAGTAGAAAAGGAAGCATAAATGTTGACTACACACCACAGGAGGTGCTCTCAGCCCCAGGATGGTGCAATCATTACCTCTGTAATCCAGATGGAAGTCCTAAGGGTGCCTCACCTGAGCCCCTGGTGGGATCATTTGGCTTGTCCTTTTACAGTGTATGTAGCCCATGATTTGCACATCCTCTTACAGTCCATGCCCAAGCCCATGAAGGTCAAGAAGGTAATCAGGAGTAGTCAAATGGATTTCTTAAGTGCAAATCATGATTGACGAACATGATTGCCTTCTATATGGAAATGAGTGATTATGCAAATAAGGGAGGAGCAGTGAATGTAATATACTATGATTTAGTAAGACTTTCGTCACTGTTTCCTGTAACATTTTTGTTTGGAAGCTGAGGAAGGCTAGGCTTCATGAACAGAGTGCTGAGTGGATTGGAAACTTGGCTGAACTATTGGTCTCAAATGATAGTGATCAACATCTTGACATTCAGCTGCTGGCTGGTAATGATTGGTGTACCCCAGGGGTCAGCATTGGGGCGCATATTATTCAAGACCTTTATTAACGACATGGATGATGACAGAGGTTGCAATGTAAATTAGAGGAAGGGACTGACATGATGAATGGTAGAGCTTCAGTCCAGAGCTAACTTGATAAATTGTTGGTGTACCTCTGTCTTGAATTGTTTTGTTCATCAACTCATCATCCCTGGAACAGCTGAAGATAGAGTGAACTTTTGCATTATTAATAATGCAATTTTCATGCTAAAATGTTAACCCTTTTTATTTTCCCCTCACTCCATCTTACCCTTTGTGCTTACTTTAGGCCGGGCACTGTGAATTAGAAGTGCTGTAAATTACTACCTGTGCAACCACCCTATTTGACCAGGAAATAACTGATTATATAAACTTTTGAAGTGTAGGTGTGTATTACATCTCTCGTAAGATTGCCATTGCAGCTCATGGAATGCAGCATGCTTTATTCTAGTGGAAAGTGCAAGCTGGTATTCTGATTTGTACAACAACAAGAGCAATTAAGAGAAGCAAACTGCTTGTCTTATTGAGAATTAATCTAGTGCCAGATAGCACAGTTTAGTATTCCAGTGCTATTATTTGTAAAAACACTAATCCAATGTGCTATTCACAAAATTATGGAGAAGAATAATCAAASTTACCTCTGATGCAGCTTCATCAGAAATGATTTATAGAGCTTAAATATTGCAACTAAAGCCTAGTAGACTGTGAAGTTCTGAGAAAYAGCAGAAACTGCATTGTTTAATTGTTTTAGTGAAAACAGCCATCTTTCTAACTAAAGAGCATTAACTTGTCCCAGGGAGCTTTTCAGGAATAGAGACTGAGGCAGAGGCAGCTGGCTTAGACAGTGAAGGACTGATGTTTATTTTTATGCATCAGAAGTTTTCAGTCTTCATTTTTCTTTACACATCAGTAGACCTGACATCATGATGAGCTAATGTTTCTGTGATCTGTTGAATTACAAAAATTTTTCTTTGAAAAAAAGAAATTTTGTACCGTGATCTTTATGAACGAAAAATCATACCTGTCCTTTAAAAACTGTCTTGAATTTGTTAGTCAGATTAATTGTAATGTTAATTTTGTAATTCAGTTGCACTTGGTGACCTGTAGATAAAGTTTGCTTGGTTTTAATCAAAGTAAAATAGTTAGGCAGAGATAGGCATTCAAGTTGTGATTAGACATTGTTGTGCATTCTATCATTTGCTTTCTGTAGGAATACTTACTGGAATACTTATTTCCTTCTTTTCAGAGGAAGAGAAATGTAGTCGTCTAAGCAAAGTCATGGATGCACAAGTTGAGCTTGGCATTCCTGATGCTTGCRTATCCTAAGAAATAATTTGTCAGGCTTGTTGCTGGTGTTACTGGAGGCCAGAGAGAGGGTGGAATGGGGAAATCAACAGAAAGCAGCAACTCATAAGTCAGAGTGACATGCCTGACTGATCTTGATCTTTAGAAACTGTGTTTCAGACCATGTGCCACTGTACTGGTTTGAATGTGAACCAGCAGGGGAAATTAACCCCACACAATATACCTCGAGAGATTTTTGGTCTAAATTACAGTTTTAATAAAAAGGTTAAAATAAATGCAGGAATACAGAAACTGGCCTAACAAACCAGCAGAGTCACGGTACAACCTGACAGCCTGTTGACCAGGGTGGTAGCTGTGTAGTCCAGTTAGGCACTGKTCCTGTAGAAAAGCCTGGTCCGCTTGATGCACGGGGAAAACTCTATAACCCGAAAGTTATAAAGTAGTTATGTTTTATTTCAGCATGCTGGGCACGTGGAGGATAGCTCCTCTTAAGGCATGTGCGACATCTGCAACAAAGCTCTCTATATTTATTTCCTAAAACATTACGTATGTATTAAGRTTCCCCGATATGCCTATACATATGCATAACCTATTCCTGCTTCCCATGATAATGAGTTCTGAGATCATTTCCATACGCTTGCGCTTGTGCAGTGCCTCCTGGTGGTCGTGGGCAGGGGTCCCAAGATGAAGTAAGCCAGTCTTCCTTGGAGTTGAACTTTTTACCTCGCCTCCTTGTGCATGCTTACTAGTCATTTGGTCTCAGTCCAAACTTTATGGCTAGTTCCAACCGGTTTAGGGGTCCAGAGGGCAGGAACCAAGTCACAGTTCCTTCCTTTTATCAATAGTCTTGCGTCCTCCCTTGTTCTGTTTTGGCAAGCACAATTAGGTTAAGCAAGCGATACAAGCAGCTTTTGCTAGTAGCCCTTAACCCTTAATTTCCCTGTATCACGCTGAGTATCCAGTGGTGAAGGGTCCAGTCGTGGTGGTCTGGAGTCTCTGGGTTTCCAGTTGTCTGGTAGTCCAGTCCTGGTAGTCCCATCCTGGTAGTCCGGTCCAGTAGACCAGTTGAGTGCAGTCCAGTGGAGTGCAGTCCAGTCGAGTGGARTAGTCCTGGTAGACCAGTCAAGTCCAGTGGAGTGGAGTCCAGTCGAGTGGAGTAGTCCTGGTAAATCAGTCGAGTCCAGTCCGGTGGAGTGGAGTGATTTCTCCCATCACAAAGCSTGCTTTTATGTCGTATTTCTTGGCTGGTACCTCCTCCAGGGGCGGGGACTTCCACAATGGAAAAGGATTTTCCCAAYGTTTTATTGGTTGCTTCGCATGGGCCGATTCAAATGGTTTCTGACATTCTATTGGTTGGTGTTTTATCTGGTTCGGTAATGGGCCATTAACCGAGATACTCCACTCAGGGTGGTTCTGAAGTTCTATGCTTATMAAGTTYGGTAACGGGCCATTAACGGAGATAGTCTACTCAGGATGGGTGGTGCTTGCTGTCAGCTGGAGTGGTTATCTCAGTTGAGATAAGGAGTACTACCCTACCTCACATGGGCATAGCCTCAGGGACCAGGTGTGTAACTGTGAACAATCCAGCTTATCGAGGAAATAATGTGTTTGGTGACAGAATACATCCTTTTATGGTTAACCCAGGACAGCCACTTAAGAGAATTCAAAGTGTCAACAATGAAAATAGGGCATCTCCAGTAAAGTGTACAAGTAATAAGCATCAACATTTAYAGATTTATTTAACGCTTTAAGGAAGTTTACACAAGTTGTCTGTATCTTGTTTTCAAGTAACATTCCATAGGCAGTTTCTGCCCTAGATAGATGTGAAATTACATTTAGAACTGCAGAGTTCAGGAATTAAAATAGCCATTAATTGGGAATTGTCATATCCAGACCATTTCCAAAGCTTTCATTTGCATTTCTGAAGCTTTGTCAAACCCAAGAGCATTATTCCTCAGAAATGTTTCTTTCTGTAAATTTTCACAGCTGTTGTAGCACACACAGTCCTTTAGCTGGGATAACTATAGAGTGAGTAAAACTACTACCACTATCCTGGACCTCTTAAAACCAGGTATTTTCTTATTGAATTTAATAACAGTAAGTTTTCTTCTCAGGATTTAGAAAGTTRGATTCTTAAATGTGCAGCTCCTATTCATATAAGCATTCATAGTTACATTAAGAATATTCATGTGGGTAATGTTTGACAGCAGGTGATTTTCCCCAATATGAGCCAATGATCAGAACTACAGAGTATGCAGACTTTTGTCACAGATGGTTCAGCAACCATTTTTACTTGTTCAGCTGTTTCAGCTTGAATGATACTCCTCTTCTATAAATACCACTATGTAGTATTTTGTGCTGGTTTGACTGTAAACCAGCAGGGGAACTTAACCCTACACAAAATACCTCAAGAGATTTTAGGTCAAAATTTCAGTTAAAAAAAAAAAAAAAGGTTAAAATAAATGCAGGAGTACAGAAACACCAGCCTAAACAGACAGAGTCACGGTACAACCTGACAGCCTGTTGACCAGGGTGGTAGCTGTGTAGTCCAGTTAGGCACTGGTCCTGTAGAAAGGCCTRGGAGTCCAGGCCTGGGAGTCCAGTCCAGTAGAACAGTGGAGTGGAGTGGAGTCCAGTCGAGTCAAGAGAGTGATTTCTCCCATCCCAAACCCTTGTTTTAGGCTGTGTTTCTTGGCTGGTACCTCCCCCAGGGGCGGGGACTTCCACAATGGAAGAGGATTTTTCCCGATGTTCTATTGGTTGCTTTGGCAATGAGCTTGGATGAGTCTCATGGTTTCTGACATTCTGTTTTTACCAAGTCCAGTAATGGGCCATTAATCAAGATAGGACRGGTGGTGTAATGGGCCATTAGCTGAGATTATCTAATCAGGATGGGTGGTGCTTGCTGTTGGGAGTGCTTATSTCAATTGAGATGAGGAGTCCCTCAGGGACCAGGTGTGTAACTGTGAATTTATCCATCTTATGTGGGTGGTAATAAAATATATGGTTAACCTAGGACATATTTCTACTAAGCTTTTTTGGAAGCAACAAAAATGATATAAGTGATTGAAACCTCTGAAATCTCCGGTGTAAACCAGACCCCACAGAGTTCACCTGTATAAGATTTGTCCCTAAGTATTAGTGGTTTGTTAAGATCCTCAGTGCTTTATTTCAGTCAACACAGATAACTGAATTTCATCTTTTCAATGGGCCACATGCATCGTGAGGGTTCAAGAAAAAATTGCAACAGCTTTTATTGGGGATATTCATTTCAAAGTTTGAAGGGCCGTGCTCAAAGATTAAAGCTACAGCAGTAATTAGGAATTGGATAACGGAGGTGAATTGGTTCCTCTGGAATCCACTGTTACCTGAAGTAGCAAAACTGATRTCTCTGGCAGTGTAAGAGATTGCTTATTAAAATTTACCTTATGTCCAAGATAAGGTTGCATGCACAGTAGCTTGGCCGTGTCTTTTTCCATTCAAAGATTTCCAAACTAGAATTGCCACTTTTTAAATGTACTTTGCTAAATATTTTCAAACTACTTTCTCTGACTTGATTATGTAATCGAACTAAGTACTCAGAGGCAAGCCTCCTGCCTGGTCATTTTTCTTTCCGGCAAAATACATTGGACTAAGTATTATTGCATATATGTAAGTCAGTGTTAGAATGAAATAGTAAAGATGTGAAGAAATGTTACTTTCAATCATCTAACCAGTTTAGAATAAAAGTGCTAACATCACTTCGTGCTGATTCTGACAGAATTCAAATCATTATTTTAGCTAGCAATTAAAAAAGTAATGTGCAATATAGAAATGCATTTCTGGACTGATAAATGCATTTTTGAAGCATCATGAAGCATAACCTAGTGCCTTTAATTTCATACAATGAGGTTATTTTTCAGATTAAAAAAAAAAATYTCTGGGGATTAGTTAGCTTGTTCTGTGAAAATTACTTTTTAGCTGAATGTGTGGAAGGATATAAAGAAAAATAGCATATATTTTAGATTTTGGAAAACTCTTTTAGTAGGGGAAATGTACAGTATTCAGCTTATTAGCATCCTGAAAAAAAAGATAGAAAAGAATTCCTTCAGAAAAATTAACATTATAGGGGAARCTTTCACTACAGCCTTGTTTCTGCTATTGTGGTCTCTCAGGTCAAGAAAGATGATGATAGACTTGTTTTGTTGATATATTAAAATGGGTGTGTTGGCTTTTCTTATGCATCCATCTTTTAATATTTAGAAAGGGTCCATCAAAGCTTTTTTGTATTTCCTCGTAGATTGCAAATTTTATTTTAAACCTCTAAGCTGGTTTTCAAAACCTGAAACTTTGTTCTTGGGGTGAAATAATTTTGAGGCTGCTTCTCTTCTTACAAGAAGCAAGAAGTTTGATAGTGCCAAGAGAGCTTTTCTTTGCCTGCCTGAACATCTTTGATCATTATTCTGTTTCTTAAAGCTATTTTAACTTTGTTCCATAACCCCAAATGACAGTCTTCCCTGCCTGTTTGATGAGTTCTGGGTATCCTATCTTCCTGTCAGCAGTTCATCATTCAGTGTTACCACACTTTAATATGATATGTTATACAGATATAGTCTGTCTATTGGTCTCAGGTTCTTGGAGCTGACTGCTAGACATATTTCCTACAAGGCATTTCCGTTGGCTGCTTGAATATCTCCAAAATCCGTTTATAAAATTAGACTTCAAACCAGTTTTTCCTCTCTCATTTTTCATTTATYGACAACATCAACAGTAATCAGTGAAACGATCTAAATAATGGCTTAATCTTTTGTCTTTATGAAGTGATCTGTTGGTTGGTCCAGTAACTTGCCAAGAAGAAAGCAGTTCTTGTCTGCAAGTGTGTCAGTACTGCTGGTCATGAACGTGTTTCACTCAAGGTTTCTCTTACCTTTCATGTCACCATGGRCTTTCATTGCTATTTGATTTTTTAAATTTAGAGAACAGTGTATTTTGTAATCTCCAGACGTTACTTAACTGAAAACATTTTAGACTTSGGGTTTTCTTGATGCTGTGTTATTTTATTTTAATTCTATTTAAAAAGATATCCATATTGTATCTATACTTCATCACAATGAYGAAAATACTGAGAAAACCTTTAAGCAAGGGGGGGAAATACAGGCCGTGTTCTCCCAGTCAAGAATGTATTTTTTAAAACCTCTGTCTATGAAGCTGTTTTATTAGSGAAGTTATTCCATCAATTTTAAATTCTAAATGAGTTTCCACAAATCATTTTTAAAATTTGTTTTTCTTTTTTAGATCAGGAGCTGTTGAATCATGATCTGAGTGCACCTGTCCCACCCGAGTCCACCCCTAAGGAATCTGCTTTCCATCTTCTGTGTAAACATTCACAAGGTATGTAACTTCTGAAATTCTGCTTTTAATGAACTCAGGCAAGGGAGTAGATTGTCCCACTCTGCTCTGGGCAGGTGTGGCCTCATCTTGAGTGCTGTGTGCAGTTTTGGGCACCACAATATAAGACAAATCTGAAGTTGTTAGCGAGTGTCCAAAGGAGGCCATGAGGGCAGTGAAGGGCCTGGAGGGGAAACTGTGTAAGGAATGGCTGAGGGCACTTGATCTGTYCAGCCTGGAGAAGAGGAGACTGAAGGGAGACCTCACTGCAGTTACAACTTCCTTGTGAGGGGAAGAGGAGGGGCAGGCACTGATCTCTGCTCTGTGGTGACAGGGACARGACCTGAGGGAACGGCCTGAAGTTATGTCAGGGGAAGTTTGGGTTGGATATTAGAACAAGGTTTTTCACCCAGTGAGTGGTTGGGCACTGGAACAGTCTCCCCGGGGCAATGSTCACAGCACCAAGCCTGRCAGAGCTCAAGAAGTGTTTGGACAATGCTCTAGGGCACRTAGTGTGACTCTGGGACTGTCCCTTGCAGGGCCAGTAGTTGCCCTTTGATGATCCTTGTGTATCCCTTCCAACTCAGGTTATTCTGTGATCAGTTTTTTTATATGGTGTGATATTTGGTAGTCTCTGAAATGAAGATTGTATATAAAATTTGGTGTTTGATGAGTGCAAGTGATCATGTATGTGTTGAATCTGGCTCCTTGTGGAAATAAAATTTAACCCCATATGAATGAAGTTTGTTTTACTTAAAATAAGTAAGTAATAATCAGAGGTGCATCTAGTAAAGCTCCTCTGAAATGTGTATTGTTCATTTTTTCCTCACTCCTGCAATGATTTTCTTGAACTTTTGAAATATGGTTTCTTTTACAAAAATATCTTACCATCAAATCACAGATGTCATGTGTGATGACAGAGTGATGATTATGTGTAAAAGAAACAAGAGGAATGTAACCTACAGAGGTGCTACAAGTATGRTGTAAGAAGGGTGAATGAGCCCATATAATGTAGTCTTGATGTATTCCTAGGAAAGGCTTTGAATTTTTATCAGAAATTGAATTATAATTCAAAGTTTAAATACAAATAAATAAAGTTGTATTTTAGGACTGGAAAGATGAGCAASACTGGAATAAAAATGCTGATGAAATACCAATGAGAAAGACATAAATTGTTAAGATTCTTAATTAAATTGAAGGTGAAAGGCCTCTTAAAAGTTGTTGATTTTTTAATGAGAAATTTTATGGRTTTTGTAGTAAGTGCAAATGAACACACTTGAAAAGTAACCCTTAAGATATATTTAAACTWTTAATGTTACTTATTCTATCAACTTAACCTGCAACAAATCACAGTTTCCTAAAACATAGAGTACCAGAGTGGAAAAACATGTAAGTGCTAGGAAATTTCCTTTTAGAATAAAGTTTTTGTAGTTTGAAGGATCAGTTAAGGAGAAAAAGAAGCGGAAAGAAATTCCAGAAATCAATGAGTTAGACATTTATAATTGCTTTTACTTTTTACCGAATTAACAGACAACAAGAAAGAAAATTGACTTAACAATTATTTCATTCTAGATACACTTAGGTTTCTCTTCAGGTTTGTCAGTAATTTCGACTCGTTTTTGTTTTGTTGGGGGGAGTTGTTTTTTAGTTTTTGATTTTGTTTATTTGTTCTTTGTGTGGGATTTTTTAAGAAAGTTTTTTAGTTGGAAAGTACTGTTTTCTGTATTTTCCTATGAAAATTTTCCCAGAAACTATAGACTTATACTACCTGGAAAGAATTAAACTATTTGGTTTAATTTTCTGAATTAAATTTTAGGTGTCATTGCTGGTGATATATGATCTGGAATGGGATATGAAAGGAATGAATTGCTTTTAATGCTGTAATTTTACCAAAATTTCTTTATGATTTGTGTGATATGTGTGATAYGATCAATGATAAGAATTGATTTATTTGGTTCATCTGGTGTTATAGTAAGGCTTTGATTATYGCTGAAATTGCATATTTTAATAATTTCAAGTTATTCTCTGCTGAAGTGTAGAAGAAACGTAGATTTCTCTACCTATTTTAAATATTTTTCATAATAATTATTTCTATCGATTACTTCTCAGATATGCTTTCTAATTTCAGAACACACAGATAAATTATTCATATCTTTAATTATTTACCAAAGAAATTAATTTTTGTTGCTTGTATCTCCCAAAAATATGCGTGAGCTTATGTTTCATTTTAATATAGATACCAGAATAGGCCATACTGTTTTCTTTGAAAAAATAGCTTCTTAAAGACCTGGTTCAGTAATATGAAATGAGGGTGACTTTTTTTCAATTTCATTMAAAAAAATTTGCTATATACTATGATTTTCCTGAAGATGTACTTGACACACCTTTGTTTTGTAAAGGATATTGCAGACCTTACTGTTCCCGGCAAAGAACTGTTTTTGTTTTCTCTTCTGGAAGATTAGTATGCCTCAACAGAATTTCTAGGTTCTATAGAAAGAATGATTTAAAAGAAAAAAAAAAGTTTTAGAATTGATCTGGATGTCATATCATTTTCTATATTTGCATTTGTAGTGGTTTGACCCCWGCCAGCAGCAAAGYCCCAGGCAGCCACTCACTCACACCCCCAGCAGCAGGATCGGGGAGAGAATCAGAGGGGTCAAAGCTAGAAAACTTGTGGGTTGAGATAAAGACAGCTTAATAGGGAAAGCAAAAGCCATGCACACAAGCAAAGCAAAACAAGGAATTCATTCTCTGCTTCCCATGGTTGGGCAGGTGTTCAGCCATCTCCAGGAGTGCAGGGCCCCATCACATGTGATGGTGACTTGGGAAGACAAATGCTGTCGCTCCAAACGCTCCCCTTCCTCCTTCCTCCCTCGACTTTATAAACTGAGCCATGATGTCATATGGTCTGGAATATSCCTTTGGTCAGTCTGGGTCACCCGTCCTGGCTGTGTCTCCTCACAATCTCCCAGGCACCCCCAGCCTCCTCACCAGGGTGGCAGCAGGAGAAGCAGGAAAGGCCTTGGATCTATGTAAGCCCTGCTCAGCAATAACAAAAACAAAGCAATCTTTTTTTAATTGTACTTTCTCCTTTGTGTCTTTTATATCTGAAATATTTTAATGACRTGATCTGTAGATGAAGATCAGATTAGATGCAGGTGTTACTGCTTATCATTATTCCACATAAAAAAGAAACAATACTTTGAAAATGTGTTGGAACTAAGTATTATTCTTGATAGACTTGCTGGAATATGATCATTTTATGAGCAACATTCATGCTTATGGAGAAACTGTGCTTGCTGCTAATTAATTACTTGGTTTTTCCTCATTGATTCTAAAAACTGAAGGGAGAAATTCAGAAATAGTGAGATAGGCTGAGAATCTAGGAATTATTTTTTCATTATCCTTTTACAGGGATACAAAATACTTGCCATGCTGTGAAATTGTTGCTCATAGCAGGCTTTTCTTTTTCCCTGCCTTGGCTTCACAGTAGCGACATAACTTTTCAGGCCTGCATGGTACTGTTTCCCAGGAACACAAACTGCGTTACTTCACCGAGTCCTAAGAGTGAAGGTGTGATCTCATCTTGCATTTAACCTCCAGTCATTGCATTTTATGGCTTAGCTGCTGTTCTTGGTGCTCAATAAAGCCTCTCTGTTGTAATGACTTGGTGTAACATCAAACAGGAAGAGTAAGCAGGGCGGTTAGCTGAACGTGCTTTCTAGATACCTCTCTCCATATTTCAGCACAAGTTTTATATTTTAAAACTTCTATATTTTAAGCTGCCATGTCACCTGTATGATGTTTATCTCTTTTCCCACGGAGRACTCCATGATTGACTCTTTAATTTTTTCTTCTAACTTTGATGTAGTGTAAAATATATGTATTTATTAACTCTCTCAAGCACTTAGGAAGGAAAGATGAAATATGTTTGATAAATGTATTTAATGGTAGCGAGACATTTTCCAAAAAGCTGCCTGCAGAGTAAAACCAGTTTGATGGCAATCAAATTTGAGATATTAAAATTCTGTGTATGCTCTTTGGAAGTATGTTACTATTGCAGTTTCATATTTTATTCAACATTCTTTGAGAAAGCATTTTAGCATACTTTTTGTGTCATGTACAGTCCATTATGATTACAGACAATTTGTCTTTTAAACTAATTTTACCTAAGAAATGGCATAAATTTTGTTCAGGTCCTCAGGCCATTTCCCTGAAATGTTAGATTTCAAGACTGCTTCTTTAATTCTATACTTATTTGCATCTGCTTTTTTCTTTCAGTAATTTTGCATGTACAGTCTGGTTTTTTTCTTCCTGTTGCTTTCAAAGACTGAAAAACCAACAAAACTAACGTGGTTGTCCTTGTTGTCCTTAGTTCCTCTTTCTCTCTTTCTTTCGTAATACTTTCAGAATCACAAAATGATTCGAAGAGCCAGGAAAAAAAAAGAGCTGTGAGAAATATTTCTCCATTCTAGCAAACTATTTTGAAAACATGTTGGAAAATACTAAGTTTTCTTTCCTCTTCCATGTTTTAACTGCATTTTGTGACCAGGGTTGAGTCACAATAGGCAGAAATAATTTTAAACTTTATAAATTACATCAGAGGTTCTGCTGAAGTCAGCCCTCAGTGGCTCCAGCTGGTAGTGTTCCTCAAGCTGTGGGTACGTTCAGCTCTCAGGACTGCAACTCATCCTTTCTTTCTACTCTACTGTATCTTGGTTTTGGGAAGGGGCACAGTTTGCTACATGAGGTTGCTTTTAGCATCTCAGTTTCTTTATACCCTACTACTTCTTCTGTTCCTACTCCTGAGATGCTGTTAGGGCTGTCTTCCTGAGAAGGGTCCAGGATTAGCTCTAGGATCGATTCAGTGCACAAAGTCAGGCTTAACTCCAGTTCTGTTATGTTACAATGACTATGGAACAGAGGCTGGCTGATTGGAGACTGCATCTAGATGGAGAGTTACTGGTTGTTGCATACCTAGTAGAAAAATTTATGGGCCATGTGTCCTCAGCACCAGTCTGTCGGGGAAAGGTTTGCTGACAGGCCATATCCTATTGCAGATTGGTGACTGTCCCTGGCTGTTGGAGGTCCCATGGAGTTGGTGGTCAGTCAACCATGAGCTTCATGATAATATTGTAGTACYATCTTCATTGGAATTGTCCTTTGAGCGAGAGACTACTTGTCCTCCACATTACAGTATGAGATTCCTTCCTCACAGGCTCACTTCTGGAGTTAGCATCTTTTGTTGTGTACAGAGAGACTTTGCAAGCAGGACTTAAGCGATTTCAGAATACACAGATTTGTTTTATGGACTGATATGTGCAATGGATAACCAGGACTAACATGCTGCTAGGTTAGGTATTACCATGGTCAGTATTCCCAGTGAGACACAGGATGTATCTTTGCTGCCCTGCTGGCATTTTCCCTTGCTCTGTTTTCTCTGAAGTACCATCACGGCCCTCGGAAGCTTGTACAGATGTAGATTTGCTTTGTGAAATTTCCARCAGAAGGGAAGTCATGGGACCCCTGCCTAATCCATGCACATGGCATTTTTCTGATTGCTGAATCCACTGGCTTGCCTCTCTCAAGTTCCAGCTGACAGAGAAACAGGCTTTTTTGAAGAGGGTGTGAGTACTCAGTCCTGCTGGGACATGACATGGCAGCATAAATGATGTGGTCTAAGCCATATTTATCTCCAGAGAGATGTGCTGACAGAATCAATGCATTTCAACTGGTGGCGTTCTTGAGTGCTGGTTGTCTCTGCTGTCAGCGTGGAAAACCTTGGAGAGCTCTCTAAACCCCACAGCACACCCAAGGCTTTCCTCATCTGGGGAAAATCAGTAGGGACATTCTTGTGTCATGTTTTAAGACACTCATGCCTTCTAATATAATGAATGATAAAGCTTAAAGATTTTTCTTTGTACTTCTCTGCARTCTCTTCAGGCCATATTTTATGTATGTTTATAGGGCCTGTTAAATACCCTTTTTTTACCTTTGAATTTTACTTTCTTCACAGATTATGTGTTGTAGACATATCTTTAAAGGTTTTTTCTAGGAACCCCTTCTAGTGAAATAACTTGAAGTTAAGGAAGTGAAAGGCAGCACTGTAACAATAAGCAAAAATTCTGTTACTCTTCTCTTAAAAACAATCCTGTGAGTTGAAGGAGTAGAACAGTACATTCCCTTGACTGTATACGGAAGTAATTTATCTATTTCAGCATGCTCTCCTGATGTTGCAAAAGAAAAAAAAAGATATTCAGGATGCAAATAAAAGAAGGGAAGACATCAGAAAGCCAGATTTTTGCATAGTGTCATGCAGATCCACATAAGACTTCCCATGTGGATTTATCATGAAAAACAGATTTTCAAGCTATAATTGCCTCACAGATTTTAGCTAGGCCGTGCAGTGGGTTCCATCAGAATCTCCTGATTTGTTACTGAATATCCAGAGTATAGTACTTCAGAGCATTTAAAGTATGCAAATCAGCCTCAGGGGAGGCTGTTATTTCACATTATCTTGGCCTATTTCTCTATTTAAAAATATCTGCTCCATTTTATAACTTGATAAGAAGTTATCTCCTTCAATTTCAATAGAGCTAGAAAATGAAAAGATGATTAATTTTCACTTAGAATAGCATATTGCTGCTAATCTATTTGATAACAGCTGTGGATGGACAAGATGGAGTCAGAATGTGCCCTTGAATAAAACAGAACTGCTTAATTCCTCCCGTCTTCCTGATTCTTCCTTCTAGCCTTCACCTGTTTAGGTAATAAACCCAGTGAAAACTCCAGAGACACAGATTTGTTTCATCCTCTAAATTACTCAGTAAATCTATGTCTAGCTCTAAATTGGCTATAAAAAATTATCTGCACTAATCTGTTGTTTCCAGCCACACATGCACAGTGGGGAAATTACCAGCAGTATCAAGCAATTGTTTCTTGAGCAGAAATGAAGAAGCTTGATTTCCTAGTCTGTTTTATATCTATTTTCCCTGTCCTTCTCTGCTCTTGGAAAAAATACATCTCTCTCTCTCTCTTTAATTCATCTGTGCAAGACCCTTCCACATCCATGCTTCACCCCAAACATACAGTGAAGACTTAGTTTCCCTTCTTCTATAAAGGAGCTGATTTGCTGACTGAGAACTAAAATTGTTGATTCTGCTGTAGCTTTTCTTCATTTGTATTTCTAAGTTGACTTTCCTTGTCTATCCRGCTATTGGGTTCTGAGAAACATTGAAGGTATGTTGGAGATACATGTCTAACCTTGCTGGGAGAGGATAGAAGACTAAAAATGAAAGAAACAACCAAAAAAACCCCCATCCTACTGGCACTGTTATTAATAGAAAAAAATGTATGGAAACTCAGAACAATTACAGAGATTTTTTTTTTTTTTCCATAAAGAGGTTGAAAACAATTACAGATTTCTTGAAAACGTTCTCTTAACATTTTTAAATGAGGAGGTGGGTATGTGTGGGAAAGAAATTGAACCTTTTGTGTAAGAACACTTGGAGATGCAAGATCATGATAAAATTTTAAGTTTTTCGAAAATAGGTCTGAGGTTTTGAGGGAAAGAAGAGCTAGCTGGTTTGAACTCTGTCTTTTTTGTGTGTGTTTTCTTTGGKTTTTTTTTGAGTTACTATATACTTTCCAAGAGAGAAAGACAACTTAAACTCATCTTATTAAGTAACTGTCCAGGGCACAGATTTTATTTTAAAGCATCAATGCTAGAAGGCAGTATTATAACTGATCTTTCAACCTTAAAGTTTTATGCATTAAGAGTGCTAGATAATTACACTGTTGAATTAAGTGTTTTTTTCATATACTGAGTTTTTCTATAATTTTTTTGTTAAATGTTCTCATTGATTTTTTTTTTCTTTTAGTCAGTGAAGAATGGGTCTTAAGTATAAGACAGAAGCTAAGGGAAATTCAAATTTTATATATATATGGTATGCATTCAATAGTTAAACCCGTGTTGTGACCCTTTTTTTCTCATTCCAAATAGCATCAGATGTTCTTAGAAGTCCAAGCTCCAGGGCAGTGTGAGGAGTCACTGGGCACAGATATTTAAAAGACAACTGTAAGAATTTTTTGCAAACCCTTGGTACTCTCTGTGACTGCTGTGAACTCCAGGATGTACCTGGAGTCTTGTTTGGAATTCAGTGCAATGTAGCACAAACCCTGGTGTGTTGCACAAGTGTGTCTCTTCTATCTTGTATTTGTGTAAAACCCAATCACGCAAGTCAAATTTATACAATCAAATCATTCCATAATTTTCCTGTCAAACAATTAACTTGCTTCTACGCATTTTCCACAGCTCTATGAATTCTTTTGTCTACCTTCTCTAACTCAGAGTTCTGCAACCCTTCAATAGATACATATTTTTGTTGCAGTCCGAAAATGTTCTGAGTTGTAATTACATGAAATCTCAATCTGAATTTCAGTCAGCAGGAATAGAAAGGAAAGGAGGTTAATTTCTTAATTTTTTTTTCATGTTTTTTTAAGTCACAAAGTCCTCAGGACTAGTTGTTTGACTTGGTCGCGAAAGCTGTCAGAGTGTGCTGAGCATGTAGATGTGCATTTTCTCCTTCTTGGTGAAGGCTAGGCTTTAGTTAAGCACTGTACATGATAGCACATGTACAAAATCCAACATTTTTTACAAGTAGCAGAAAAAAATCTTGCTGTATAAAGAGGGTTAACATTTTAAAGGGTCTGTGACGTAGTGAAAAGCTTAGTATGCTTAAAGCCAACGTGGACTTCAGGCTGTGAGAGGGAAGAACCCAGCTGACTTTAGGACCACAGTAGGTGGCCTCCTGCTGCTTGCTGGCTGGTCCGACCTGGTGCTGGGCAGCACTGACCCCCAGCCACCCGTGCAAAACACAGTTCTCTCTGTGACTGGTCTTGGATAAATGTCCCCAGCAGCTGACASTCAGGCCTTGTGCAACTGGCTGGTTCTTCCAGCTTGGACTTTGCTGGTGACCAACTCACAGAGGCTCAGTGTAGACAGTGTGCTTACATAGAAGCTAGACATAGGATTTAATAAGGGTATAGGATAGTGGTCAAGCCTGAGGCATTGTCAGACAGCTTTACTGGCCAGCACCTGCTTACGTGACTGGCATCTTTTACCCTCTTTTACCTTTATTCTCATATGCTTGTTCCCCCCTCATCCACTTTGGTTTTCCTTTTTTTCCACCCTGTGTTCTCTCCCCTAAACATCCCATAAAAAGTTTTATACACACTTAAATAATRTACTTGGTTCTGTAGTGGAGTATGTGGTTAATTGAAATAATAGCTGCTAGCAGTTGGATTCACAAGTCAGATTATTCATTATAGGGAAAGATGCATTTGGTTTGTTCAGTTCTTGACTTGGTAGCATATTTGAATCTGTTGAATTTCAGGTATCTAAGACAATCCCCAGATAGCAAACAATTTAAATTTAAACATCTGCCTCAGTTACATTGTAATTACAGGAAATGTAAATGTGTATGTCGGGCGTGTATTCTAATTGCTGTGGTGTGAATAGAGGTGTGATTACTTGTGTGATTTTTTTGATAAATACTTTAGAATGCCAATATCTATATGTTCACCTCAAAATTATATATTTCTCCTTGCTTACGAGATATAACTAGGGTCAATAATGCTGTAGCTCCAGTTCTTGACAAATGGGATCTTTAAAACTGTTCTCTGAAGGGGAGGAATAATTTAATTAAAATGAACATCATATCCTTCGTACTCTGCTGCTTTCATTCTTCCCTAGATATTTTGTCATACTATTACTAAGATTAACAAATTATTCAAAATATGTTTTTATGGGAAAGATAATAAATTATTCACATTCTCATTAAAAATTGATATCTTTCAGTTACCAAGGGGAATTTGGATTCCCTGATTTACTTTTCTGTCACAAAGCCTGAATGATTAGGCAGGGCCTGTTTTGATTTGATAAAACCATTGGGATTGTACATGCCTGAGTGTATTTGCAAAAAAAGTGCATATCACTTTCCTCATCATATAAGTCTCAGCAAAATTTTGTTTATCTTTCTCTTCTACCTTTTATGATGCATACAGAATCTTACTTTTAGCTTTTGCAATATTTATGCTGAAATCTTTCCTGTTTACCTGAAGATCAGGTTGATACCTTTAGTCATCAACATTAGTAACGATCTTGCATGTTACAGTAATGTTTGAGTTTAAGAAATATTTATTTCTTTAAATGCACCACTGATACCAAGCTCAAAAAACGCACCCAAACCCCAAACCAAGACAGGAAAAAGAGAATGTGGGCACTACTGCGGTGTTTGCTGTGGGTGAAAGAGGAGGATGTGCTTTAACTGTAACCAAGACTGCCTTTATTTCAATGTGGTGCTTATTCTGCCCATAAGGTACAGTATATAAGTCAAGAGAGGGGATTTTGATATTAAGTATAAGACATAATTTGTGTGTTCTTAGAGAAATGCAGAACCAGGGCTTACATTGCAAACRGCTGAAAAGTGTTTGAATCGTGACCTTTACTATTACAAGGAGTAATATCTCACAACCACTGAAGCATGCAGCACAAAGTTCTTCATTGCACATCAGAGTTTATGTTAACAATGTACATAAGATGCTTTATTACGTTCATAGCCACTTGGTCTAGTATCATCTTCTGCTGAGTGGAGGGAAATTAAATTTACTTCTTTGCACAGTAATGGCATCTTTGGAGATGACAACACATTTAAAGGGTCATGAGAGCATTGGAAGTGTGTTTTATATTCCCAGATTCCTCTTGCTAGGACATTATTTTTACCATGCAGTAGTTTATTACCTTGCAGTGCAAGGACTTGACTTTTCTGATATTACTGTTAATATGCTACGTTAGGTAAAAACTGTATTTGCACAAATAGTTAAAACCTTTCAAATTTACATGGGTAATGAAAGTGCACTGAACCTTAAGTACTTTTTGCACTCGCATCTCRTTAAGGTACTTGATAATTTTATTTTCACAAATCTCCTCTTACTTGRGAGAAGGAATTTAGCATTGTATTAATTTCAAACCAGAGAAAGAGTGRTATGGGTCTAATAAAGGTTACTACTAAAGGCGTGACTGTTTCAAAACAAAACCTAGAGGCTTGAAAGGTTTTTCATATTCATTTTTCATAATGATTTGGTGAAGCATTAGGAAAACAATTTTCATACAAATTCCAAAAGGAGACTTAGAATGAAGACTATCCCATGCAATCGTCGAGAAGTCTGTGGAACTTCGTGATGTGACTGTTTCTTTTATCTCTAAATTGGAACTGTTAACTGCCTCTTTAGGGTGTTAAATTCAGTCTGGTTAACAAGAGAGGTTTTTTATAATAGATGAACTTAGAGAATGCAAATCATGTTTTGTGATTGCCTTCTTTGCCTACTCGTGTTATAAGAATGTTTTGTACACTGAAGTGAAAACTGTAGTACTGCAACAGCTTCTGATGTTGAATTGTCTTTTATCTGATTGCTTCACAAGCACTGAAAATCCCTTACAAATTAAGTAATTTTCCCCTTCAGATAGATACTAAGATAAAGCAAGGGTTATATGCCCATAAAGATTGATATCTATTAATTAGAAGGTAGCACTGCCTTTTTCACAATGAGTGCCAATAATGTCAGCTAATCCTTGAGGTTTGTTGCCTTTTTTAGTACCTCTGCTACATACAACCAGCAGAAACCACAACCAAATTGCATGCTGTCCTCTTAGATGCTGTTCCAATTTCTTTTTTTCTAGCCATTGTGTACAATTTTATCTTTTCCATTAAATAGGAAAATAAGGATTTTATTGCTGAAAAGGAGTGTTTTTAAGGCCTCTGTGAACAACATATTTTCTACATTAACRAACAAGCAAATCAGTTTTACCACACATGATAGCACAAGACACTACACAATATCATAGCGTGTCAGTAGCTGTTGAGGAAATTTTGGATRATCCTTATCTTTCCAGCTTACTTTATATCCCTTCAAATGTAAAATAACCTATTGTATGCTATAAATATTTTCTTTTTGTTGATTTATCAATTTTCCAAATCAAGAATTAATTTCTGTTTTCTTTCTTTGATCCACAAATTTACCTARTTCTCCCAACTCTGAATTAGGTAGAAATCCTTTTTTTCCTCCTTYRTGGTACTGTTATTGATTAGAGAAATACACAGGGTTCTTTTCAAACATCTTGAAGCCTATTTATTTAGAGTCCCTCCATTTGGTGTATAATGTTAATTAGCCTGGGTTGTTCATCTTTGCAATAGAAACATGTTTAAATGATTCAAGATGAGTGAGAGATTCAGTGATCCCAAATTACTTAGCTGACCAAAGAGAATTTTGGTGGCAATTCATTTGTTCTGCCTCTCTAAAAAGCAGAGTGTTGGTGATGAAGCATTCACTGTCACAGGAAAAAGCAGGGACTGAAAACAAGTCAATGTTATTCAGTAGACGAAAGTGAAACCTATTTTTAACAATGAGCTTAATTAACTCTCAGAACAATTCTCAATGAAACGTGGAGGATTCACTATCACTGACAAATTTTAAATCAAGTGGATGTGTTTTTTTTCTAATTAAAGTCTCTTGTTCAAGAMGAGTTATTGAGGCTGATTTTTCAAATGAGTTCTGAGAAATCCTGTGTATTTAAGTCAAGTTAGGTGATCATGACTGAAATATTTAGTAGTGAAGAAATAAAAAAAGATCTCTGCGGAGTTCTGGATAAGTAAGTGTGGTAAAAACATGCTTTTATTAGTACAACCCCCAATGGCAAAAAATACTTTGAAGTTTCTGAATTAACATTTTCAGAATTTCCATTATATTATTTTTCTTTTATTATGTCGAGATGGAAATAGGCAAGAAGTCGAGTACCATCAATAGATACAGACTGTACGAGCTTTCTTTTCTTTACCATTGCCGTCTATTGCCTCTAAAGAATCACCATTTTCTTTTAAGTTTTTTGGTCATTAGTCTTTATACAAAAGGAAGATACCTAATAATGACGTTAAATTTTGAGATCCAATGTATTCAATCAGAAAAAGCTACAGATTTTAGGAAAATGAACTATTTTTTTAAACTCTTTCCTCACTCCAACTCCTTGCTGCCATGTATCAGAAAATAAACTTCTCATTTTTTTTTTTCCATTAGGTTGATACCAAATGACAGTTTGTAAAGATCTGTTCCTTGTCACCTTTATACACTAGAATTTTTTTCCTCCACCTTTTCTTCAGTTGGCACCTATGACAAACAGCTATTGGGAAAAACATTTGTCCCTACATTTCTTCAATGTTTGACTGAAAATCACTTATGCCTTGAGCTGCTTAAGAGAGTAAACCATATGGAAAAGGAAAATGTCTTAGGTTTGAAGGCTGGCAGCTTCTTGTTTTGACAGATTTAAAATGGATTATCTTGACTGATTAATTTACTTGGATAAAAATTTCCATTCCCAATTATCTCACCACAAGTTACTGTCAGTGGAAGTTACAGTTACTGATCTAAAATGTCTCTTTTCTATTCTGGAAAGGTATTGTTTTCATGTGGTTTTATCTACTGCTATATTTAACTAAGTTTTAAAAAAGAACCAGCTTTCTTCCTTCTTGAATCAAAAGAAAAGTAACTTGTCTCTTACCGAGAACTAAAAATGAGCAGTTTGTGCAAAAAATAAGTAAAAGCTAAATTTTAGACATTTGTTTTGTATTTCATATTAAAATGAAGCATTCCTTTTGCCTCCTGAATTGTGGTTGATTGTATATAATTCCCATTTCTAGATTCCCACAGAGGTACAGTATCTGCAGCAGCCACCCTGTTCAGAAACACTGCAGCTCCCAATTACCATTGAGTCATCCAAAGCCTGTCTTCTGTGTCAGTATGATTCAGAATCATCCTGACACTGTCAAGTAATTTGGTTCCTTGATCTCTACCAGAATATCTTAATTCCCACTTTTACGCTTTATTTGTTTTTTAATCTAGTTCATTTCCTACATGTTTGCTTCTAAGCATTTTGTTCTTCTTTTTCTTGAGGTCCTCAAGCATATCCCTCTATATTAATCTCTGAATTTCAGAGGTCACCAGCTCATATATTTACTGGATTTTTGGAATCCTGGCTCCAGTTTGCTCTAAATTACAGCTATGGGGGTGATTTTAACCCTGTTCACACAACAGGAATCAACACACAGTCCCCAGCCATGAACTGCTAATTGTCCTTGTGGCTGGAAACTCAGGCCACTTTTCAACTATCCCTCAGGGAACCAGCAGAATTGTAATAAATATCATATTAACCACAGAAATTCAAGGGATAAATTATTGTGAGACTTGAATGAAGTCTTAATGAAACGTAAATATGATCTGTATCTGTGCCTGAGTCTGACAGGTGAGTAGTTATGTGTCCCATTAACTGATCCAACATCTCCCAGATCTTTTAGCAGGGTTAAAATATTTCTGGATCTTTCTAAACTGATGTGTCCTAACATGGTGTCATGATTGAGTAGCAGGGATGTACATAACCAGCATGTGAGACCACGCTGACAATAAAGATGATATTGTGTAGACATGTGGATTTTCAGAGTTTGAAAAAATGGGTTCTGTCAGAAATCGTTACTTGTTAAAAAAAGAACAAGTCAATGTGAGTTACCAGTTTGTCCATAAAAATCCAAAATGTCTCTCAAGTAGAAAGGCACTTGACAGCTCAACAGAGTTTTTTGCTAAAGAATTTTGCTGATGTTTTTTTCTCTACTTCCTCTAGGGACAAATTATTGTTCTGTGATAGTCTTGATAAACTCTGGAGCAGGTTTTGCATGTCAATGAGAACAGTCAGAACATAAGATGTATTCTTTAAATTGTCATCCTAGAGATATGATTGCTGGCCTCTGTATGAGGCCACTGCAGTTAAGTCAGTACTCATCCCTAAAAATAAGATAAAATCCAATAGCAGTGACATACAGGCCATTATTTGACTGCATTTTCTCCTGACCAAGGAAGTAATCAAAATGATGTGCTAATAAATAAAAAAAAAAAAAAAAAAAAGAAGGTTCTTTGTCTTCTCTCAGGGATTTTGTTTTCCTACATAAAGCTTTATAAATTGAGTCCTGCAACCTTGTTTTCAGAGTGCATAATTTTTATCTTTTTTTTTTTTTCACTTGCATTAGACCACAAGAAACAGCTTGAACTCATAGCTGGCATTAGGAACAGAAGAATGCTTGGTTTAAGTACCAAGTTTTCTATTGCTGTTGTTGTTAATGTCAGAGGCTATTTGTGTGGAAAGTCTACAACTCGTCTAAAGCCAAATAAGCAAACAATTGTTTTGCAGCTGGGATTGCTTTATATGTGTAGCGTATAAAACACAGTATAACAAAGGTTTTGAAACACTTATTTTGTGGTCTGAGAGAAAGAAACTACTCAAAATTGTGAAACAAAACTTCTGTAGAGAGAAGGAACTTGAGGATGATTGGGGTCTCAAACCTTGAGGATAGTYTCTGAAGATACCAGCTCCTAGATAAGCCCCAAATGCTTCAGTTACATCGCAGCAATATTCTGGCTGACCTTTAATATTTTACAATGACAAAGAATTCTATCTGCAAAGCTCTGAGCAGGAGAAAAGTGTCATTTAAGGGAACAACTTTTAGAATAGTTAACATAAAGACTGAACCTGCAGCTCTAAAAACTGGTGGTCTGATTAAGGGTTTTTAATGAAATGCAGGTAATACAGAATTTTCTTTTGTATTTTATTTGCTCTTCTGCTTTGTAGGTAGGAGCTTGACCATATATTCTCATTTAAGTCTGATTTATTTTCAGGTGGAATAATAAGTGTAACTGATTTCTTCAGAGTTTTGGAATCTAGAGATCATCTGCTGACAAGTTTCCTGGTTTAACATTGAGGCTGGCATTGCCAAATGTTGGGGTTTAGCGTGTTGCACACAGGAAAGAGTGGTCAAAAGGATACATAAGTGGAGCAAAAAAAAAATTGTCTAATTTGATAGGCTAAGAAAAGCTTATTGTTAGTCCAGTTGCAATAATACTGCCATTCATAGCTATGAAATACATGTAGCACATTGTGGATTCTGTCATTCACAGAACTAATGTTTTATGACACAAGTMAAATTAATGGGCAAGTGCTACTTTTAAAGAGAGATTCCTCTTACCAAATTGATTTATTGCCTTGAATACTAAGAAACCAAAAAAAAAAAAAGTGTGGAGATCAATTCTGCCTTACTACAGAAACCTGTAAACCTCGAATGAAGAAGAGTGTACTTACCAAGATTATGAAAATGCATAACTCAAGTTATTTATATATRTGTGTGTGACTCACAGTCACACTGTTTCCAGTTAGTGTCTGCCGTATGAAGTGTGATACATCTTCTGGATAGTTTTAGCAAGCAGTACAATTTTTGGTTGTATGTAAGAAGTAGAAGGATGTAACAACACTGGTGTCATTAGTGAGTTCACAACACTTTGCAGATTTTGATTAAAATCTGCCATAGCTTCAGAACTTGACTGGGCTTTCAGAGATCAGACTAAGAGATACATATATCCATGAAGTTTAAAATGAAAGTAAAAATACATCTGTCAAAAGTAATCAGATATTTGACATATGTCAAAAATTCAATTACATCTGAACTGAAGCAATTACAGTTTCCTTTCAGCCATGAACTCAAGACAYGTTTGTGTATGTTTCAATCTAGAAAAAGATTAAGAAATGGCAAAACTGTCATAGTCTTAATTTACTTACTAGGACTTTAACTTAGGGTAACATGAACTTTCTTTAAGAGAGAAAGGACAAATTTTGGTGAGGTTTTTTGGTGGCTGGGGACTAAATTGAAAGTCATGCTTGTTTAAAAAGCATATGCCATTTCTTGTGTGGCTCTTGCATTTTAAAAATATTTGTGTGGCTGTTTTCTACTTGGTTGAGATTTTAGGCAGGTTGTGCTGGTAGACTGTTTTGTTACACACAGAACACAACTAACTCACTGTGGTAGAGGGCAGAGAGGTTGAGGGGGTGTACTTTTCCTGTTACCATAGTAAAGGAGAACATGTAAGATCCSATTTCTAAAAAATATGATTATCTATCTCTCTACTCAGCTCAGCACTCTCCAACCATGCTGTATTTCTGGTCTTTCTTCTATATAACTGTCAGTTTATATGTTAATTATATATCAATTACTCTCTCTTGAGAATGTCAGAATTATATCGAAAAGTGTGCAAAAATAAAATGAAAATTTAGTTAAAGAAGGGAAAATTGACTTAACAGTTTACTTTTTCTAGTTTTTACATTTCTGTTGTCTAATCTGTCACAAATAGAATCACTCAAAGAACAGGTGTATTGGTGCATCTTTTCCAGTGATGATTTGGAAGAGGTTTTGCATCTTCTCCTTTGATTTTGAAGTTTGCCTCCTGCTTTCAGTGACTCTGGATCTAGGACATTACTATGTTGCAGACCTTTAGATTTTGGATGCCTGGATGATCTCACAAAATTTTAATCAACTTGAAGTTTTCATCAGGAAAATAAGGATGATAAATAATTTTTGAATGTATGACATGGTCAAAGGGGAAGATGGGGCAGATCTACCRTCTATCAGATTATTGGAAGAAAAAAATAGATATGGGAGGAAAAATCAAGAGAAACTTCCAGTCCAYGATGAAATTTTATAACCAGATGTGATAGAGAAGTGATGGAGACATTGTTATGAAATATATTAAGTGACAATTTTATATTGGGAATTAAAATACTTTTCTATTTAGTCTTAATAAGAGAATGTGATTTTCATGACCTCTGTTGCATGCATTTTTTAAAGTTTTCTCAGAGTTAAAGATCTTAAGTGTAATTTTGCTTGTTTTGTTTATCACTGGAGAAGTGATTTATTGTACTTAGGAACATTTTTTTCCTCAGTGGCCTTAACCATTGTAAGCATAATTGTTGCTGCATTTCAAMAATAAATAAAKAAATAAATAACAGGTGTTTCTGTCAAAATAACTGTGTTGATTTTTACAGAAACTGCACTGTAAGCTATTAGTTAGAGAAGGATAATTTTATAAATGGAAAGAAAACTTTRTACTTGGCCTTTTAGACATGCTTCATTTAAAAACAAAATAAATTGCATTAAATGAAACAACATATTTAATTACTGAGCCCTGTTCTCAATCCATTTATTTTAATCTAAATATCAAATGTTTAACTTGTATTTGTTATTTTGTACCAGAAAGAAATTCTTCTAAATGAAATCTCTTAATTAAATAATCCAGAAAGTCTCTGCCAGAAGTATGCAAAATTGTATTAACACAAGATCCATAAAAGGGTGAACAAATCTTGTAGACATGCTCTATCTAATGCGTTTTATTGTGTGCTTATGGTAGTGATGTTGTGAAGCCTTTATTTGTGCCATTTCTTTCTTRAAGCAACTTATAAAGTTTTAATCAGCCATTTGTGAAATTGTTTATTAGCATCTGAGCTGCATATTCATGACCTAACTTTTACAACTAAGTAATTCAGCTCAGAATTGATCTCAGAAGATCACCTCAGGGAGATCTTATTCTGTGTAAGTACCAGAAGGGAGGGTGCAAAAAGGGTGGAGAAAGGCTCTTTTCAGTGGTGCCCAGTGCCAGGCAACACAGGAATTTTCATCTGAGCAAAGGGAATGCTTTTTTTCACTGTCGAGRTGACCAAGCACTGGAGCAGGTTGCCCAGAAAAATTATGGAGTCTCCATCCTTGGAGATATCCAAAAGCCTTCTCGGCCGTGGTCCAAGTAGGTGACTCTGCTTGGAAAGGGGTGTTGGACCATATGCCTGTCAGAGGGCCCTTCCAGCTTCAAGTATTCTGTCATTTTGTGAAGCTGCCAGAGGCAAGGGAAAACACAATTCTAACTTTCAGTGTAAGAATTTGTAATTCATGAAGCAGAGTCCCCCAGAAATGCAATCATTGTGGGCCATCTGTGAAAAGAACATATCTTGCATTCCACCTACCTAAGTGGACTTTGCTGAAGGAAGGAAAATGGTGATGTAAACATTACAAGGTAGAGTGAGATTAATTTAATCTTTAGCATTTTGCATGGTTATTTCATTAGTTCTTACTTTTTGTATAGAACTTGAAATAACTTGAATTGCATTATGTTCCATTTTATTTGTCCCAGGGAAGATGCAAACAGGAGTATTCTGCTTCTTTGCATTTAACTGCACCCAAAATTTAATTGTTATGTCATTGTGTTCTCTTGTTCTGCCTTCTTCCTTTCCCTTTGTAGGAGAGGCACTGTTTTTCATAGCACCTGTGATTCACTGAGATAAGTATCTGTGTCTGGTTTTACAAACAAGGATGTATTTTATATGAATTCTTAAAAACAGAAACAAGACAAAGCCTAGTGATCTATCATGACCAGAACTGCAGAAGCACAGAACTGCTTCAGTGATAATAAACCTCTTGAGATGATCTTGTGCATCCAACTCCTCCCTGGTTCAAGCAGGGTCACCTAAAGCAGGTTGTCTGGGACCACATCCAGTCAAGTTTTGAATATCTCCATGGGAGGCTGTTGGCTGTTGTACGATGCCTGTCAATTCAGAAAATTTTATTCATATTTGCCCATTGAGACTGAATAAGTATAATACTGATGTAGCAAAACTAACACAGGCTGCTACTTCCTCAGGTTTTTGATTAGAACCCATAACAAGGACTGTGATCATGTTTTAATGAAAGGGAATAAAAAATTCAAGCAGCCTCATTGGAAGCACTAAAAAAAAGAAAAAGATGCAAACAAAAATGAACCCTCCCTTAATAAGAGTCACAGAAATGTTGTCTGTTTTTTATTAAACTCTTGGGGTTTAGCAGTGAAACACTTTTGGAAGAGCTGCTATAAAAGGTCTTAGTTTTCGTATGTGACCCAGGATTTTATCTCCTAGCAGATGAAAATAAATGAAGAATACCTAGACCTGACTTTTTTGTGCATTTCAGATACTTACTTGTGTGCTGGCAGTATCTCACTCTTTACTATCTGATACCAGTTCTCCTTTTCTGGATGAGTTCCTTGAGAAGGAATTAGCRATAATTCCCCAGAAGCAGCTGCTCTCTGTGAATATTTTGTAGGTTGCCCTTTCCAGATTCTGAGGATAATAGGAGAAAACAGACCTAATTATACTGGGTTGACATTTACATGGCCAGTGCCAATTTTAGCAGAGCTGTCTGTGGGTTTAGTTGAGATGATGCTATAGTAATTTTAGTGGAGAAACTATCAAGAAAACAAATGAATAAAGGTGCCCCCTTCTAAATGATTCTCCATGAGACTTCAGTGAGAGATTGTGAGCTCTGCCACATCTCTTTTTCATGAAGGAAGACTGAACTGAGTGCTCTTCTTCTGAGTAAAATCAATTGGAAGCACTCAGATGCTACAGAATTAAGAGCAATGCATTAAGGAGATAGTCCCCTCAACATCTAGAAAATCTACCATCAAAGTACCTTACTAATATGAAAAATACATGGCTTTAGGATAAAGTTCTTTAAAAGGGTGATGATTATTTGCAAAGATATTGCAGAATATTTTGTTCATTGCCATCACAGTTTTATCACCGTGGCTCTGCCTGGTATGCTTGCTCTTAACATTTTCCTAAGCTACTGTAGAGGCAGCAAATGTATCTTTACCCACCTGTATTMGTTCCAAATAACATCCCAGCTGTGGGGATCCACTGCTTCTTTACTTTAATTTTAACTCTCACAGTGCTGTGCTGTCTGGGACTGACACAGAAATTACACAGAACTCAATGACAGTAGAGTGCCCCAAAGAAGTGAAGCCAGGAATTTGAAATACACTCATTTTGATTTATTATCTGATTCAGTTCTGAGTTCTAGGCTCGATGCTCAAGGAATCTTTTACAGAATCAGTGTTCTCCACCAGCCACTGGAGAAGCTTGAGGCAAGGCTTAACAAAAGGTTTCCTAAAAATGAAATGAGAGAYGACGCAGATCTCCACACGCTTTGTAAGGCAGTTGACTCAAATTGCAGAGCTTGGTTTGAACCAGATGCCTTCAGTCTTTTAAAGGGTCAGCTGAGCTTACATGAAGATAAGGGTTCAGCCACTGATATTAGTTTTTGGTATCCTTAGCAGAGTACTTGAGGTCCCCAGGCAAATAGGAGCAACTTGCTTGGTAACAGGGATTTGTATTCAAGTTGTACACAGAGCTGTTTCCTGTTGTGGCAGCAGTTGCTAGCCACATTCTCTAAATGGGAATGAAAAAATAAAAGCAAGTGATTTTTGCAGTTAGGCCTATTTTATATATCTTATTAGCTAGCTARAATCATAAAGAATAAATCTGCATTAGCAGTTAATGATCAGTTGGTTGGTTGACAGCCGCAGGCAAACCCAGTGATATAAAAATCACCATCATTATGAACAGCTTCTACTAAGAAGATTTTTTATTAAAAATGTGAATACAATCTGTTTCAACAGCAATATTACAAAATTTGTCTTTTTATGATCTTTAATAACAAATTTTCTTCTGGAATGACCCAGAATGCTATCATATGGATTCTGTATTAAAATTTATTTTAAAAATCCAAGGCACTATGTCATATAACAGACATAATTAAACTACAGTTCAAACAATATATGTAATGCCTGTACCTAGGTATAAGTTTACAGTCTGTTCTGTTTGTCATCTGTCAAAAGSTTTGCAAATGAAACTTAAGGATGTGCTGTAATGCTGTTACAGTGTTGATTACTAGCTGTTGTTGATTACTCTGTTTTGGTGTACATGTATGTGGATTCAAGGCAGTCTAATTGCAAATATATCCTGGGGTGTACTCTTCTATTTTGAAGATATTACAGGCCTCTGTCTTAACTAGAGCAGAGTAAGCCCAAAGTGGGCAAATCCCAGCAGAGAGCTGCCTCCTCTCACTGGGGGAGAATAGTGTGTCACTGCTGTAGCTGGCTTCTGATCCAGCTGGATGGATCCTAGTTCAGATGTCTTCAGGAGCATTGCAACAATGTCTGCAATCAGCTTAGTTATTTCAGGTACTGGATAAAAAATTAGTTGCTAATTTAAAAAAGTTTTCACTTTGATGACGTGATTGCCAACAATACATGTATATATGGTATATCTTTTAAGTTTGAGTATGGGCTTGATGGATAGTGCATCAAAGATCTGAAGAGAAATCTTAAATCTTTATCAAAATGAAAAAGAAAAAAGAAGAAATATATTTTATTTTTTCATCTAGATATTAACATTTTAATGGATTTTTAATGAGGATATTTTCAAGCTATTTCATGATACAAGACTTTCCAAGTAATTATTTCAAAGGCAAATTGCTCTTGCCATGATGAACTTCTACAAACACAAAAGAGTTAAACAATTACAAGTGCAAAGCAGTTGGTTAATTTTCATAATTACTATATGATAAACTTCTTACATGCAGAAATCCAGATGTTTAGGTAAGATTTTCCTGCTGTTTGTAGCACTCATAATAATGTGAGACAGTGGTCTATATTTGATGTCCTGAGGCCTTTTTGACTGGGAGAGGTGGAAATCCTGCAGAGTTGTTTGGTTTTAAGTATTCCCAACCTTCCTGATTTAAGACTGGTTTTCCAATCTTAATTTGGTTAGTTTATTTTAGTTTAGGAGTGTTTCTAGCTAAAAGCTTAACACAAGTAGACTTTATAATTAAATGCTAGTAGAGGATTGGTGCAGATGAGGAGTCCTGACTCTTGTTCTGTGTTTTAGAGAGCTGTTTTTCAAACCCTTCTCTCCTTCCCCAATGTGACTTATTTGAACTTTTTTCTTTCTGGCCATTCCTGTATTCCTGTCTGACATCATTTTACTCAGTCTCCCTTCACTTCCACCTTCATTTCCAAACTTCCGTGCATCCACCTTTTTTTCCATGTTGTCCTTCCCAAGACTGCATTACAATTTTCACTCTGCTACACCTCTCGGCATTGAAGTCTTCACCCTGAAGGCATTTCGGCTGTAGGAAGGTGACCATTCGGAGCACRAGGTAAAGTTTCCCTGCTGACAGTTTTTGAGCATGGAGCCAGCTGTGGTTATCAGAAGAAGCAATTCCTAGGAGGCTGCTGTGTGTCCCAGGCAGGGTAACTCCAGCAGATCCAGGCATTCTCAGGGAATGCCATCCGTAGACCTGTATTAGCTTGTGTGCATTGTAGCAAGTGTGAAATATTATCACAAAAATTGATTAAAAGCTTAATGTAGAAGTAGTTACTGGACTGGGAGGATCTTCTGCAGATAAAGCTGAAACCCTAAAACTGAGGTGTCATTTCCTGCAAATTCCAAGAATTCTTTTCAAACAAAGAGCTTTGTAGTGAAAAGACTGATTTAGTTGTTCTACTCTGTGTGATCTTTCAATAACTTTATTTCTGAAATAGCTGGAACACATCCTGAGGTGGATGTATTGATACTTGGCAGACTGGCAAGTGATTGGGAAAAGGCCCTTAAAAATTCAAAATATGAGGCTTCCTTCATTACAGATAACATAAGGGTTTTTTTTTTAATACAGCGAAATTAATCAGATGACAAATCCTACAGAAAAGGCATGGTTTGTATAATAATAATAATGTAGATTCTTTTAAATATATTACTATTATCTTGAATGTCAACAGTTGTTTTTGGATTGATCTTTTTTATGCAGTGTTACTCACAGATGCAGCCCACAGCTGAAAAAACAAGCCTTAGGCCCTAGAAAATTGTGAGATTGACACACATGTGTTACACATGATCTCTGAATATTAAATGTGGGWCATTCAGTTAATTGTGGGGGAGGCTTTTTGTAGCAAAGGCAGGGTAAAATGGAATTTTTCACAGGAAAAACCATACACTATGATAAAAAGCTAAACAGTGATTAAAAAAGAAAAAGGGAAATATATGAGTAAAATGATAGAAATAGTTTTGAAAACTTCCAAAATACCATARCAATCTGTTTCATCTTACAGGAATCCAATTAGCTCCTAAAGAAAAAGTGGACATCCCCGTGTTATTCATGCCAGATGAAATGAAAGTTTATAAAGCTGAGGTGACAATTCATGTAATGAAGGAAGATGGTGAAAACTGGCCTTATAAGGTTACTGCTGAATCAAATGAAGACTTAAACAGGTAATTTATTCTAATGGGAAAGGAAAAAGTAGTTGAGGATGCTCCATCCTATCATCATTTATCCCATCGGCTATTCATGGGTAGSTCCCAAGGGCAGTCAAGTGTCTGATTTTGAGGGCAATGAGTAGCCATCAAAAGCTTTAATGTACCCTGCAAAGTATGYAGATTCAAGGTAAGATCTCTGTTTTAATACCTAGCTCTTCTCACTTTAAATAAAGAAAATGTAAAGTACTACCTGCCAGTGCGGTTATGGGTATTGAGCAAATGAAAGCTCTTAGGGACCAYTGGTTTTTCAATATATTTGGGATAATAATAATTCTCATCCAGGTATTTTTGTATAATTGGTAAACTACATAAACTTTATTTCAGTGTAAACATAACCTAACAGAATGCAGATCAGGCCAAATGTTCTCATATCTATAATATTTGAATACACTAAGAGAATGTAAGTTATAGCTGATAAAATTTATAGCTTGTATATTTAGTTGGATTTTATTTCACATTTTTTTAAGATATGGTAAGCATTACAGCATACAGTAAAATAGATTCTAACCTTTCCAACAACCCTGAAGTCTAAATTACTTTGAAAACAGAATTCTCAGCAGTATATCTTAATGATACTCTTATTTTTCTAGAAATGTTACTGTAGCAGAGAATGGGGAAGTTCAGGGAATAGTCTGGATCTATCCGGTTCATGGCTTGGCTGAAGCACCACCACAACAGAAAATAGGTAGGTAATGCTTGAAAAGAGCTTGAACAATAAGTGTAAGATAATTAAATAGTCATTTATGTTCTCACCTGCTTGATCACAGGAATTTCCAGCAGTACTTTGCTACATCTTAAAAAAAGATAAAATCACATATTAAAAATAAAATCTTCTTTCCCCACTTACAAAGCAAATCTAGATTTATTATTTTGTTCTTATTCTGGATAAAAGGAGCTGGGGGCAGTTGGAAATCTTAAGGCCTATGCCCTTCAGTGTCCCAATTAATCCTGAGTTTGAGAACTGAAGATAAGTCAAACAAAGGACTGACTCAAGGGTAGACTTCTTGCATACCCAGAACACCCTTCTGGAGAGTTTACAGGGTGCAAAATATTGGAGTAGATGTTTTCTGTTTCTCTCAGACTTGAATTTTATTTCTTAATCAAAACCAGAATATAGAGTAGTGTGAATAGCAGTAAGTTTTCCCCTTGCTCATGAGAAGTAAACTTGCATTAAAAGATGACTGACATTCATGGGGGAGGCTGTTCTTGCTTATCTTGGGGTTAGTAAATGCTTATGTATTTGACCATCTATATTTTTAAGATGTGATATAATCCCCGAACTGTGAAACAGGAAATTGTGAACAGCTTTTTAAATCTATGACCTTGAAACTACAGCTCAATGGGTAGGCTTGGGACAATTTTATACCAGCTTGTTCTCTCAGCTTATGTTTTTCTGAGTGAAYAGGTGAATATGACACCTCTCTACACTAAATATATTAAGGTACAGVAACAATTTCTGGAAAACCATAGAAATAGATGTTTGTACTGTCATTAATTTATATTGCTTAAGGACTTTTTACTTGTAGACAAATGCCAATGATGTGGTATTAATTAGAGCTTTCATCTCTTTAATTTCCACTTTAATACCTTAAGGAATGAAACAGAATATTATCATGTAATCAACTGTTGCCTGAAATGATGGTTTTAATGAGTCTCATTAGCATTAAAACTATGTATATTAATGTAGATGTTTGTTGTGTTATTTAAAGCTGTTGTGTAATTCACTGGCACTCTGAGATAAATCTCCCTTTTATTGGGCTGTTGTTTTCATTGGAATCACAGAATTATTRAAGTTGGAAAAGACCTCTAAGAACATCGAGTCCAACCACTAACCCAGCACCTCCATGTTACCACTAACCCATGTCCCTAAGTGCCACGCCTGTGTGTTTTTTGAACATTTCCATGTATGATGATTCCACCACATCTCTGGGCACCTTTTTCCAATGCCTGGGCACCCTTTCCCTCAAGAAGTTTTTCCCAATATCCAATCTAAACCTCCCTTTGCACAACTTGAGGCCATTTCCTCTTGTTGCATCACTTGTTACTTGGAAGAAGAGATCAACCCCCACTGGCTACAACCTCTCCTCAGGCAGTTGTAGAGAGTGATAAGGTCTCCCCTGRGCCTCCTTTTCTCCAGACTAAACACCCCCAGCTCCCTCAGCTGTTCCTCACAGAACTTTTGCTCCAGACCCTTCCCCAGCTCTGTTCCGCTTCTCTGGACTTGCTCCAGCACCTCAGTGTCCTTTCTGCATTGAGGGGCCCAGAAATGGACACAGGATTTGAGGTGTGGCCTCACCAGTGCCCAGAATAGGGACAATCACTGCCCTGGTCCTGCTGGCTACACCATTGCTGATACAGTTCAGCTGCCATTGGTCTTCTTGACCACCTGGGCACGCTGCCAGCTCATGTTCAGCCTATTTTTTACCAACATCCCCAGGCCCTTTTTTCTTCAGGGAGCTTTCCAGCCATTCTTGCCCAAGCCTGGGGCATTGCTTGGAGTTGTTGTGACCTGGGTGGAGGACCCAAGACTTTCTATATAGGTTGTGAACTAAAATGTTTAGCATCAAGTGACATCACTTCTCTATATGATCAGAAAATAAATACTGTCAAATCTTAAGTAATTTTAAATTCCTAAATACTTTTTTTTAAAACAGCAAAACTAAATCACAGCRTATTTATAACTGTGTTATCTATTAGTTTATGTTCAGTAAAAGTTTGTAATGCATAAAAAAAGCATTGCATTCATGTTGAATACATATCATTCTTTGGCCATCAGCATGTTATGTTGGGCTAATTTTTTTTTTCCTRAGGAAGTACTAAGTCTTTCAAAAATGACTCAGAAAACAGAAATCCCTGTTTGCAAGGTTATTTATGAAACTTTCCATTCCTACTTTGATTCTGAAAGCCTGTGGTTTTCAGCTATAAGTGGGCATTTAAAAAACCTGTGTTGTAAAGTATGAATCCAAAGCAGGTAATAACAAGAAATCTACTTTAACAACAACAAAAAAAGATCAAAATAGTATTGTCATTTCTTTTAATGCAGACATTTATTATAATTGCCTGGAGGCTACAGGCTGTCGTGGCAAAACCCAAAGCTGCTTTGCTAGTATATGAGGCAGTTCATCTTTGTGTCACTCTTATTTGCATCTTAATATACTTAAACTTCTAGAAGTCACTTGGCTTTCTATCTCATGAGACCAATTAAAATGATCAGTGGTCACAACTCATGTAGTACATGTTAAGTAGATGACAACTTGGCTGTCTTATAAAAGTGATTACAAATGGAGGATCATCCAGAATATTTTTTTAATTCTTGTAAAGTGTAGAGTCAAAGAAGCATACAACAATTTAAATTGGAGAGGACCACTGGAGGTCATCTAATCCAATCCCCTGCTCAAAGGCAGGTTGCTCAGGGGCTTGTGCATTCAAATCCTAGATGTATCTGACTTTTATTCATAAATATTACTTAGCCATTCAGGAAAAAGAAAAAGTAGAGTCAATTCTGGTAGTAACATGATGAACTGTGGAATAGAAAATGATGTGGTCATGACATGCACACAGTAATCTGAAACATTTGGTAAAATAGTCTAATACAGAGAATGTAATCTATTCCTAAATGTAAGGTCATATATTTTTACAAMAAGATGGTTTTTTAATTATTTCAGTAACTCTTCCTCATGGAAATTCTTATAAGAGAGCTCCAGAAATTACTTAAACCCTATTAAACAGGGGAAGTTCAAGGGAGAAAAGAAATTACTTGATGTGTAATAATCTGTTTTCCAGAGTAATTATAGTGAATCAAGTTCCAGAACTGAAAGTTGAAGCTAAACATGATGTCGAAAAAGGGGTTTCATTGCTCTTTTTTAAAACACTTTACATAATTACTCATCATGATATGGTTCCAAATTATTGATCATTAATTCCTGATGTTAAGTTTAGAGTTAATTTTTAAAGAAACATTTGTTGCAAATCTGATGAAAATTACTTTTAAGCCTTGAAACTGGGAAGTGTATGATCAGCCCTTCTTTTTTGTGTTGATTCCCATAACTAGAAAGTTCTAAGCCTTTTCTTTGGGAAAACGTATTTTTCTTTAAGTTCTTGCATGTAATTTTCTCCTTTTTCTGTGCCAATAAACACTGAAAGAACCATAAACAATAACTATCGAAGTAAGGTTTATAAAAACTAGTGTATAAGCTAAAACCTAACAACTTTGTAATGAAAAAGACATACTTTAGAAGCAGTAAATTAAAATCACTTACTGAATTGAAAGAAGTGCTGTGATGCTTCAAACAGAAACTCATGTGAGAATGCTTTTTATTCTGTCATATTTATATTAAAGCTGAAGTTTGAACAACAGTATTCTTAAATTAAGAAATTGAAGAGTAATTTAATATCCTTTAATTTATTCTTAACATCCTTTCATTTCTTCGGGTTTTTTTCAGTCTTGCCTTCTTATTGGCATATTTCAAACTATCCCATGATTCCTATTAGCAGTTGAACTGAAATGAAGRTACATTTCATGATTAAAAATAAGAGAGAAATTTGCAAGTGCTGTTTGGAACTAACTGAACAGATTTTTGTTTGGTTAGCAATATTTTCTACTACTTCACCAAAACAGAATGATAGAAACTGGAGGTTGGGAAAAGATTTTAATTGTCTTGCTCCTTACTGGAATTCTGTCTGTCTCCAAGCACATTAACTTCTGCGTTTAATTGCTTTGTTAAAATCAAGATGCCAGCACTTTGCAAATAAAATATTTTGGCTTTTCTGTAGTTGTGGTGCGCTGTCAAGCCAGGCAGAGAGTAGAACAGAGAGTAGAGATGCTGCTGATTGGTGTAATGCCTGGTGAMAATGATCTGCCTGATGCAAGGAATTCTGCCACGGTCAGTACGAATGAGTCGGCCAACACCCAAGAAGTCACTGATGGTAAGAATAAATAATTTTGATATTATACAATTTTAGGAATATTGCAAATAAATACTTCACCGGAAGTGCAGCTCTGCCATGAAAATGGGTGAGGTTTAAACAAATTGTCCCAGTCCATATTTCTATTTGCAAATATGGCATATTTGTTTAACAGTATGTCTGCAGCTCCAGACACCTATGAACCTAAACCTTTCTTTTGTCTTTTAATCTTTCCTGGATGTGAGGCTTACATACCTACAGTCTCCCCTTTTTAAAAGAGAGCCTGCACAAAGTCTTCAGTTAGCAAAAATATGTCTGTGTAAGCATTGCCAGGAAACATTTATCTGCAGGTTTGTAAAATGCGTTCCCATCAGCAGGCCAATATCTGTGCCAGAATGGATGGAAGAAGGAGGACTCGTTCGAAAGCAGTGATAAAGCTTTGTGAAAGGATAGCTTCCACTTACTGTTAATCTACTGAGAACACAGTGAAAATCAATTTATTCACATACACCAGCTTTTCAAAATATACCTCTCCTTAAAACAGAATGGTACAACATAAAGAAAAAATGGTTGGTTACTGTGTATCACCAGTATTTCTGTTATTACATGTGTGTTACCAGTCATAGTCACTACAACAAATTTGAAAATTGTGCACCTTGGAAAGTTAACATTTCATTTTGTGTTCAAAGGCATCCTCCTTTGTAAGAAAAATGTTATTTAAAAATTATGACACATAACATGAGACAGACTAATGAGTGTTTAACTGGGCTGTAAATGAGAGAAGGGATTTCCCCCATACTTCAACTTTGTTTAAGGTGGTAAAAGATGAGTTTACAGGTGTTGCTGTGAGTGCAGTCTATTAGGCAATCAGTTGGAGGGCAGGCAGACTTGGCTTTTGTTTCTGTCCCATTTCTGCCATTTACAGTCTGTTCCAGCAGAGGCTTTGCAGGAATACCATCTTACAGAAAACATCCTGCCAAATAACTCTGAAAAACTGAAAAGCTGTAAAAGGTAAATCAAGATGTAATACATCCTTCCTGTAAGGATGATTTTCATGCAAACATGCTCATGCTTTGGACACTGATCAATGTAGTCTCATATCAGCAAGCACTATCCAAGTCTTTAAACAGATTTTAGTTTTGAAAGCTTTTAAAATAGGAGGAGATCTGAAGTTGAACTGTTAACAAGAGCTTGTGCAGCATATACTTACTGGTTAGCTAATGTTCATAATTGCTTACTTAAACTTTATATTTGCTCATATTGCAGTGTCAAAGATAACTTACTGTCTGGGCATATTGCTATCTTACACTCCCACATTACAAAGTGATAGTGGTCAATCTAGCAAAGCAAAAAGATGTGAAGTTGTCAGTGTACATTGTTTCCCCTTTGGAGAACTGTAAATACTATTATAAAACTTTATTCAGCCTTTTGAGAACGGCTGTCCATCAAGATACAAAGGGACTTTTTTATCACAGAGTAACAGACTTAGCTCGTTATTGACTGGTCATATATGAATGGGCTGCCTTAAACACACTTGGGCCATTTCCTCCAACATGGTGGCATCTGAATTGACAAGAAAAACATGCGTTGAGCAAGCTGAGGCAGTGTTTTGAAAGACTTTCAGATTCATGATGTCTAGTGCTTGTTTTATTCATAGGAATAATTTATTAGCGCTGGCTTCTGCACATACTGCAAGACATTGATTTGGGACATTGCATCTTTTCAAGCAAGAAGCCTGGTAATGAAATGCTTTACACCATGGGTAGTAATATCATTTATAACTCTGTGCTTTCACAGTTTTCAATGACATTTTAATGCCATTATTGATAGATTAATTTAATGCCTGTTAGGAAGCAAATTTAATGGTACTATCTGAGCTTTCTACAGTCTACACGTAATAACATAAATAAAAGCCTAAACCTCTAAGATAACAGTCTGGCAAGCTGTTCTTTATTTTTTTTCTCTTCTGAAAGAGTGATTCATCAGAGTGCATGTGTGATGTGTAGTAAGCAGTTTTTACATCCAGGGATAAATGATGATAATCACTGCYAGATCAGATTTAAACAGCTAATACTGTGCTTCAGTATTTAAGTTATTTGGACAAGTATAAATTCTTGTGAAGTGAAAAATCTTCAAGCGAGTCTTTTACATAAAAAATTCAATTTCATCCAATACAGAGGAGATCATTTAACACAGAAAACTACTACAATTTCTTTAGAAAGAGGAGGCATTCTGAATACTGTCCAGCTCCAATGACATATTTTGTTGTTCAGAAGTCAGCAAGGTTCCAGGGRTCAAATAATGAAAGCTTAATATTTTAGACATAGCAAATATAACATGGCACTTTTTAAAAATAATTTTCAATTTTCATTAAATGTGTATTTTCACCCTAAATGTRTTTTTCATCTGTTTTCTTACATATRGCTCTAAAGATATCTTTTTCAGTACAGGAAATTCAAGAGCTGAGATTCTTCCAAACAAGTGTGAAGTTTATTTTTTATTCTAATAAACCAGCATTTTTAGTTAAAGTATTCGGTGGGGAATACAAACATATATAATTTTCCACAATCTTCTAAAAAAAAAAAATATCAAACATTCACAACTTATCAGTTAATGATTTGACTGGATATTTAACTGGATATTTGACTGACATTCACAACTCTGTTTGTTCCTAGTGGTCTTTTGTAACGTTTCCCTTTCAATTGCTTCAGTTTATCACATAAGCCAACCATAAGTGCTGAATGTTTACCATTAACTTCCTTAATCTTTTTTAATTCATAGCTCTCCTCAGCCCAAAGGCTGTTCTTAGCTCCTTGCTCCTGAGTTCTTATTTCTGGCAAGGTTTCATGGCAGTTGTCTTTGAGGGGAATAGTGCAGTCCAGGTTCTGTAGGGTAGGACAGGTACGAGATGGGTTTATGTTAGGAGCAGGTTTTATAGTCATTCTGACCTCARATTAAACAGAGGGACAGTTCAGCTGCACCTGAGAGTGAAATAACGTGTTCCGGGTGTGCTAATCCACAGTGGCATACATTATACAAAGTGTATCTGTACCCTTCGTTTTACTGTTTATAAAACCTTTATAGCAATTATCTAATGCTAAAAGATACCTGAAACTCATCGGAATATACAAAAGGCTCTATTTTCTTTCTTTTCATTAAAGCAGCTCTTTGAAACAGATGAAGAATAAAAACATGTCCAAACACACATTGAAAACTGTTTTCCACCCCCAGCAAGATTTTATGTTAGCCAGTGGTATGGATTACACTAAATTCCCATTTAATGTGATGGATCTGGATCACGGGGCTCACCTTGAAGATATGAGTACAATAAAATTGGGTATGACCAAAGAAATCTTAGCAGCATAAGAAAGAAAAATGGTGTTGTAGGTGGAGAAAAATATTTTTATTGACTTGATCTCTCAGCCAGAGATTTTAATGTAATTGCTGATGAAGTGTCGCAGGTTAATATTGAAAGCAATATGAAGAGGATAATAATGATGATGATGGCCCTATATCCTACTTAAGCCATCTCTGTATTGTCAGAATAATTGTGGCATTGTTTTTGAAATGATCCTTGAGGATGAGAAAATTMTAGCTATATAAATGAGACTTTCTTCCTATGCAAGAAATAAAAGAAAGAATAACAGAGTGTTTGTTTTGGATTAACAGTTGATGAAAGCAGGGATCAATGGGAAAATGAACCACCAGTTGGGTCACTTTGTTATGGATTATTACTTTGTTGTTAGAGGTGACAACTCCTGATGGAAAACAGGGAACTAGTAGAAGTCAAAGAGCAGAGCATCAGAGGGGAACTGAAAGTCTTAAATGGGTTATTTTGTCAGCTACATAATTTTTGTTTACATCTAGATGTTTGTTTCTTTATTTATGAGTGAAGCACGGGAGAGATTTGATGTATTGTTTATTTTCATTATTGAACTGCAATAATGCCAGGAATTTTAATGAAGAAGTTCAAATAGTACTTGTTGATGTACAAGGCTATCACTGGGTCCATTAAAAAAAAGACAAAAATTTAGTACAATTTTTTGTGTCATAAGTAACTCTCCTACTGCCATTTCTTAGTATAACTAGAACAATAATGACAAATACTGGCAAAAAAAAGAAGTGAACTCGTGAATTGTGAGCAACTAGTTTGGAWTTTTTTTTATTTCTGTTTACAGTAGTCACTCGTGTCTGTTTTCTTACTATTTTACAAAATGTTAAAATCTGTAAGCCTTAGGGATGAGAATCATCATTATGTTAATTAAAATTATTTTCTGATACTTATGCAAAATCATGCTCAGTTTAAATATTCTACACTTACAGGGAACCAGATCAATTATAAACTAATCTGAAGTTATTTATTCAACTTCACAAAATTGCAAAARCAATAAATAATACAAACCCAGAAATAATTAAATTCTTCCAGGTGCTACTTTTCAGCATGATGTACATCCAGGAAATGTGAGAAGTCCAAAAGAACTGATTGACCAACCCAAATAATGCATCTCTGAAACAAGAACACACAAATAGATATCCCTTAAAATGATTTTGAGGTAGTGGATAAGAAAATCCTAGGCAATATAATTAGCTGCAAGAATCTATTAATTACTTTAATTGTTATATGAGTGTGATTGCCATTTCTCCCATTTCTTGCTCACAGAATTTCCTGTAATCTCTTTGGTTGGGTGATAAGGAAATATTACTTCCAGTAAAAACAGAACCACTACACCCTTGTTTTGTAAAGATATTTTGGGAAAGCTTCTGTAAATCAAAACCATAGCCACCACAGCTCTCCAGAACCTTAACTGGGCTTCTGCARCACCATAGCACCTCACAATGAAGAGCATTAATTTAGTGCATTAATTTGCACTCTTTTCTGAATTATTTTCTCATTATTTGTGAGACATCAACAAAGCATTGCTAATCAAAGCCCTTAAGATGCAAACTTTGTAGGTTCCAAAATGCTCTTCTATTTCCAGGTTATTACATCCTGTTGTCATTTCTGTGCTAAAGTTCTTTGGCCTTGCCTTCTGTCTCTGAAGTTGCTCTGTTACAGAAAATGAAGTTATTATCTCTAGATCTCCTTCATCTCTCCCACACTGCACATTTCCAACAGAACATTAAAAAAAAAAAGGCCAAACACACTTCCCCGATGTTTTGTAGAATGTATAAAACTTTATGTTTTTATAAATTACTGTATCAGGCCTGTAGTTTTGACAGTTTAGGAACAATTTSATCTGAAGCCTTGAAGATACAGCTAGATATTAAAACAATAAGACAAGTAACTAGAAGTTACATGGAATCACCACAGAACTTTGAATGAAGTTGTAACCTTGAACCATTACTCTTCAAGCCAGCTGAGGCAGAGAGAGTGAAACCTCAGAAATTTACTACAGAAAACTTTTATTAATTCTGAAACTTGATTTGTATCCAAAAAAATAACACAAGTGGGTACCTCCCATGATATTAAATCTGTCTTAGAGGAATTTACACTACCCTGTGTTATAGATGTTCCATCTTATGTGTAACTGAATGCAATCRGTTGGATAAGGAAAAGGAGGCAGAGGAATGTGACCCTAGTGATCAGGTGCTGTGTTCCAGTCTCTGTGGCTCAGTCTGTTTCGTATATTAAAAAAAGCCAGAAGATAAAAAATGCATTCTTTTGTGCTAGACCGTAGTATAGTGTAAAACTGTTGAGAACTATTCAAAAAACTGTGACATGGGTTTTAAATTTAGCCRCTATGTGTGCCAATTCAAATTGAATGGTTAGGTTAAAAGTCTACGTGAGTTGTTCCTGATTTCCATGGGCAACATTCAAAGTGAGGCAAATGTGTCAGGATGCCATGGAAAAAATAATGTCTGTGTGAAGTAAAACTAAATCATGAGATACGTTCCTGGAGAAGCTGCTTTGATGTTTCTGTGCCAAGGTACAGATGTGATCTTTATCTGCTATACTTTGTGAATAAATGAAGATAAGGCTGAATAAAAAGGGATATAATGGTTATGAAGAAATACATTTTAATTGTTTCCTTTATAGCATTAAATAATAGGCTAGGGTACAAATCTGAGTAGAATGTCCGATCAAAGAAGAATAATGTGCCATCCTTTGGGCTGATAAGAATCCTTTTAATTTTTCGGAGGTTTTTGTTTCAATTTACTATGCAAGTTATATCAAAATAAAGAAAGTGTTAAGAGGCGTGTTTGATAAGGCATAGTAAAAAGAGAATTAGTGCAAAAGGGATTCAGAGAGAGTATATGGAAACAAGCTGCAAAGAACAATGCAGAAATGTATGTGGAACACCAGATATTAGATGCTCACCGTGCCATTCGCTAAACTATGTAGTGTTTTGAATAAACACATTCTCAAAACAAAAGGGGGAAAAGCTTTTTACTGCTTTCTTTACAGTAGAAATTTGGTTTAGAAGTAGCTACTTCTTTTAAACAAGTGTTTTGAAAGAGAAAAATTAGGAAACAAAAATCAAATATAGGAGAAAAGTTAGGAAAGAAGCATTGCATTTGGTTGCTAGGCAAATAGGCAGTGGGATGCAGGGTAAAAAGAAATGTAGCTAAGAGTGGAATTTTGCAGAATCTTGAAGATATGGATGAAAATCTTTGAGTGGATATGGAAAAAGAAGTAATTTTGCAGGGAAGAGATAGAAAGATACATATGCAGAACTACATTGAGGATTTCTTTGAATTCCAATGAGGATCAATGATTATATTATCAACAGAAGGAAATTGGGATTTTATCTTTTTATTTCTATGTACTTAAGGTAATTCGGTGTATGGCATTTAATAAAGTTATGATGTTGTCTTTGCTGATGTTTACAATGCTCCATATGGAGCTCTTCTGTACCTAAAGGAAGAAATCTGGTGAAAGACGTATTTAATTACAACCAAGTCTTGGGGGGTTCTAATGCAATTTGTTTATTCTGCTGCTATTATCCCATAGTTATGACATTTTACAGTGAGAAATAGATATTTAATTCACAGATGAAATTCATGTCTTACTGCCCAGATGATATCTCCTTAAATGTTAGGCTGTTCTTGACCACTAGACCTCTTTTTATTATTTTGCTTTATTACTCTTGTAATCCACTTTTTGCCATTCCCTTGAGTATTTACATGAAAACTGTATTAAAATTATTTAATCTACTGTACAATAATGTGTTTTTTCTGCTTCTACTTTTGCTGGTGAGGCACAACTGCATATTTAATGTTTGTTCCCCACTGCGTGCTGAGTTCCAGCAGTGTCCATGTGGAGACTCCTGGAAGACAGTGGAGAAGGAGGAAAGGGACAAGTGTCAGATGAGATCTGAAAGGGCCTATGAAAAAAGATATTTCAAAAGATTTGGAAGGTGAAAATTAGATGCCAGATAGATGGTAGAAATAAGTAGATAACATCTGGTTTTGTAGTTTCTGTTTAGCAGTCTGGGCACTATTAGATCAAGAGGGGTAGAAAAATCTGTTAGGTGTCAGGGCCACAGTGGACACTCAGCCTTGAAAAATTGTCAGAACCAGGGGAAAAGGTCGGTGAGAGAGTGCAGTATGTTACATTCAGCACCAAGTGAAAATAATTAATCTGCCTTACGAAAAGGCAGATTTGCCTGAAACTGCAAATTTATGAATGCCTGGGATTTCACTGCATGTTTGTTATTGGTGATTGTGCTACCCTCCTTGATGAAATGACTGCAAATAAGACCAATTAAGTGAATTCGCTTGCATCTCTGTTTCACTGCATCCATCCCAGGAAAAGCCTCTGTAATGAGGACAAGCATTTTTGCAGTCTGAGCATGTTTCCATCACAACTTTAATTTCCATCTGTCTCATTGGAAATGGGAGACAGTGTGAAAGTAAAGAGGGTCCCTTAGGGAGATCCTCCCCTTTGCCGTGTTTATGTCACCAAGTCTGCCGCGGGTTAAGCGCTATTTGTGGAGAGCTCAGACAGCCAGATCTCCTCCAGGTATCCACAAGAGACTGCTGCCTCCCAGGCCAGTGTCCATGAGATTTTTATMATCAGAAAAGATGATTGTATAATGAGCTGGTCTTCAGTGAAATCAAAYGCTCACTTTTCAAAAATACAAGGGAGGTACAAAGGCTTCTCTAATGACACTGTGAAACTCAATTCGAGGTCAGATATATCCAGTGGGTCTTTCATAGTGGCTTCTCTTGACGTTAGGCCCATCTTCRAATGACTTTGTTATTAACTCTTTTGAAGCTTGAATACAGGTTCTTTTCCGCTAAAATGTCATATAAATTTCTGAGATTCCTATTTTGTGAACCTGTTGGACTAGTCCTTTAATTTTTAGSTGCATGATATCTATTAATTAGTTTTATAGTAAATTTAACAGTCACAAAAATACACATTTTTGCAATTTATATGCTCAGAGTGTAAAATCCTTAGAGGTTTTCATGCTATCAGTCTTATGAGTCATAAAAYAATTTTTTAAAAATTTTTTTTGGTCTATATCGTTTCATCTTCCTAGAGGCTATTTAAACAAACCCCATCACTTTTATTCCAGWGCTTTTGAAGAAGTGTCCTTACTAGCACTTGCAAATAAATGAGAGCCACATCATAGAACTATATAGCTGAAAAACCTGATTGGTGTTTAAACATAGCTGCTTCAGTAATTCTGCGTACATGAGTGTTGCCTAARTTCTTACTACCTTTTTGGAAATCTTTATCTACACAAATGAAGATGCTTAAAGACTGAGATTAATTACCTTTCAAAAGAAAGGTTAAAAAAATTATCTTGGAATAATTACCTGAGAATTTATTCTCACTCCTATTCTTACTTAAATATGGAAAAATATTATTCAGGAAATATGAAGAAGTAATATTTTTTATAATCAATTTCTATTCCCTAGATTTAACAAGCTGWATATAAATAGCATGTTTATATCTTCCCAGTGTTTGGATTGGTAAATATCGCTGTGTTGAGTCAGATGTCGCTAAAAATTTCACTTCTGCTCTCTATTTACARAACGCAAGTGGGTTATTTGGGGTATACTTTTATATCTGCATGTGTATGTTGCATCTTGCATTACCTAAACCAAGAATTTTACCTGTRTTAAAAATGGTGATTTTTAAAAAGAAGACTAGTGGATGAAAGCCTGCAAAGAGCTGGGCTGAAGGGTCAATGCGTATTTGAGCAGTATGCTACATTGTATTGGGCTTTGCTTTAAGGAAAGTGTTAATTCTGTCTCCATGTTTTATTTCTTCTATCATTTTAGTTGAAACTGGAAATTCTGAGAGTCAAGAGAACTCTGAATATTTGAAAAATTGGGCAATTTCCTAACTATGTTTCATGACTTTTTTTTTCTCGTAGGTTCTGACAGTTTGTTTAGGCAGCATGTGTATTACAGGAGTGCTAGAATCAAATATTAGCATTTCACAGAGCCTTCCCRTAGGATGATAGTACAGGAGTCTTCAGGGGAGCTGTGATGAAAAATAAAATTATATTTTACATTTTTGAGCAGTCCTAAACTAGATCAGCACTCTAGATCAAAACGAGCTGAAGGGACCAGCGTAACAAGGCTTTCAAATAYTGGCACTCATAAATGCATCATTTTTTCCTTAGGAGTTGGAAGTATTAAAATATTTTAACTAATTAGTTAATATAAGCACAGAACAGGTTGCAAAACAGCCTGGAGCAGAAAAAAATATATTTAATTGCTTCTGACTAAAAGATTCTATATACATATGTCAAACCAAACCCAAATGTCTTTGGATACTAAAAGCAGCGTGCAATTCCCAACATTTTCTTCCTAGCATCTGAACTATAAAATAAGCTTTTCCTGAGTAGCATTGTGTGCTATAACTGCTGAAAGAAGCATCTGCTCAACAGCTGCAATTTTTTTTTTTCCACTGTGGAATGCTCCAAATTATGTCATCCTTTCTATTCCATAGTCAACGTCTGAATCTTCATGTTCTAGCATTTGTCAAGGTTGACTCCTAAAAGCCTGGGGCTGGTTTGGATTCTGAATGCATGACTTAGACTTTTTTTTTTTCAAACAGAGAGACAGCAAAGCATGAAACAATGTAGGATGATCCTAAATTTTATAGACTGTAGGAAAAAATGTTCATGTTGTGTTTCATTATAACAAAGGACACGTATTATAATAAAGTACGTGTATATATGGCTTAATACATGGAAGTTCTACATTTTGGTACTCAGTGTGTATCTACTATGACTGATAATCCCATATGTTGGTCATAATACTTTGCTTACACCTGTTTGACTCTTTAATCTCCTATATATTGTACAGAGGTCTGTGAAGTATCTACTTTAAAGAGTTAGGAATGTTTCAATATAAGCTGCTACATTTCTCTGGGTTAATCTGTGTGTTACAAGAATAAGGCAACAAAAGTTCACACCTCCCTTTAGCTGCTGAAGTGGGAAGAAGGAAATTGTGCATTTCAGAGAAGAGGAAAGGAAGCGTAGGAAGGCATCTCCATACTCACTTAAATTTGAGTAGTTTTACAGATGGGCAATACCGAAGTAAGCTTTTTTCCAACATTATCTCTTGGACTTTTCAGATAAACAAATCTGTAGTCCATATTTTGGGATTCCTAGTTGGAAGGCCTTGGGGATGAACTCTGCAGCTGACTGGCACTCTGCAGCCAGGACGTGTATACAGGGGTGCACACACAGCAGTTCTGTGCCACGCATTGCACTGAGCTGTGCAAATTCAAAATGTGCCCAGAGATATGTGGTCATAGCAAAATGACATCTCCTGTAGGAGTTAGTGGTTGTGTTAAAACACTTCTCATCCATAAAATGTGTAAAACTTTTAAATGGATTAGCAGCTTGAGATTCTTTTCCTCATAGAAATGTTCCCTTCTGTGTGCAAATTACTATTGTATACTGAATTTCTCAGTTTTCTTTATTACAGCTGGAGGAGACATTTGATTCAAGAAGCTCAGCTGTTTWTTCTTATGTCATTACTACTTGGCCTTTTCATAGCTGCTTCAGGGAATAAGAGAAGAGGCTGCTGGTGACATCTTCACTATTTCTCCGTATTCTGTTTCTCAGGCTTGCAGCCATCAATGGCACTGATGTCCTTAATGATTTTTTCCTCAATTGTCCCAATGGCATTACTCAAAAAGAGTATTACATACTTGCAATTTTCATTTGGCTGATGAACTAGAAATGTCTCACCATAATGCAGACGTGGTAGGCAGAGCAATATTGCTATTTCCATTCACATACCCCAAGTAAGTTTTCCAGCTTCCATTTTGCTGGAAACTATATAGCTTGTCACATGAAATGGGAAGATTTTGCTATGCAGCCAGAAGGAAATCACTCAAGTTTTAGATAATTACTAGTTTTAAATATTTGTCATTTTTAGTAACAAAYGAAAGAATTGTAACACTTAGCCAACCAACTGTGTGAAATTACAGCGCACACAGGCTGATCTTTTTCTCCTGTATCATTTAGGTTTCCCTGCAGCAGTGGAGTTTGTGTATGAATTGCGATATCAATCAAATGAAATTAGATCTCAGCTTGAATCTTTGGTTGGTATGCAGCTGGTTCAAAAAGAATGGGACACAGAATCCAGAATTGTAACACTGATCTTTAATGTAGTGTTTTCACCTAACAAACCAATGAGGTAAGATCCTGTTCCTTATTACCAAAAGATAATGTAATGAAATCCTGTCTGATGACTCTTACCTATATAGTCATTTCCCTGCATTCTTTTCCTCATTTTGTTTTTACCTCTGAGATCTATTTTTTTAGATCTTCTCCCTTGCTGCTTCTCAGTATATCTTTGGTGTCAAACTGACAGTGTTTCCTTTTAGTGAGATGGTTCTGTTGAGTTACTTCCATGGTCTGTGTGYGCATCATTTTACTTCTAAACATTGAAGTATTGAAAGACTTCCAATGAAAATTAGTTGTTTTCATAATTCATGAAAAACATACAGACAAGATGRTCTAATAGTATTGGAAAACTTTTCCTAGACAAGCATGTGTGCATATTCTTTGACTGGATGGGRTAGTCAAATTTGAAATTAGACTCTAGTGCCCCAGTAACAATGATCCACAGGAAAATATTATCCTTTTTTATAGGTGTGATGTGGGAAGTTATGTATTTGCTTTGATTTACTTTGCTACATCCCTTGTCTTTAAAAGGGAACTGTGGAAAGGAGATCCTTTTGGGGAGAGGGAAGTTTCACCTTCCTTTTGATACAGTCAAATGTGTGTCAGGAGGATGTTGGAAAGAAGCTTCAGTGACCTCCTGGCACACGGTCAATTCAGAGTCCCAACATTACCAGGAGTGTTAGGGAGCAGTCACTGCTGAGTATCATGGATTGCTTGAAAAAAAGTTATCTTTAGGATGGAGGAGCTTTCTTTTTATTTGCAGTAGTCCAGAAGGTTAAAGAAATAAACAAAGAGCAAACCTTTAGGAAAAATGATCCACTCACCCAATGCAGTGTCATTGTGTCAGAGGAAGGGGAATTTAGAAAGCCTTTTCATTTCTATTCTGTCATTTTTATTATTATTTTAGTTTGGTTTAGGTTTTTTTAATCTTTGTGTACTTATCAGGTTTCATGCAGAGGACTCAATGACTGCAATTAATTAGTTCTGTTATCTTCAGAATCTACAGCACGAACTCTTTTCTTAGACAGTCTGAAGGCATCAGAGTCTGGCATTTTTCTTAAGTACATAGACCTTTGTCAGATCTATTTGATTCTAATACGAACTGCTAATATGTTCTGGACAAAATTCTCCTCTAACACCATGGTAAATACAGAATAATGAGTAAAATAAATTTAGTTAAATGTTTTTTACTCAAGAGAGACTAAGCAGAAGAAGAATAAAATCTCATGTCAGTGCCAGTCATTTTGCTTTCATGTTATGTTCTTTCTTGTACTTTGCTGTAAATATCCAGTGTTATTTAATCTACATTCCAGCCWAGTGCACCTGATATATACTGTGCCATGCAAAATTAGGGATATATTCCAATTTAAACCCATTTGTATTTTCATTTTACTGTAGTTAACTTCTACACACCCGGGTATTACTTTGTACTTTAATTTAATCCGTTCATGTTTTATAATGTTTTTCTGTGTATTGAGTGTTTTTATCTGAAATTCTAAGGAACGAGGCAACTCTCGTAGCACAATGTAGTACAGGAGGCGTTTGGAAGTTTCCGTTGCTGTTTGTGGCTACGGAGCCAGAAGTGGATGATGTGATCAACATTGAAGCAGTTGGCCTGAATAAGGAATCGATCGTTGGGTTTAAGCTCACAAGCCAGACAAGGTAAAAACACCCTCAAGTATTTATGCAGTTTTCTGAGTGTACAACTCCCACTCAAACACATTGGTTAGAATAAATTTGGGCAGCAAAAATATAACTGGGTTGCAGCTATTTCATCTTTAATTTCAAGTGCTGCGTTGTTTAAGTAACAAATGTGATTTTGAAGCTGTGCTGTAGAAAACAGAAGCATTCTACATTTGGGGTTTGGCTTCTCAAGATAAAATCTGTGGAATAGATCCAGCTGCTTATGTTATGAGTTTAGTTTTGCTATAAAAGGCTTGGGAGTGTGTTAAAATGTGTAACACAATGTTAAGGAAGGTGTTTTGTGATATTAAAGGCTCACTAGTAAAGCTTTAGTGCTGTTAGTAATAGATTTTTTTCAAAGTATTTTATGCTTACACCAAATTAAACACATTCCCTCACGTTGTGCTTTGAAAATTTTTAAATGTGCTGTTCTTTTTAAAGTACTTGTGTTGTATTATGTAAGCATACTATGGATTAATCTCTACTTCCACTAGCTAAAACAATGGTAATTCTTCAGTATTTTGTTACTTTCCTTTTTTAAATCCCTGCAGAAACCTCCTTTAATATATTTTTTACATATTTCAGTTATTTTCTCAGAGTTTTACAATGTTGTAGCAAACTCAAGGAAGTCAAGGAAAAAATTGTGTGGTAATGATAGATAAGTTTTCAAACAGTAAACAGTGAATCATGATGCTTAGAATCTATTTAGCTTATGGAAGTTTCTAAGTTTCTTGTATTTTCTTTAAAATTAACTGTTTTTACTATACATCTAGAAAGTGTGCCACATATGCAGATTGACACTTAACTTTCATTGTAGATACATCCTTTTGTTTCATTCCCATCAGGAATGGTCTTTGGTTCCAACTGTTTTTTTTTAAAAGCTCATTTCCAAAAGCTGTGTGTCTAAGATGGACAGTTGTTCAGGTCTTAGATGTCTGTCAGTGATGATAATTATTGAGGACTCTGAAAAAGGCTTCTATCACAGTGTTCAAGTTAACAGCTTCAAAAGAATGGGCTGTTTCAGGAACAAAAGTGAAGCAATTGCTCTGGCAATACTGTAATCTCCTGGTAGGTGTTTGATAGTAGTGAAGATAGCTARTGTTCTCCAGAAAGGTGTTATAAAACCTGAGTCATTATAGTTATATAAAGAAAGAGCCATGATGGAAGACAGATTCCCTTTTGCCCTTAAACAGATTCCAACTTTATTTTATATAACAAGTGTTCCCCCCGTACATTTCAAATACAAAATGCAATGTTTGCATGTTCTAAATAAGCTCTGTGTTATAATTGATACCAGAAACTGCACCCATTAGGGTGCCTTAGGAAGGGTCATTGCCAGCAGGTCAGGGAGGGGGTCCTGCCCCTCTGCTCAGYCCTGGGGAGGATCACCTGCAGGGCAGTGTCCAGTTCGGGGCTCCTCAGCACAGGAGAGACATGGAGCTCCCGAAGGGTGCCAAAGATGGTGACAAAGATGAGGAAGAGACTGGAGCATCTCTCTGAGGAAAGGCTGAGGGAGCTGGGGCTGTTCAGCCTCAAGAAGAGATGACTGAGAGGGGACTTCAGTGACTGAGGTCACAGTCAGTGACTGCAGGGAGKGGTCAGAGYCAGGACCTGGCTCTACTCAGTGGTGCCCAGCAATGSGACAAGAGGCAATGGGCAGAAACTGATGCACAGGAAGTTCCACCTGAACATGAGGAATAACAGAGAGGGTGTGGAGTCTCCCTCACTGGAGATACTCCAGAACAGTCTGGACACAATCCTGCGCCATGTGCTCATGGATAACCCTGCTTGAGCAAGGAGGTTGGACCTGATGACCCACTGTGGTCCCTTCCAACCTGACCTGTGATTCTGTGATTCTGTGAACTGCTCTGTAAGTTACATACTGCTTTACCTTATCTCTGATTTGCTTGGGACTTTTTAGTGGTGGAGGTTTTGTGTAGAAATAGAACACTCAGCCAGCCAACACACAGTATATTGAACCTGCAGATTAAAAGCAATTACATAAGAAAAACATACATTACAGATGTAATTTAATGCTTGAAGAACTCAAATGACTTAGATTAGAAATAAAACAATAAAATATTAAAACATGGTTTAAAAATTTTGAATGGGATATAAAGTATCATCCTGTAGGTCCTCCCTGAAAAAAAGAAGATGAGCCCTTTGGAGTTTTCTTAAGTAAACAATCAGCAGCACAATCCATAGAGGATCAATTCTGCTGCTAAAAGAGAGGTGGTTATTTTTTYTCCTTGCATGTAGATACTTTCTGTCTTCTTCTCTTAGGCTGGGCAGTAGCTCATGGCATTGCTACTTTGAGAGTAACTGTGGGGAAACAGGTGTATTTCTGAGTAACCTGCTAGGGAGGGACTCTGCAGGAGTGTCTTTTTGTCCAGCTGCTGGCAGGAGAGAGGGGTTGCACAGCATCACTGAGAACACCTGTATGTCTTTTTGAGCTAGTAAGGTGCATAGTGATGCAACAAATAATATTTGAGAACCACAGGCCCTATAAAAGGCTCAGGATCTTATTAAGAACAGGTTAGGATTCTTGTATATATATTTTAGAGAGATATATATATACACACCACACTGAATGARGATCTTCAGTGATCCACAATAAACCTGTGAGATCAATGGGTTTAGCTTTCTTTTTCTTTACAGCTACTGCAACTCAAATGTGGGCTTCTCTCTTTAATTCCACATCTCCTCCTCCCCTTCCCTCCCCCAAAAAACCCTCAGTGTGTACAAAATATCTCAGACTGAATWAATGATTTTGGTGTAGTTGCTTCATGAAGTTTGAACAGTTACAAATGGGAGGTCGTTGCTGCACTCTGCACAAYGATCTGCAATAATGAAAGCTCCAGCAGTTCATGCAAATATGTAATGCAGACTTTTAATACATTTAAAGTTGACACACACATGACCCAATGAGAAATAGCCCAATATCTGCTTCAGTAAATAATGAAAGACACTGAGGATGCAGCTAAACAGTTTTACTGCGTGAAGAAAACTCAAATATATTTTTAAAAAACTATGTGCTCCTAGGTCTGTTGTGATGTAGGAATAGACCAGTATTTTATTTTCAGCTTTAAAAATTCAAAAGGGACATGTTTTGGAATGGTTTATTGTATTGGCATTAAGCTTGATTAGAGTCAAATAGCAGATTTCACTTCCTAAATAAGAAAAATCTACCACTTCTTAACAGTCTTGGATGACCTTTTTCAGGTTTTATCATAAATGTAGGTTTAATTCAACACAATCTGAAATCATTGGCAGCATTTCCACTGAGGTAATTTGTTTTAGTACAAACCTCTAATGTTTGAGTTAATATTAGTGCGTGTTTTAATACCAAATGCATTATTGAATGCCAATGGTTTACAGAATGACAGCAGTATTAACCAAAAARGATAGAACATTATCCCTTGGAAATAAAACTTATAGAAATTTGTTTGCTATCCCTCTTCAATTATTGGTCTATTATTTTGTGTTGAAATCTGTAATTGAAATGCAAAAATTCTCAGTGATGCTTTGCTTGAGAAAACCAGTTCTTTCTACATGTGGCTTACTGAAAATAACTTAATGTATTTTTAATCAATTACATTTGGGATCAGAACATTCTGATCATGTRTTAATACAGAAGTGTTTTTTGGAGCTTATTGACTGTTCTGTCTTCCTGTACAGAGGTATTTTGATGATTGGATTTATTTCTTCACATTAAAATACTGATGTCCAGCTACAGCAGAATGTTACCTCATRTTTTCCAGTGCAAATATTTCAGTAGCTAACATGAAATGTATGGGATAGATAGATATATATGAACACTATATTCACTTGGAAAGTTTTTGTAAACTACACTACATTTGAAGGTTTGTCAAGCTGGGGKATAATTCTCTCCTATTTGTTCTATCTCCTTATTTCTCATACACRGAGTTTCATTTCACCAATTTAGTTCTAGCTTTCCATGTACCTGTTAGTGATTGTTTCAATCATGTACAGCTTCCTGTGTAGAGTAGAATTTTTTCCCTCTTGCCATCSCAATCTGTCGCTCCAATCCTGTGTTGATCACAAACAGGATATTTGTTACATTAAGGAAACTTCTTGGATAAATTCAAACTGCCCCTCAGAAGAACACAGCACCTGCTGTCACAAAAGCAAACAGCCTGGTGTTGATGTGATCTCCACAGAGTGGTATCTGCAAAATCCAAGGCTTCACCTGATTATGGAAACAGAGCTAGAATAAAGAGGGAAAAAACCCCAAACTGGTGGACTGGGGAAATGAGAATAAAGATGAAATTAGGCTTTAAAATGACTACATGTGCAGATTTAGTTGTCTTAACCTATTTTTCATTGGCAATTTTCCTTATTTCTTCTCTGCACATGTCCTAGTGCATAGAATAAATGTTCAATTAAAAACGTTCCTTGATCATGCAAAATAATTTTAATTCTGAGGAATTAGTAAGCAACCCATTTTGTTTCTGTACCCTCCCTAATTTTGAATGGAAAAACAAAAAAAATTTGCAGTTACAATTTTAAGAACCATTTCTATTTTACTGTAATTACTGCTGTATTTCATTTATTACTAACATGAGCYAGAATCATTAAGCTTGATTCATGCAAGAAATGCATTTTGTTAGTTCTCAGCTCATGCACCCTCTCCTTCACTCTCTCACATGTTGCTGTGCATGTTAGAGGCCTGGATTCCTCTGCCAGTCCCCTTGTTAGCAGTTCTGCAGAATTCTACCACTAATCTAAAGATGTAATTGGAATACTTTATCTTAGCACTTCCCACATAGTGGCAGCTGTAAAGAGCAAATGTTGACTGGGCTCCATTGTTTGGAGTCTGATTGGAGACTAGAGGAAAATATTGATAATGTAAACATGCAGCAGACCTTTCAAAAAGTTATGGTCATCCTTCCTAGTAATAGAATACTTGACATGTCACACATTTAGCCAGGAGCTGCATCCAGTCATCAGTCAATCTGCAAATATAGTACCCCTGGGTACAACAGGGATGAGACAGAAATTGTCTTGTGAAGATAAAACCACTAACTCCTGCTTTGGTTTTATAACATGTATACGGCAAAAAGTCATGTTAGGGTGGGTAAAGCATTCCCTGACAGTCATTTGTCATGCAGTGTTTGCTCGTATTTTCTGCAAGTCCTTTAAATTTGAAGCAGCCTTTTCAAAGGTACAGAAGTGGTGGTGGGAGTTAAATCTTTTCTGATGTCAGAGTTCAAGATTTAGAGTGGTCAGTTAAACCAGAGTACGAAACGTAACCCGTTTTGATAAACAATGAGTTCCTAATTTTTTTTTCAATATCATTTTTTTGGTTGATCAGAAATTATCTAAATCATACCAAGTATCACTAATAATGCTATAGAACTTGACAAAAGCCTACAGTTAATAAGTTTAAAGGACTTGACAGTGTAATAGCTGAAATTTCTTCTGTCATCCAACAGATGTTAACTACAAATTAYAATAAATAAGTTTAGTTATGATTAACTCTTTTTGGAATCACATTGCAACATTTTCATATCCCTTATTTACTTATTTACATATCACTTATTTACTTTACAGCTTAAGACATTTTGTTGTTCTTCTTTTATTGAAAGAAACCCCAAACATTTGGTCAATAGGATCATGTGTTGGCTTTCTATGTATGGCTTTTCAGAATGCTGAGTTTTGTAAAGGAATACATTTCTACAGGAATAATTTACTGCTTCAGTAGTTCRAGGAAGAGAAACATTAAAGCTATATTGAGCCTTAATTTAATAAAGGCTTATATTTTCAGATTTGCTGAGAATTTTATGTTTTGCAGTGTTATTTCTACGGGAATGTAAATGTTAAGTTTTTCCTTAGTTGAAGATGTAAGGTACTATTATTTTCTAGCTTACTAATTTGAAAGTTCTCTAACATGAGAGCACTGATAAGCATAGACTGCTATTTAAGAACAAGATTAAAGGAGTAATTATGAATATGTCCATTAAAGACTAGCTAAGTTTCCTTTCTTCCAGGTTGCCATGTTTTTAATGTCCAATTATTATTTAAATTCAAATTAGTATTTACTCTTGTTCRTTATTTGATTAAGGAGAGAGTTCTTGTTGTCTGATAGCAGTGTCAAACCATTGTGACAGGAGTTAAGGAACACACAGGTGGCAAAACACATTTACTTTCTGTGGTTTATAAGGCCTCTGCCCTTACACTTGCTAATTCATTTGTGCTTGGTTCATACGTGTTTTCAAAACTCTACACATCATTAAGCTTTATAAAGGATGTTAGTATCTGCCAAAAGCCTTCTTGAAAAAGTCCAGATGCCTCGCAACCGACCTTCATGGCTGAGAAATGACAAGCCAAACATTTACTCTGGAGCTGTTTTACCTGAACGGGTAATCGAAAAGGAGGAATTAAATTTTAATCATTTAAAAAACAATAATTATTAATTTTTAATTGTACACCAAATATACAGACACAAAAGATGACAATGTTTGAAATTCAGGTGCTATTCTGGGAGTTTAATCTCCAGCTTTCTCTTTATTATAAAAGATGAGAACGAGAAAGCAATTTACTTATGCTTGTGAGGTACCCAGCATGCCAGTTCATCTCCCTAATGAGAACATCAGTGAAAGCACTGCTTGTTTTGTCTCAAGAGGGCATCTTTAGATTTATTTTTAAAACAATTCATGATTTGTCAGTGAAAGGTTCCTGCTTCTGATTGTGTGTAATTTTTTAATTGCTGGTCTTTGTACCATCTTCATCAGAATCCCTGCTGGCCCATCATATTATGGCTATACATTTAATTTGTCAGAATTTCTATTTTCCTTATTTGGACATAGTTTCTACTGTGAGAAGCATTTTGCATCCAGTAAATGCCTTGACTCTTTTGTTTAAAACTGCCAGGCTTTGGGGAGGGAACAGGGAGGTTTTAGCTGTGATTGTATGTGTTCTTGTTAAGTTTGTATGCATTTATGTATTTTGCTCAATATGGAAAGAAGTCATAGCTGCCTCTAGTACCTTGTGCTAATGTTATCAAGAAGCATGCAGATTTTATTTAAAGCTTTTTTTTCCATTTTTCTTTATGAAAATTAAAATCTGACAAGGTCGATGCAATAAGATTATTTTTCTCTGGTAAATATCTTGTGTGCATAATTATAGACAAGTCTTGTGACAGTTTAATTTTAAACTGTCTGGTCCTCTTGTCTGGACAAAACCTGTAGCTTTTTCTCCTGTGTGTTTTCTGACTGTTTTGAGGTCTCTGAAAAAACCCCCAAAACTACTGTTGCATGACACCCTGCCAAGAGGCAATTTCTGCAGGAATAAAATCCCTATTTTCTTGTGTCTTCTGTGTATGCAGACTGTCCCCTGCCTCATCTCATCATCACATCTGTAGCCTAAGTTATGCTCTGGGATGCCTTACAAAGACACCAAGTGATTAGTAGGAGTTGTCATCCCTAACTGTTACTGGAAAGAAGACTCAACACGGGAGATAAAGAAAGTGCTGCCTTAAAAGATTCCTAAACCTAGTCTGTAGAGCAATGACTTTGGAAATGAAGACCTGTGTCCAGGTCTCTGCTTCCAGAATGAGGGTTTGAGTATTTATCTCAGGCATTTTTGATGAGTGCTCTACTCTGCTGCTGGGTCTAAGAGGTGTCACTTCTTTTTGATCCCACGCCTGCTCTGTCTGTGTAGTAGGGGTGCTCTAGGCATTCACAGSTGAGCAGTCCTTGGGGGAAATAAAGATTTGAAAATTCAAGGCTTATCCRGTACACGGATGGGAACTCAGGCCCAGCAGGATTAGTGCTGATGGCCCAGGGCTATAAATTCAGCAGCACAGCTTTAGGCACCACAAAAAGAGGTTGTTAGCATAAGTTTGATGTCACAAGGCTTGAAATGCAGTTTCARGCATTCAGTAGTTTTGCCCACCTTGCTGTCACCTGAAGGAAAAGCTAGGCTGAATCTGCTGATGCACCCAAGTCTGACGGCACTGCTAAATATCAGTCAATTTTTTTTTGAGGCAACAGAAGCTTTTCAGTTTGTTTTCTGCACTCACACAGTTTGTTTCTATAAACATACGATGTGACCTTTTTTTCACGAGAGCATTTTGAATATAGTACAACATTTAATGAGAGMAAATTCCAAAGGAGAGCTATTTTTAAACCAGATGACATAGGCCCAGCATGCCACCCACAGGATAGCGCTTGCCCAGGAAATGTGGGACATTTCCGTAGAGATATGACTTGCCATAAAATATTAAATTTCATTTCTTTGTGGGTATTTTCTTTGAAAAGTGTTATTTCTGGTGTGACAGCCCATGAATAAACAGATTTGAACAGCTTTTCTTTGAGGTGCTGTTAGCTTTTCATTCTTCAGGTTTTATCAACTGAAAATGTGTTCCCTCTAAGCATGCATGATACTTGCCCTGCTGTATTGGTGCCAGGATGTTGTGGATCAATTTTTGACCATCCCATTGTATTTCTAGTTTCAATTTCCTGTGTTCTCCTTCTGTCAGGAAAGCGATAGAGTTGTCCTCAGCAACACATATAAAGACTGAAAGGAGAATGCCTCACCAGAAAATACAAAAATGTACATTCTTTTCATGCTGAGAATGTTTATGGCAAGGAGTCCCTGAGGAATTGTGATGGACAGGCTTTAGTCTGGGATTGGCCTAAGATTGTTTTATAGTGCTGAGACACTGTACCAGGATGAAGCGTTTTCTTTGGGTCCAACAGCACTGCTGTGAAACAAGCCATTAGACAAGATCTGCAGTACCTGTGACAGAAATTCTTTGAGATAAGAGATATACAATAATATCAATAGAGGAACCTAATTATGTTATTGCAAAATCTTAAAATGTTCAGTTATGGCATATGAAAAATGTGAAAACGGTAATAGAAAATTAKTATTTTTCATATCTTCATTTCAAGGCTTTCAGGACTCCCTCCAAATCTAGTAACACTCTGCCARAATGCAAATTCAGTTCTAGTCATAAACCTGAATAAAATGGGTAGCTTGTCAGTTTTATTTGATTAGAGATTGGAAAAGGGAGTGCTTTTAATAGGAAAAATGGATTTTCACTCTGATATGGAATTTACTTCTGTCACTGTTATAATATCTTTACAGGTCAAATGATTCTTTTCTTTCTAGTGGCAAATGCTATCATTATTAGCATTAATAGTTATTATAATATTTATAATAGCATGTAAGTGTCTTTGAAATTGAAGACTAGTATGCAGGTCCCTGTATATAAAGATTATAAATACATGCAAATAAACAATTACTACAGAACAGTTACTCTGTAAGTAAGAATGCTGTTAATATTCCATATTCATTCCATGCCATGTTTCCTGAGTCATGCCACGTGGTGGCCTCAATGTTAGATTGCAGATAAATTCTGTTGAGATGTTGTAAAAGGCACAATGGTCTCCTGTGCTTTTCCGTAGGGACCCAGAGCCGTTCACTGCACACTTCCTGGCGGGCAGCGATCCCGATTTCCTTGTAATGCCCCAGGCTGGAGAACTTCTCCCGGCAGGCACTGTGGGAACCCATATAACGGTGGGATACAAGCCAAGGATGTATGGGAAGAAGCAGACGGCAACACTGGTCGTCGAGGTAAGGCTTCCCCGATGCAATATGCAAATACACCTCCAGGAGTGCCAGCAGGAAAAGAAATCCTGCACCAAAGAGCAGCACTGAAACGTACCAGTGCATGTGCTGTGATTATTGTGCTGCTCCTCACAATGGACAAAAATAAAACCGATTTTTGAAAATTGATTCATGACAAGCTGGAAAAAGATACTGTATTTTAATTTCTGTGTTATCCCTTTGCCATCAGCACCACAGACAGATACTTACCTTGACACGTTTGCCCCARCTCGATAGAAAACATGATTTTCACAGAGAATCAAAATAATCCTGCTAAGAACTGGTGGAGAATATAAGAGTAATTGAAGTTGTGAGGCCTAGGTTATTGATTTTAATTGTATTATACATCTTAGGATCAAAGGCACTAGAAGGCAGGTACCAAACTGCAGAAGATAGAATTTCAGAGCACAAAGCCAGGAATAGCTCTTCTGAAGCAAACTGCAAAATAAACAAAAATAGTTTGTAACCAAGTAGCTTGTGTAAGTCTGAAGGTCAGGAAATATTTGAAGACAAGTATTTCTTCAGCAGTAAAAATGGTCTTATTAATGCAGAAACTAATTTTCAAGTTTTAAATTACTCTTTAAAAGGAATCTGTTGAAAACACACAGTAGGGACAAACACCCCACATTCCCTATAAATGATGTTTTTGCACTTCTAAGTTTATTCACTGCATGCTGGCAGTGTTTTCAGGCTACTATGTTAGAAGTGAAACAATATTTATTTAAGAAATAAGATGGTCAAAACAAAGTTGATAAAAAGATACATGGCAAGTCACTATAGTGTTTTATCTCTATAAGTAGATAATTTATAGACAACTTGTACAACAGTGAATAAGAAGTTCAAACCCTGGAAAAACAAAAAGGTCCTTTAATCCCTCCCACTTGTTTTCTTTTACTGTTTGATTAATTTAGTCTCTTCACATAAAAACAGCAGTGATGCTTGTCACTCTTCCATTTGAAAATGAAGACAGCTGGCTGAATGTATTCTGTGCTCTTTTATCTTTACAAAATGCTGTATGACACAGCTACAGAGGTCAGAAACTTCTAATGTAGTTCTGGAACTGAACTCCTGTTTCTAGGCAAGGTACATACAAATGTACTGGCTATGGATGTCCTTGGCTTAGCTTCCATCAATAGCAAAGAGTTTTAACCATAAATCTCTCTGGAGTGGGACAAACACAACAATCAAAGGTTATTATTAGCTTTTTAATAACTCGGTCAGTAATTGTCACAGTAATCCAGAATTTCCTTTTAGGGGAGTTTATCAGTACAGATGGCCTTTGTCTAATTGGATTTTTAAGCTACAGCCACTCACACCTCAGTCTCTGGTTATGATCAAGACAGCTCTTTACATCTCCACCTTTGGCACTGTGTGTAGCTGCAGGAAGTCAGTCATTCATACATATTACATACATATATATATATCGGATCACATCTTGTATCTATTCTTGGATGTTTAAAAATGCATCAAGGACTCTTGCTGCTCATAAGCACATTTTGGACCAATATAACTCCATCACAGTATGTTAGAGATATTTCTAACATTTTTACTCTAATTGCAGTATGAAGTGGTTTCAGTAATGTTTTGATGAGGCTTGTGTTCTCTTTGCTCTTATTGGTAACCCTTTTGTGTACTCCAGACTTCCCCCTTTCTGCTCCACACAAGGTTTAATTCCTGCAGTTCTAATGGAAGTCAGAGCATCGGTGGCTGTGTGTGATTCGGCTGCTGTGCTCTCAGCACTGACCTGAAATAAGATTTGATGACATGTTGAGAATACCTGATACTCATTTCTGCCTTTTGTGTTTGTTGAAATCATTTTCATTAGTGACCTGAGGGAGACAGACTTAGTTAGATATATTAAATAAAAGCAGTATTAAATCACTCTTATTTGGGGAATAACAATGGAGGTGGTGAAATGCAATTAGTGTTGGACCTAACTCTGAGGAACCTTTCTTGCATGTATCCTTTCTAGCCAATATATTGGCTGAGGCTTTGGGCTATTTTTAGAAATGGTAAAGAAGCTTCTTTTCTCTTGCAGTGCCTCTCTTCTGCTGCTGCTGTAGTAAAGGACTGCAGTACTCTTGCTTTAAAATGTCTTTTGCATTTCTGAGGATAAAGTCATAGTTCTAACCCTAACATATTGTTATTATTAAGTTCTTGAACAGTGAGTAGCAGATTTGTAATTTTTGTATGTTTCAAGGAACAATGATAATTAAGCTGTGAAGTAGCAGAGATGGCAGTCTAAGTTCTTTGGTTTATGTTCATCATTATAATTGTGTTGTAAAGGAAAATGGGAGGTTAGGATTACGGAAAAAGATCCTACAGCCATCTTTTTCTCATTTGTTTTAAACACTAAACCCAAAATTGTACTGCAGGTTTTTTTTGTTTTGTTACCCTGCTGAGAGCCCAGTGCTGAGAAGCTAATTAGCATTAACATATCTATTACAGTTTGTCTCTACCAGTACTTAGTGTGTACATTTTATTAACTGAATGTATGTATATAATTGAAATAATGTTGTCTACTTTATATTTCTGCACACAAATCAGGTACTTCGTGGGTTATGTTGTGGATTCTTTGAGACTTTAATATTCACGAATACTTACATTAGATTTTATTAATGGCAGGAAACCTTAATTACTTTGCTGAAGCAGTTAAAGTTCTTTAACCATCATTAAAACTTCTGTTCTCAGTCAACTACATATCAAAACAATTGAAGTTAGATAATTATTTAAATAGCAGCTAGGAATCTTAATTTTGCAAAAGTGACATAGAAAATTACTTGAAAAATTTATGTAGATCAAAGAATGAAATACAATTAAAAGGCAATAAAGAAAATAATCATGCTTGTTTCTTTGAAAAAGCTTGTAGCTTTGAAAGAGAACATCATAACCTAATTGAGCTACAAGCAAGGAACAGTGAAGTAGTGCCTTAAGAGCCTTTTTTAAATGGTATTTTTCCATAATCGAACTTCTAGATTTATAACTGCTTTCATAAACAGTGCAGTTCTAACTGAAAAAATGGATTGCCCCTACTGATAAATTCATGAAGAGAGCACAATTCTTAGCTCAGCTATAAAGTGCTGTGAGGAGAGAAAGGACTTCCTGAGCCACAGTGACATCCCAGACCTGTGATGTGCTGGTCAAGCTGAGCAGAAAACCGACAGAGCTGAGGCGTGGCAAGATGCAGCTGGGGCAGGAATCATGGCCAGGCACAAGGTGGGGCAGCCAGGAGGCTGGTGAATCCTTGGAAAAGGGCGTATTCCTGTTGGCTTGCAGTTAATTTGCTTTTGCTGTGCTGACTTCAGCTGGAGACCTGAGCAATTGCTTTGTAATTCATGTATGAGACTTCTGAGATATTCTAAAGCAGAAGGCACACACAATAAGTCTTAAATGATAAAATAGGTGTCAGAGTGAACCAGATTGCGGGTAACATTATCAAGCCCTCCAGAAGTCAGGCTTGTGCACCTTTATTACTGAATAATCACTAACTTAGCCTATGGAAGATAGCATATCAAAATCATTTGTCATGCTGTTCTGGAAACAAATGATGCAGTCTGCCAGCCACAGTACCCAGGTGTGGCTTCTCTAAACTTGTCTGTGCAAACTTGCATATCTTAACAGCAAACAGGACTGTTACATATTCAGTAGCTTGCTGAAAATACGTTCTGCCTTGTTCCTGGTGGATTTCTTAATTACCATAGTTTAATGTTATTCTAAATTGTATCTCTTAAACAGAATGAGCACTGAAAAATGTACCAAAGTTACTAGAATAATTGAAATAGTTTCCCATTAAATAAGATCCACGTTGATGTTGATTTGAGTTTTATGATAAGGATCAGACTACAGAATCAATACTAAATTTGATTCAAAAGCATGAGGGAAGGTTACTTTGCTTATTGAGACTACAGTTCTGATAATGGCAAGAGATGATAACAGTATAGGAACCATTGCTGTATGAAGCTATTCAGACTATTGTCAGTCCTGGAGAATTTTGATTATTTAATATCTAAGCAACGTTGTGAAACACCTAATATTTGAACTACAGAAGTCAATTAAGTAAATTCTAATTATATCTGCAAATGTTCTCTAAGCTAAGAAAATTATTCTTAGCCATCTTCTTACTTAGAAATCGGTCAGAGCCTGAGTAGTAGGCATTTGTCTGCTTGTTGGAGGTGGTGACTAACTGCCTTAGCATCACTTGATTTATAACTTTGGGTTTTTTCCCCCTCTTTCCTACAATTATTAAAATATCATTGTCTTAGCCCATGAGTTTTCTTGCTTTTGCTCTTCCCTTCCACAGTTCACATAAAGGTTTGGTTTAATTTCATTCCGTATACACCAATCATAATTGGTCATTTTTTTGCTTGTCAGCACTGCAGTATAAATTAAGGGCCAGGAAATATTTGATGCACTATCTGTAATTTCCTGTGTTTTCACTTTTTTGGATGTCTTGAAATTTTATTTTGATTTTTCTRAGTTAACACTATTTGAAAGCTAATTGGAATACAATATTCCTTGAAATTCCTGATCCTTGCTCCCAGTCCACTCTCCTAACACAGACTTCTTTGGCAATTAATTACCATGTAATTCAGTAGCACTTCCAGCCTACAGTGAACACACATGGATAAGCTGTTTTGCAAATTAATCCTATGAATCGTGAACCATCAGTAAAAATRGGTTGGATACCAAACAAATAGACTTTTATATAAATTATTTGGTGACTGTTACCAGTATTTGCTGAATAAATTACTTCATGAACATTACTCAGTCAGCCATCAAGATGATTAAATTACTTACTTGAATAACTTATGTTATTTAGTAAAAAGTGGCAGTGTGCATCCCATTTTTTAATTGTTAAAAACATTTTTCGGAAAGATTTAGCTCTATAGATGGCCATTACTCTAGTCAGGTGAGCCAAATTATTATTCTCTTCACATTTTGATTCAGGAATGTTGAGGTTTTGAGAGAAGAAAGTCATTCATTTCAATAAGAATGCCTCCCTCAAGTTGTGAAGGACATTCAGAATATGATCTGGTCTTTCTTCTTAAATTGCGTGTGAAATAGGCCTGGATATGCATCACAGGGAGCCTGGGACTCTTAAATACCTATGTTTATATTAAATATATCTTCTTAAAAGAGATTCTCTTTTATAATTCTCTTCTAATCATAGTACAGATTGCAGCAAATGCGATACCTTCAYCTTTAGACTTTGTTACTACCAGAGGTAGGTTTGGAATTGTTCCAAATTTGATGTTCTGCCTTAAAAATAGGAAGAAGAGTTTGTCTGATTTGGGAAATTTTGGCCCRCTTTTGAGGCAAATAAATACAGCTTTTAAGTCAATTAATCTATCATAATTATTTCGACCTTTGGAAGTCTCTCTCTCTCCTCTCCACCACTCCAGAAAAGTCTGAAACATGATATGTGTTTTCCTTTGCTGTGACGTATCTGACGTGGAAACCCAAAGCAGCGGCTTTGAAGCTCTTACATGGATTGTGAAGTTGATAAACTTGCTTTTGCTGCAGTTTTCATATTGGTTAGAATAGTTATTGAAGTTAAGCTGTACAGACTTATCCTGAAAAAAATACTTACGGCTTCAGCAGCTTTTAAAAACCTAGTATTGTGCCCTTGGGAATTAAGTATTCTAGTAAAATAGACATTTGTGGGTCTCTTAAGGTTTACTGAAAATTACTGAAGTCTAGGTTGCCTTGAAAATTACTGAATTCTGGGTGCTTCTAATGCTAAACATAGAACTAAGCCAAGCTGAAAATTACAGTAACTCTTTTCTGTGTGTGCAACGCTCATTTCCCCTTTAGCAGAAAATGCTGAGCTGAAACAACAGTAATTTTTTTCAGTTAATGAGTACATAAATACACATCTTTTCACAATGACTGTCTCCAGTTGTCCTCGATGATGACACATAATTTACAACAGATGAACTACTGTGGTTCAAGATGGTAAATTAGGGTGGAGTTTTTTGGTTTATTGTCCTTTTTGGTTTTTTTTCTTTTAATTTGATGGTTTCTATCTAGAGGGTTCATGTTGTAATGCCCATATTTTCCCCATTGAACCCAATGAGTTTCCATCAGGGAAATAGCAATGTCTCCTGCTACAGAACACCTCACACAGCAACAGAATAGGTGGCTTTTTTCACCACATCAAGCCACAACCTTTTTTTTAACCAAATGTACAATCTAGGATATTTTTATAGCTAACAGGAAATTAAAAAAGGTTATTACTACCCAGAAGTCTATATCAATTGTTTGATGCTGATGATAAATGGAGTTGAGAGATGGTGTATCCCACCATTTTTGTTTAAATCCCACTTCAAACTGTTAACTAACACAATAAACAGTAAAGTCACAATATGTGTGGATTTCATGAAAAGAAATTATTCTTTTTAGTAACTTGATACTCAGTTTAAATCACTGGCTGAAACACCCATCAGATCTTTTCTCTGACCTTGAAATAATCAATGAGACTTGCACACAGTGAATATGACCCTGAGGTTAAGTTTTGTTTAAACTAAATTGTTCATCTGCTGTACCAAAGAAAGACAAACCATTTCATTTTGTACTGAAGTTAATAAAATAATTAGTTAACTTTGGAGAGCCACTTACTTTTCTTAAATGACAGCTTTATCTTTGAACATAGGATACTGATGTTGTTTCATGTCGCAGCTGCTTTTGCTGGATTTTATCTTTACAGACAGTAGAGTTCCTAGTTCATTTCACAGGATTAAATCAGGTTGAGAATAAAGATGAGTTAATCTGCYTGTTTTACACAGAATAATATTCAACTTAAATTAGATTTTGATTTTAGTAGAATAGTATTAAAAATTTTGAAAAATTATGCACGTGTGGTGAAATATCTACTAAATTCTCTTTTTCTAATCTTGTTGGAATAAGGTAAGTCATTCAGCAGACACTGTAAAATCAGTACTGCCAATTTTCAAGTAGAGGCTTCTTTAAAAATACACAGCTTTTCATTCAACATTGGTGCAGAAAAGTATATATTCAGTTGCCAAAATGCTGGTTAAAACTACAATTAGAGATTCATATGCTGATGGCATTTAGGAGCTGTAAGTGTGTGCAGCATMTCTGTGAAATAATGTAAATGTTCTATAAGTGCATAGCAGAGAACAAAGCCTGAGCCAAAGAGTTTATGGTTTAATGTTCTGAAACTTCTTGTTGAATATCTGCAATATAAATTCAAAACTGCTTGCAGTGATATCCCTTAAATATACTTTAGCRCTGAACAGAGTAACAATTAGAACAACAGGAAAAGTCACATGAAAGATGACAAAGGTAAACATCATCAATTCAAACTTTTTCAGTGGCAAGTACAAAACTGACAAAATTTAATAAAGTCAAAGAGACACTTCACTATGCTTTTTCCCCCTTTTCTGTATGTTGCTATAAATATGGGATGGCTGTAGGGAAAGTTAGAGGTGGAGGAGGTTGACTGCTCATCTCTATGGCTTTTGTAGGGCTWTACCTAGACTACAATTAATTGACAGAATGCAATAACAAGATAAATATACACACTACGCTTTGGAGATGGTTGATAGCATTGATGTTGTGTGAAAATTTGTCACAATTTGTGTGGGTATTGTTGCACCTCTCTATAGGCCAAATCTGCTTGGTGTAGTGACATGCTCAGCAGTAAAGCAGGAGCAGAGAGCTCAAACTGGAATGAGCAAATGGGCCACAAATCCAGCCGTGTCAGAAGCTGGACTGTCAACTGAGGGAAAAACTCAGGAGCTTTGAGGGCTGACTGTTGCACTGTTTTCCAGATCGATTTGAGAGCGTATCAGCCTTTCTGACCTTTTGTTTCCTTAGATGAAAAATTACACTGGTGTTAGGTGTAATGCTTATATCTACAATTGGTTGTTCTAAGGATTAAGTTAGTTTTAAATGGGAGATGAATTACATGAAGTACAACTCCTGCTGTAATGATAAAACTGTGTGACTTGAAGCAGGAGAGAAAGGTGACCCTCCAAGCTGTGTCCCTGTAGTTCAGTGCAGCAAGAGGGCATCAAAACCCTCCACTGGAACCACGAGCAGCACAGCTGTGTGACTGCAGTGCTGGGTCCTGTGGAAAGGCAGACATTGGGAATTTGGAAATATCACTCATTTTATGTGATTCCACTGCTCTGAGGCTGCAAACTCATAGTCTGGTGTGTTCTGTGCACCATGTTCATGCGTGTTCTATGTTCTATGTTCTGTATGAAAAAGAAATTTCACTTGTTTGAATGTATTTAAACAGACCTATACATGCCATAATTTTTACCTAATCTTCCCCTAGTTTTATCTCAGAAGCAGAAAAATAGCCCCAAACCTATTGTGAAGCTTAAATGTGAGGGAATTGATGACAGTGTATGCCTACAGTGGGCATGCAATGCTTTTTCCTTCTTTTGCATAGYACAAAGCTGGACATAATGACACATCACTTGAGTGTTTGTAGTATCTTCGGGGTTTGTAATATTTCCGTGGTTTGTTTGTGGCTTGTTTTTTTTTTAAAGAAAAGGAGCTCAGAAAACTAAAAACCAGGAATATACCTTTTCCTAGATGTAATGACAGGAAAATGCTAAAGAGTTAGAAGAATAAAGACCGGCATTAAAGAATTAAAGTGATATATTTTGAAAGGAAAATTCTTGGAAGATCTGCAATAGTTATACATGAGTTTTTAATAACCAAAATTCTGTTTGTAGATATAAATGAGGCATGAGAGGTAGACAGCAGTATACCCTTGGTATTCATAGAAATAAAAGTCCTTCAGTATGGATAGATGGGATGTGTAGTAAGAATAACAGCCACATACTCAGGAATAATCAAGTACCCAAGCATTACAAGACATGACATAGAAACATATGTTCCATTCCTAGATACCTGGTATAAACAGAGAGCAAATGAAGAGTGTCATTTTCCATTCGCATAAATATGCTTCAAACAAGAGATTTCAACATGAAGCTTCAATTCTCTTGTGCATACTCAGAATCTTGTTCTCTCAGTTTTGTTCATTGTTTTAATGTGAAAATTCCACCATTTGATAATACCATTATTACAGATAGCAGAGCTGCAAGTGAATCCTACAGTATAAACCTGAGGCATTTATATTGTAGTRTGGAATAGTCACCTTTGAAAAACATAAAGAGGTTTTTGAAAAACATCCAGACCTCTGGGATTTACTAAATGAAAAAGGAATTTTATATCAGGCAGAGAAGGTAAATTTCTCATCTTTGTTATCTCTGGTTGTGAATAAAGTTAATGTGATTTCAGTTCTCTGTTCCAGGAGTGCAATTCTCATTCTGTGTTATTCCAATACATTTCATGGAAAAGGATAAATATCTTTTGAAATCAATTTTGTATCTTAAATCGCTGACAAATTTCGAAGGCATTTGATTACTGATTTATATTTTTTTTTCCTGTGTTCATTTTTTTTCAGACACGATCCATGCGGTGGACATATCAAATCAATGGACTTCCTCCACATGCTGGGCCACCTACAGTGGCAGCAAAAGTGGTTTGTACCAGCACTTACACGGGATCATCCACGGTCCGGCAGCGCAATTTTGTMCGGGAAAATCTGAAACTTACAACCACTGGAGCATCCTCCCCGGTCAAGGGGGCACCTTTGGTCCTCAGGGAAAAACAGAGAAAGTTATGATCTGTTAATTTTTTGGTGAGAACAAATAAATACTGGAGATAAGAAGAGAATATGTTTTTTTAATATTTTTTTAAAGCAGATACGATATGCATTTATTGTATGTTTTATAYGGCAGATTCAGAGTGCCTGAGCCCTACTAATACTCTTATTTTTCTATAAGGAATTTTGGATACTTATCTAATAATTTATTTATATCATACAGGACTGTCATCAAGTTCAGAGAAAAAACTTTGAGTTAAAAAAATATACCTGAAGATTGGGTAATTCAGACTAATGTTTTGCTTTCTAAGGGATATTAATTTAATAAGACTGTAATAGGAAGTTTCAATGAAAATTCTGTGTGATGTTCAGCATGTTACACCCATGCAAACCAAGCAAGAAAAAACAATCCCTGATATCTTCCACAAGAAAATCCTTACCCAAAGATTGCATTATTTTGCTAAGGTGAAACATGATTATGTGCCATATGTCCAGAGCTGGAATGCCTTTCAGATTCTCTTGCTTTGGCAAATTTCATTAATGAAGACATCTTTGCTGTGTCTAAAATAACAATCCTGTTTTATTCATCACATAACTCTTCAAAATCTTAGATAATTATACRTAGCATAGAAATAAAATAAAATTTCCTGATGCAGTATTTTTGTATTAAGTATATTTTACAGAGTGCTTTGGAGTATTGAAATATAGAAGGCTATGAGAAGTCAGTGAGAAATGGAGACAGATTTTACTTTTTTTTCCTAGAATAAACAAATCAGAGGTGCTATTCTTRATGTGTCTCTATTTCCATCCTTTGATGGGAATTCAGGCTTTCTTTGCTCTTGATGTAATGTGGAAAATAAGATCTATGCAGACATGCTTTGTAAGATCACTGGATGGGTAACTCCTGCCTTCTTTCTTCACTGAGATCGTTTTTCCTGATTTTACTAACAGAACATAAATTGCATTTGTGCCTTTATTTTGATGGCAAAATGCACTTTGACAAAAAAATGGCTTGGCACAGATGAAGTGCTTCCTTGGCGCAGATACAGCACGAGCATCGCTGCTCAGGGGTGGGGAGCCCGAGCACAACCTATGTAGGTCAGTGCAAATGAGCACCAATAAAACCCTTTTACTGCAGTGTGCTTGARGATTTTGTTTATGCCACACATTTTTAGAGAAGCTATTACAGAAAATGTTGGGAACACATAAAACTGCAACGGTGCTGTTTAATATCTCCTTTTAAATGCAGGGTGCCCAATTTTGGTCAGAAACGAGGTAATCTGAAGGAAGACTAAAATCAGCCTTACAAATTCAGTACAAAGCACAGGAAGGGTACTACCCATAGTGATATCTGTATCTAGAAGACATTAAGAAGCTATTGCTATATTATCTTAAATGCTTCTGGGACCACAAATACAGCTGGATTTCATAGGAAGGCACTATCTGCATGTATAAATGAAGCAAGTGTTTCTCTGGCTGTAAGAAATCAGAATTAATGGATCAGCAGTGGTTTCACAACTAATGATTGGTGTTCAGGAAATGTTTCAGTGACAACATTTTTTTGTAAAAGCTTTGCTATCCTTGTTTCACTGTTTGAAAGTTATGCTTTCCTATTTAAAAGGACACTTYTTTGCAAGATGCTCAAAATTTTGTAATTCTCTCAGAAATGGATTAGCAGGTGGCRTAGAGGTGAATCACTTGAAAAATTACATGGTGCTCACTCTAGAAATTTTATGCCCAATTTACTTGCCTGCACTTGCTGCTACTTGTAGTAGRTTTTCAAATTCTGTCATACATTCAAACATTTAAAAAATCTGTAKGCAAATTTGCAATAAAATAATACCAGAGGGGTGTTTTCAAAGGAACAATTTAACTATATTATCTATTTTAAAAGGGATGAGTGCATAATCTATGCTTTCTGGACAAAATTATGTGGTTTTTTTCAGTGTGTACAAAGTCACTTCTGAGTTATGCCATAACCAGTTGAATTGGGACCTCATACTAAAAATATATTTTTCTAATTTCTTATAGTTTAAACAGACCTAAGCATATTTCTTCTGATATTAAGGAAATACTTGCAAAGGTGATTTAAATAAAGACCATTGTAGCTGTGTGGTTGTAACATTCACAGTGTTTTACGTACCATCTTCATGCACTTATGGATTACAGTGACTGTAGAAACTGACTATAAAAAATAAATTAATTTTTACTTCCTAGCTTGATACTTTGCACTTCTCTCAGTGAGGTGCCTATTCTTTATAATGCAAGGGCTAATTCCAAGTATGTATCTTAAAAAACAATTTTTAAGCAGCAGCACTGGAAGATTTCCAGAAGGATAACTTTTATTCATTACTTKCTTCCTCCTTTTTGCTAGAATTACTGAGCCATTTTGAAAATGTTAAGAGTTTCAGCTCTTGGAAGGAAAGGTCTGACGTGGGAAAAGATTACAAAATGCTGGAGTTTTTCATTTCAACTTAGAGAATTCACTTCAAAGCTTTTGGACCCACCATTAAATCCGAGTTTCAGAATAGCTGGGCGAGCTGCTCACCATCACCCTGCACCCCTAAAAATGTAATCTGCAGAGGAATTCAGCTGTTGGAGATAGAGCTGAAGACAATTGTTGCAGTCAGGGCTCAGGTCTGGAAAAAAGCAGCCCAAATGATTTAGCTTTGAATTAATTCTAAATTACTATTCATTATCATAATCTTCTTACAAGGCAATGGGAGAGAATGAACAGAGCCTTTAGGTTATGGCTTTTGAAGATGCCCTCACAATGATTTCTGTGCCCTCCTGCCACATCTGAACAGCCACTATCAGAAACTGGTAGAAAAAAAYCCCAAAACTTTGTTTCTCCAGATTAGTCCACCAGTGAGGATCCTTTTCTTCCGAAAAGGTTGAAAAAAGGAGTTTTTCCCTTCACATTAATCTGTGTAGGTACAGCAGAATCTCAGGGAAATGGGGAGATAGTGATTATTACTGTAAATAATAACTCTAAATTTCTAATTGCTAATATCAATTAGTGATCTAATATTACTTCTACTGACCCCACTTATATATTTTTGATTTATAGAAGGACCTAATTCATAAAATACAATATGTTTTTCAAATTCAATGTGACACTTATGGCCAATGTCTTAATCACAGTCTTACACGCCAGGGTCAGCTGTGCATTGCTTGTTAGTGGCTCAGCAGAAACACCGTTGTCTAACCAGGGTAGTCACCATGTGCTTATTTATATTTCTTCCTCCRTTCTCTCTCTGTGCCTCCCTATAATGATTCTTCTATCAGAGTAATTAAAACAAGGATTAAAACCTTATGAAGCAACGTTATTATGTAACATAGAACATGTTACTTTGGGAACGAGGTCTACATTTAAATGTATTGTCTAAACACTGTGCAGCTTTTGCAACTGTTGAGCTCCTGGTTTTATGTGACGTGTCCAGTAGTGGGGACAGTCTGCCCTAGGGGGTTGCAGGATTGTGCAGTCAGAGCACTAGCTTCAAAGCAGTACAAAGCAATCAACCTCCTAATTGTTTGAATTTTGGCTGAACTTTATTTGGCACAATACACACAGGAGAATGACACGAGGGTAACACGGAGGTGTCGTTAGGATGCCTGCCATTAGCAGCTCATCTTGGAGTGGGTTTTGCACAGATTTCAAGATTGCTGCTTCTACTCATGTCTGGCTCACCATGGTTGACACTCTCAGACCGTTTTATACCTGATCTCTCTCACGAGATATAAAAAAGTTCACGAGTATCAAAATTGCCTATCAGAAATAATAGGAGCCTCACATTAACTCCTGTGCCAGTGCAGGTTTGGTCTGAGTCAGGAGAACTGGGAGATAAAGGCTGCTTTAAGCACAGAAGGTAGTCATGATCAGGTAAAGAGCCCAGTGGGGCACAGTGCCCTGTCCATCCCTGCTGCCAGCTGCAAGGAAAGGGATTCTTTCGACACAGCTCTTCGGGACTGCAGCCAGGGTAGCAGAGGACAAAATGCTGAGCCAACAATGCTCCTACTCCAGTGAAATAACATGGCAGCAGCCAAATCTGAGCATGCACTTTTGTCCTCTTTGATCACAAAGCCAAACTACCAGAAGAAATAGAAAGTTCTGACTTGCCCTGAACACAGCAAACATTGGGGAAAAAAATGCTGTGTATTAATAGATATTCCTAGGAGGAAGGCTTAATATTTAGAATAAGAGAGAAAATCCCTTGCTTTGCCTTGCTATTTATTTGCTTGTGAGGCGTTTCATAATTTTATTTCTCCCTGCAGTGACTGCTCATTCTAAAATAAATGACTGAACAGTGCTTTACTGCTGACACAGATCACAGTTTGTTGCTAATGGAATGTTAACTGCTTTTTAAGTTACTCTGAATAAACCTACTGATCCATAGAAGATTCATCTAAAAAGGAATCCAATTCATCTACCAGCTTTTCTGCTTCCACTGTCACGAAACATATTTTTTCTGCAGTTTACTCTACTTCAGTTATTGTAATACTGGTAGTGTCAGATTTCCTGTGGTAGGATATTTTACACTTTGAGACCATGGCATGCTGACAGTGTGGTGAAGTCATGGCAGGACATTGATGCCAAGGTCACTGCACAGAAATGTGTCCAAAAGGCACTGCTTGGTGGCTAGGGAAATAAAGACATAGGGCAAGGRCAATCTTTGACCTTTCTTTCCCCTCATTGCTCCAGGATTAACCTTTCTGCAAAGTACACACTTTCTCATGGAAAAAAAAAAAAAAAAAAATCTGTCAGTGGAAAACCTGACAAGTAGCTGCTCATCCCACCATGTGAGTACAGAGGAGATGCCAACAAATCAGTCTGGCACAAGTCTTAAGTGACAAAATAAAATCAGATATATCAAGAAGGGTAAGGCAACAAAAATCCTGCCACTTATTAAATGGATAGTGCTGATGTTCATCCCGTGAGATCCAATTTACCAATCTGTACAAAAATCAAAGGCTCAGTTTTTCCATTCACCATAACAGGTTTGCAGGGTGCATTTGCTGTAGGCTACAGGCCTGGTATTGTCAGTGTGAGGTGGGAAGGGTATCTGTGTCCTGACTCTGCCTCTGCTCTAGTCCTCAGAGTTTTCATACAATACTGAAGTGCAAAATGTACAGTGCAAATCAATGAAAACCTGAAACTGTAATTCTCAAAAAAAAAAAAAAAAAAAAAAAGACATAAAAAATTTTCTCTACCCACAAGCTTTTCTAAAAGAAGCATCTCAGAAGACAGGTTTTCATTTTGAAGAAACTAGCCCGTGAAAAGAAAGATTCCTGATGACCTATGAAAAACCAAACAGACTTCAGGGTGAGGTGTGAAGCTTCCACGATCTTTGATGAGTAAAGGGTGCATTTTTCTAATATTGTTTAATATTGTTTAGGTTTAAGTGCCATAGAATTATAGAATAGTTTGGATTGGAAGGGACCTTTAAAGATCATCTTGTCCAACCCCCCTGTGATGAACAGGCACATCTTCAACTAGATCAAGTTGCTAAGAGCCCCATTCAACCTGACCTTGAATGTTTTCAGAGATGGATCATCCACCACCTCTCTGGGCAACCTGTTCTGGTCTTTCACACCCTCATTGTAAAAGATTTCTCCCCTTTGTCTAGTCTAAATCTCTTTTAGTTCAAAACTATTACCTCTTGTCCTATCACAATGGGCCCTATTAAAAAGTCTGTCCCCATCTTTCATGTAAGTGCCTTTTAGTTACTGAAAGGCTTCAATAAGGTCTCGCTGGAGGCTCTTCCATGCAGAACAACCCCACCTCCTCAGCTTTTGCCCACATGAGAAATATTCCATTCCTCTGATCATTTTTGTGGCCCTCCTGCGGACTCACTCCAACAGGTCTGTGTCTTTCCTGTGCTGAGAACTCCAGAGCTGGACAATCAGCCAACTCCTCCATAAATATCACGATTGATACCTGGGATACAGCATTTAATGTACTGGGGACTCCTGCCAACAATCTCAAACATTTTTGAGCATTTAATATCAACAGACAAAACAACCCCAAAAATACTATGTCAACAATTTGTTTTGCCAGCATACTCACTCCCTTTAGGAATAGTTCTTTGTAGTGTGGGGTATATTATAGAGTTAACAAATATACATCTAAAGTGAGAATAAGATAGTGATTATTTTTATTCCTTTAAATGTAAAATAAATATATACTTGTGTAACTCTGCACTTGGAAAGTCAGGCTGAATGTGCAGGTAGTCAGATGTGTGCTTCTAAATTCAGAGCAGACGTGTGGGTGGGGGGTTGAATATACAGTAAATGTGTGGACAGCACTGACTCAGCAGCCTGGCATTGCTCCTGGCATAAACTGTTGCATTCAAATGTAAAACTTTCGACTTTAAAATGTTTTTCTAAGCCATGCAGCCGCCTAATTGGTACTTCATTCTATTTATCATTGTCTTATTTCTGTCCTAACATTTGCTATCTGAAAAAAATAAATAAATATTTTTTTTTTAAGAAAGGGCCAACAACCCCACCCCAAAGTAAAAAAATCCAACGCAAAACCAAGGCTACCTTGCCTAGGTCTGAGTCTTCCAGTGCTCAGCTACCTGTTATTCATTTTGAAGCAGTTCCTATTGAACCTGAATCTAAATTACATAGAGGAGATAGTGTGAAGGGGAGACAGAGACAAGCGAGCTCACAGCTACAAAATTAAATCTTCATGGCAAAGAAATCTTATTGTATAGAAATATTTTCTAAGGAAATTTCCTTTCTCTCAGAGAGCAGTACCTACACACAGTGGCTGTGATCACTGCCCTATCAGACATTAATTGCTAGATGACATGGTGTTGCTGTACTGAGGCACAAATCAGCTGCAGAAACATTAGATGAGCTCATTAAAAATATTATTAATTAGGGGTACAACATCTGTAAGAGTTGTTTGGTCACTTGCAGGTCACAGAAGTCAAAGTGCTCGAGTTCAGTGGCGAGAGGTGGCTGGAATTACAACACCCCCCCATGCTCCCACCTCAAACCATAGAGGACAAAAGGCTGCACTGAAGCTGCCTGGAGGTTCCCTCCCCCTCGCTCTCCCCCTGTGCTGTGAAGCTTCAGCTGCCAAGATCAGTTGCAGTGTTTAAGCCAGAGCTGTGCTGCTGTAAATAAGAGGGAACAGCTGGGGGATATTGCCACTGGGCGTCCCATGGCTTTAAATATAATCAATACATGGGCTGATATAATCCTTATCTTAACTTTCAGAGCAGGCTGCAAATTATCTCTGCACCTTTCCCCAGGTTTGTATTAAAAGGAATAAATTACAAAGAGGAAATTTGCATTTAGCTTACTTAGCTTGCTCGTGATAGCTGATAGTGAATTGTGATGTTGCTCTTGGGAGATTTTACCTATCATTTAGTGCATCGAGAATGATGGTTGGCTGCAGTTCCTATCACTTTTCAAAATGTAAAAAAATAAATTACTTGATTATTAACAGAGAGGATCAACGACCGAATCAGCCGGGTAGATTGTCAGTGTCTGACTTAATGAATTAAAAACAGCATGAAGAGGGAAAATATGAATGTAGCAGCCTCACTGGAATTATTTGGGAAGAGAAAGTTTGTAAGTGAGGAATAGTTCCGCCTTAAAGAAAGTAGGACAAGTCAGCTGGCACAGAAAACTGACAAGGTTATGGGGGATTATTTAAACTAGAAACAGGAGGAAAAAAATCAGCAGGTGTTGAGGAACACTTGAGCCAGTCACAGACATCTGCCAGGACTGTCAACCCTATGACAGTATCTCTGTCACAATGTAAAAAGTGTGAACAATTATGGTAAAACTGGGGGAGGAACGGTGCAGATCCCAGCCGTCCATCAAGGGAAATCAGCCAAAGAAATTGTCCAACAATAAAAATAAATACATATTAAACAGTTGAAATCTCTGATAGAAAGAAACAAAATAAAAACCGTATCGCCAAGGAACAGTACCGTGAGAGGAACGTTGTAATTCTGGCTGTAAAGCAGAAAAGACAGAATATCCCTTAACTGCAGTGCAATGCCATGGCAGTTCCATAAAAATGGATTGAGAGGGTGTTTGGAGGGGAGGAGGCCAGTGAGGAGATCCAATAAGGATGAGGGTGCAAGAACCGGTGGCTCCCAGGAGTGAAAGCACATTAGCAGTGTAACACCACCAGCTGTTGGTCATATCATAGCTGGCTCAAAGGAAACCACACTGCATTCATGGTGCTGGAGAGRTGCAATTAAAAGAACAAATGCTCCTCCTCCCCGATAAGTCAAACACATCTATCTATATCTGATAAACTTATACTTAGTAATATCTTTGATGGGCAATAGACACGGTGTTAAGAAGAAATCAGTTCCCCAACAAAATCCCACTGCATTTGCTTAATTTCCAGTAAGTATACAAGGTAATTGAAGTCCATGTCAAGATAAATTTATCAAGGCCATATCTTGGCACACTRTATAACTGTGTCTATGAAAAGTAGTTCAAGAGCAGTGAAAAGAGTACTATTTTTAACATAGTGTAAAGATAACATAAAAAAACAATTGGTGTTGAACTTGTGGGCAGATAATGATAAGTATTTAAATAAGTGAAAAAGGAGAAATCTCCACTCTGCAATGTTCAATGAAACCTGAAGAAGCACAGAGCTTTCTCCCCGATGCCAGTCACAATTACTGACACAAATACCACCTTCCATCCCTCACTGTTCTCCTTTATAATTATCACATGGAYCTAAATGTTAGCATGTAAACACACCAACTCTGACATATTGCTTTGCTTCTTCCCCCAGGCAAACACATCTCTTTGAGGAGGAAGAATGTGTGAGTATACACAGGGAAATAGAAAGTTAACCAATAGTCTTCAATCTCACCCAAACTCATGCACATTCCACCAGAAGTGATGGYGTGGGGCTGGTGAGGTCACACAGCCCCAGCTCTGGGCTAGAACAACACAGGCAAGTGCTGATGAAGTGCTGCGATTGGATGATGAAGAGTTTGGCCTTGCCTGGAAAAAACATTCAGGATTATAAATTTGGGAACTCTCCTAGCAGTTGCAATCTAAAATGAAACAACTCCAAAACATCTGGCATTGATTAGTTGGCTTCCAGTTAATTACTCTAGCAACTAATTAATGTTCCTGGTGAGGTGATCATCAGTTGTGGGTGCCAGAGAGGTCASTGTGCCCAAAGTCATCTTGTAGCAGTTTCTGCTTGAGGGGGGTGCAGATCACAGGCACAGTTCCACACTAGAAGAAAGAAAGAAAGAAATAAAACCACTCTGGACTTTGTCAGAATCAGTACMCCAGATTTCTGTAGGATTTGATGGTGATTCACTTCTCAGTGTCACATGAGAAAAAAATATCACCATACCATAYAATTTAATTATAAAATAAAATGTCCTGAGTATCAGGTAGAAAACTACTCACCCTAAGACTATAGAGGCCCCTTTTGCAACTGCTTGAATTTACTYTCCCCTACCAACAAGTGCTTAATAMTTTTGYTGGTTATCTCCAAATAATGCAACATTTTCTAACCTATTTATTCTCTTTAGAAGGTCAAACAAGATGACAAAGAAGTGTTTCAACTTACTGGAAAAGTGGTRATTACATTTTGTTTGTTAGCAAAGCACCTTTGGTGACATGGCCYATTATRTTTTAAGAATGGTCCTGAGCTACACCTGATTTTTGCTGGTGGGAACAGCACTGGTTCACATGTAGGGCCATGCTGATCAACTCTGCTGGCAAACTAGCTGTGTTTCCAAGCATCCAAAAGCTTGAGCTAACAAACTCACCAGAAAACTGAAACCAAAAACAAAAAAAGAGGCCTGARTATGGAGACATAACACATCTCTGCCCACTTTCCCATCCTAGACTTAAATTGTKGTGGCAGTCCCTGAACAATTTCCATTTTGAAAGGACTGTACTTTTAAATTAAGACAAGAAAGCAAAACCAAATTAGACTTCTGAAGAGGTTGAGGAGCAAGGTGGAAGTTCTGTGAACAGGGAGGCAGAAAAGGGTTGTGCATATGTGGTTCCCTCACACAAACCCCAGTGAGGCAATACAGGCTGCAGTGGAGTAATTTGCCAAATGYACAAGCTGTGTTGCAGCTGCTGAGCTCAAATGACTGACCCACACCTGACTGCAAATGGGAAAATGGGTTCCTTTAGGCCCTGTTAAAACTGGAGCTCAGGGGACAGGAAGAACCATTATCCTTCATTTAYGAAGTAACTGTAAAAATCTTTATGTTATGCAGTGTAACTGTTACTCTGTGTAAGGGTTGTTTACACTAAAGGCACACCTGGCTGACAAGAGCCCATACAAAACATGAAAAAGCACAAGATCATTTAGGTTGGAATCGTTAACCCAGCACTGCCAAGTCCACCACTAAACCATGTCCCCGAGTGCCACATCCACAGATCTTTAAAAACCTCCAGGGATGGTGATGCAACTTCCCGGGATAGGCTGTTCCAATGCTTGACAACCCTTTGGGTGAAGAAATTTTCCAAAATATCTGATCTAAGCCTTCCTTGGCAAAATTCAAGCAGTGGAAAGCAAGACATGGCAAATCCTGATATGAGAGTTTCTTTGGCATGGCAATATGGAGTGAGTCCTTGGGGATGGGGGTCTGGGCTGAAACAGGACACAAGGCCCTGATATCCTGTCTCCTGTTGTCTTCAGGAAAATTGGATTTCATATCACAGATGCCCTTTTTCATCATCAATTTCTCCTTTTATCAGAAAAAACTGTGAGCCCCTGTGTTTCAGTTAAGTGCCTGATTGTGAAGGAGACAAATGGGGTTAGAGCTGGAAGCTCTTCCACTTCAGTCACTGTTAAGTGGCAACTACAARTGAAGCAGAGGAAGAACTGCTGTGAGGACCCCTTTGGGGTCAAGACAGACATGTGGGGAGTTGGTAAAAATGACATAGTTCCTATGACTTGACAGCATGTCTGAATTACAGCCTCAGACTTATTTATTGCCTACAGACTTAGAGAGTCCTTGGGAGCGCAGGATTGGTCTTGTTTTTTCTCCAAGCAGTGGCTTGACAGCAACAGGCTGAGATTAGGCTCTGGAGGAATCAACATGTAAACACTGGGAGATTAACATCCAATGAATTATAGCCTTATGGACAAGACAAACATATTTTTTGTGATTGAAATCCTGTGGACATTTGCAAGAGGAAGCAGCCACCAAGTGCTTGTCACTGCTCTGCACCATGCAGCTGTGTTTCAGTGGCAGATGGGGCACCCTGCACTGGTAATTTAACACCAGCTGAGGCCCTTGTATTTCTGGCATGTCTTTGCCTGAGTCTTTATGCAGGGTTGAACAAGGACCGTGGAGGCTGTGGTTTTCAAAGCTCAAGATATGCTCTGAAGTGCACCCAAAGCTCCTAGATTAGCAATTTTAAGGTGTGCTGGCCACACCKATTTTAACAGCAGAGTAGCCACTCCCTGTGTAACAGGTCCATTGATGTAACAGGTCATGAAATAATTAAGTGTTCACTGGGGCCACTGGTCCTAATGCATTGGCGGTGAGAGTTTTAAAATAGTATGTGTATCATCAAGATMATTGGGTGTCTGGGACCATTCCCTTCCCAGGGAAGCCGCAGGGAATCATCTCTAGACTCTGAGCAAGGCATCTTTTCTCTGTGTTGGTACTTCTAATTAATAAGAAACAGAAATAGCTCAAATTTCACCTTATAACTTTTCCATAAGGACAAGTAAGAGACAGGAAGAACTCTTTTTTGAGATTATTGCAAGAAACCAATGAATAAAATTGTGATTTATTTTTAATCACTGAAATTCTTAACACTTAAATCCCTGCTTTTTGTACACAGCCCAGAGTACACAAATGTAGTGAGCACTCCATGCAGTGCTGCAAGGATTTTGAGTATCAGAGTTCAGTGTTTGGGATAACTTGGCCATTGACTGTTGTCTGCTGCAGGCAGTTCTCTACCAAGTGCAGCTGTCCAGGAGGCACCCCCTCGGGAGAGCAGCTTTCCTGCAAAGGCAGCTGGGCAGAGCCCAGGGAGGGAGAGATTTTGGTACCTCTCTCTGACAGTCAACCTAAGGAAAGTTCTCCACACCTCTGAGCTGGATYCCTAAATGACGAATACCTGCCCATCCAAACGATGGTGCTTGGCCCAGCTCTTAAATAGCCATGGAAAAAATCACAAGGAGGTGAAAGCTGCTTTAATCTCTGGACTAGAGAAATGTGCTCCTCTGATCTGTGCTGCATGGTTTCTGAAGGGGGAAAACCATGCTGCCGTGCTAGCCTCTTGCTTAGCCACGGTGTCTCAGCTGGTTTGGGTGAGATGGATTTCGTTATTACAGATATCTCTAAAAAGCTGTCCGTCTGCACAGCCCAGCAGGGCCCTACCACCTACTTTTGCTTCCAGATTTTAAACAAGCAGAAATTAATCCTTTTCCCAAAGGAGTAGGATAGGTGGGTTTGCATGGAAGGAAGAGACCTCTGCTATTGCAGTCTCCACCTCCTGGCTGACTGAAGTCGTGGGCAGGGCAGAGCTGCTGCCAGAGCTGGTGGTACCAGGAGAGCTGTGCCAAGCAGGAGCAGAGTTCATGGAGCTAAAGATGCCCTGCCTGCAGGCTGAGGTGTGATGCTGGGGGATGCTGCTGCTTTGCTTCTGAGCTTCTGAGCCCTCAGCACTCGTGCAGGATGTCTGGCAGCACTGGGATAGTTGCTTTCCTGGTGTGTGCCCAAATATGCACTGTCAGACCCCCCTGCATATGGGGTGAGGGCCTCTTTTCTGAGAGCCATTTCTGCCTCCTGCAGAACACAGGGATTGCAATGCCCAGCTCTGATTTGTGGATGTTGTGCTGYGGGTGGGCACCCACATTCCCTACGAACCCTTGGTGCCAGAAGCCASTGCTGGAGCCAGGCTGGGTCTGCTCTGGGGGAAATTGGGCTGGGCTGGGGGTTTAGAGGAGCCAGTGAGGAGCCAATGTGAGCCAAACTGCTGCACAGTGAATTAGCGAGCACTGAGCCACAAAGGCAGTGCATGTGCAAAGCTGCAGGTTTGGGAAGTGACCTGCCCACTCTATCCCTGCATCCTGCTCTTAAATTACAAACCTGAGCTCAACAACCACAGCTGTACCTTTTTCTCTGAACAGGCACAGACTGACTTTTTCACCTCAGGCAGTTCAGGAACAGTGAAAGTGAAAAGATATAGATAAAATACTGTTAAAAATATGGAATAGGTACTCCTGGCATTTTTATAGCACTTTTTGTCCAAGAATGTGTGYGGCACAATTAAGATCAAGGGTTCAAACACCCCAGATCACAGCAGCTGCAACTGGAGTCAATCACAGTGACACCCTAGTTGCTCATACCGCGCCTTGTCTGCTGAGCCTAACTACTTTCTCTGCTGAAGGCTGGTTTGAGCCACACTTCAAAATATTTATGTTATTCTTACTGCGTAAATAAACAGCTTGAGACTCTCTCTGCAAAACCCTTCACGAGCATTGGCATTCATGAAAGAACAAACAAAACACAGACAGAGCTCRGTCCTTGGCCCATCAGCATGCTGAGCAGGCCATCCATCAGATATGCCTGTGCACTGCAGTCATTACTGAATGAGCRAAAGCATTTACAGAAAAATCCGTGACATCCAGCCCCACGGCACTGTCAGTACTCCAGTGGGTTTAGCACCTCCCGTGCTGCACCTCCCGTTTAGCAGTGATGTGTTTCAATGGCCGTGGTGGGGAAGTGTCAGGTGTCATCCCCGTTCTTTGGGGCAGACACACTGTACTCCAGAGGGCACTTCAGAAATCCGCGAGTGTCCCTTTTAAGGAAGTGCATAAAATAACTGTGGATATCTCAGTGATAAAAGGGTCCCATTCACACAAATATTCCATTCGAAGTTGTGATAAGGCGAGACTTGAGTTGTCTCTACAGAATTGTGTCTGAGTGTAGAAACCCAGCCCCGAGGCTGCTCCTCCTGTGCGAGCTCCTGCTCATGGCACACAGCGGAACAACTCTGCAGCCACCTCCCCTTCCCCTCGCAGCATCCCTGACTCGGCTTCTCCCAACGCCTCATGCTGTTTTCTCACTCATGCCCAACATCGGCAGATTAATTGACAGCCTGCTGCTATTTTTGCCTTGTAGCTTCTTTACTCAGCTGTCTCAGTCACCTGCTGCTTAGATTTTCCTCTCCCTGTGCCTGCAAACCAGCAGGCTGGAGGCTTTCAACCCTTGCTCCTGTTCACCCTCATCTTCAAGACTAGGATTCGCATTAAATTCAGTCTCTTCTTTCTCCATCCCAAACTTTCAACAACCAAGGCTTGACACATTTGTCTACTTGTATGTGTCTCTTCCAGTCTGACTGTGACAGAAAATGCCAGTTTGTAATCCTCACTCACACCCCGAGCAAAGACAGAGAGACGAGCAAACCCTCATTTCTGGAGACGCCGGCTAAGAACCTTAAACAAGCCGAGGGAAGCAAATGATCCAGCAGTCACAGGAGGTCTCAGTAACAGATGGCAGAGCAGACAAGCTCGCTCACATTTGCTTGCACAGCGAGGCCTTTTGTGACAGTCTTCAGGAGGGGCTGCTTCCCGGGAACAGCGATTTTACTGGCTGGCAGGACAGCGCTGCAGCGAGAGCAGCTCCTTTGTGCATAGATCTCTACAAMACCCACAGCTGCCTGTGAGTGGTTTTCACACTTCTAGCTTGTATTTTGAGTGGATAAACATGCTTTTGATGAAAATTTTTCATGTCAAGAAAATATAATTTGGTTGTTCCCGCAGTTGTGCTCCATGATATTTAATTCCTACGGCTCTTTTCTCACATCACACTTAAAATTAAGCTGTTTCAAAACAGAATGGTCCAAAGCAGATACTTAGTTTAAAGAATGGCTTCATATCCTCCATCAGACAAGCCATTAGTAGGACTAAGAAGTCAGTGGTCTCTACCTTTTCTTCTTTACAGAAACAAAAGAAAAGGGAACATGATTTTGCATAGGCCCTGGGCAGCACTAGCTGTTGGATGTTGAACAATAACACACAAGTTGTGTGAGTAGGAGTAAGGTGTAGGATTAGTGGTTTTCCTGTGAGGCTGTGACTGCTAGATCACCATATATCCCCGTTATAAAATATCACCTGGATTAGTAAGTAAGAATAAAATACTTCAGTAGCTCTTAAAATAGTGGTTTCTTCCAGGTGAACAGTTGGTGCCGACTCTGACCTGTGCCCTACTCACAGAGCCCCCTCTGCTGCCATTTCACTGTCCTTCCCCCTGTGCAAACACGACTGCCCTGGATTCTCCCAGCACTGTGCAGAGCACAAGGTGACCTTGTCTATGTAAAACTCATTACAGGCTCTCATTGGAAATCTCATCCTCCACCACTGTCTAAAAATGAAATTTCCTTTAATAAATGATATGTCAGCTGCAGGATAATATTCCAAGCTTTCCTTTCCACGTGCCATTGCAGCAGTGTTGTAGGCATACCCAGGGGTTTAACACTTCCAACCTAAACCCAGGCTGGTCATTTTCTTCTAATCTGGGATGCTAAAGGTTGTTTCTGTCTCATTGTGGATATATACTTGCTGTTACAATCTTGTGAAACAGTTGAGAAGTGCCATGCTGCTCTGTTAAGTGGGAAACTTCCTGGCTTATGTTACAGAAAGGAAGGTTGGAGTTAGCTCCATATTACAGAGCTCTAATTTTCCTGACTTGTTCTAATGATGATTTTTGCCTATCTGATCTATGGTAGCAGAAATTTAAAGAACAAGTATCAGCAGGTATATTTGGGTTTATAGTTTCTATTTAAAATTATACATGGTTTTATTCTATGCAAATGCAATGCATTTTTTCTAAGTTACACAATTTTACTGCTCTACAAACAAGCAATTTTAAGGTTGTCTGAAGGGCTTACTGTTCAATGACCTGTGAAKGTAAAGAAAAGGTCAGTTTGAAATGTGTGGCCACTTTTAAAAACACCCTATCTTTGGAGGCAAAGAAAAAGTAAAACCAGATCAGAAGATGATGTTAGGAAGTCCATAAAGCCTTGTTTTATTAATCATCTGATGTACAGTTTTAAGGAGAAGTTTTCACTGAAATACCTTGGTTATAAAATCCTAACTTTGAGGTCAGGTTGACTTAGTCAACAAAACCTAAGCCACTCTTTATATCTGGGTAGGAAACAGGAGCAGAACAAATTCAATGTGCATGGAGGAGCGACAGATGCCTCTTCTAGAGGACAGAGGAATTAGACCATGTGTCAGGTTTAGGTTTTAAGGCTAAGATGAAAAGGACATGACCCTTGCTACACTGTCTTGACTCAGTCCTGCRTGTGTCCCATTCAAGGTGGGATTTGGATGACATTTCAAGATACTGAAAGGCATGATTTTAGTGGTGAACAGACTTGCACCTTTCTAATCTCCCTTGAAATGAGCAGTGCACCAGTGTGTGAATGTCTTGGGGTAGTACACAGGACTCACAGGCAGAGTTTTGTGCAAGYAATTATGTGTCTAAACACTTGGATCAGCTTACATGCACAAAAGAGTGTTATAACCTTCTCTAGGGTCTTTTCCTAGGGAGAAAATAGCTTAATGGGGCGTTGTTCCGTTCCAGACACTCACTCCTGTGTGCATAGACCAAACATGGAAAATTTGACTACCAGAAGGAGACTGTGCTGGAAAATTAGGAGTCTGTGAAAACAGGGAGCTGCAATGCTTAGTGATTTGCAGCCTTTACTACAGCAGTTGCAGTGGGTGACAGCTGTAATAGATAAGAAATACAGCCCTACAAAAATTACTGCATTTTCCAGGGGTGACATGAGACATAAAGCTGATAAATAATCCTGTAGGAATCTACTGCCTGTAGTGTTTTACTGCTATTATGAAACAATATTATTCAGTAAAATTAAAAGGCARGGCTATTAGTTTACAAGGCAGTGTATTGGTATGGCTTACATTGATAATAGTCAACCCAGAAATCGCTGTATTCAAAACCATTTGAATTAACCTTTGCAATTAGTCACTTACCATGACTACCTCTAACCTAGGTGCTGMTAGCTTAACCAAGGTATTTAGGTGACCTCTGCTATTAAAAAGCTTCCAACAAAACAATAGACTTTCAGAGATAATCAAAGAGTTTACAAGCAAAGACACTTTTTTTCACAACACATGAATGGTTCATGTTAACGCAYAAATCAAAATTGAAAACCAAATCAAATAAAGGATATTTGCATAACCATGAACTTAAAAAAATAATAAATTATATTTGAACAGCCACCAGAGGCTGCTAGAGACCTAACCTTGCACCCATTGCCCTCTCCATTTAACAAGTTTGTTGGTCTCCCTTGCAGTGTTACCTGTCTCCAGCAGCCAGAAGGTCAATACTGCCTCTCTTCCCTATGTGACAACCAGATTCATAATTAACTAACCATGCTTTTCTGCAACAGCCCTTAAACAGACTTTCCCAGAACAAGAATGTGAAATGTGCATTAAATTCTGCTTTGCACAATGCCAGTTAGAACTTAGCTGTTCTAAATATGTGCAGCTGAGAAGGCACTGAAGTCCTTCAGCCATATCATTATTTTTAAATCATATGTTAAAGTGTGCGGGATATTTTACCAAGGAAATAAAATTTCTACTCCAAAGACCTTGCAGGCTCCTCAGATCTAAAAAGACACGGGTACAGTGGCTACAGGCTAAAGGACTCATTTGTTGAARGTGCATGGCAATGCTGGAAAATTTCACGTATTGCGAAACACTCTCCAGTCCTCTGCTGTGGCCCTGAAACCCTCTGACATTTGAGGCTGTGGAGCTGCTAATGCTTTTCTCACTGGGAAGGGTATTGGGGGTTGTGGCTAGAGCAGGGTAGACTTTTTTCCTCTGTCTCTCTATGCTCATTCACATTCCCTAAATCCCATACTCAAGTGGATGAAGCAATCCTCTTCTCTCAGGTTAAAGTCAAGTCACCCACACGTCAGATAAGAAGATCTAAGACAGGTCCAGGCAGCAGGACAGAGAAGGCTGTCCCAGCCCCACCAAACTCTTCTTGGTTGGTGCAAAGTTTTTATGTAGCATTAGGGCTACCAAGAACATGAATTTGGGGAATGCATGCAGAGGGTGGATGGCATCTATGTTTTTGCCATGGTGTAGAAAGAGCAATAAGGAGTGGGCTGAATTGGGGATTCTCATACCAGAAATGCTACTTCTGAGCTCAGATTGGTATTAGTGATGCAGGGGGTGGTGGTTTCTGAGAATTATCACTCTGAGCCATATGCTACTGACTTTTGTTTATCTAAGAAGTTTTATAGCTGCTAAATTTTAAGCTTCTGGTAACCATCTACATTTTTTATTGTTTCAGATACRTGCAATGATACCTCAGAGCGCTATTTTTAATGATACTTTAGAGCTTTCTTCTAAGCTCCAGAATAGTTTCTGCAGGTGTATCACAATAAAATAATGTAACTAAATAACATTAGATTCATTGAAAGTGGCATAGTCTAGGCTAGGTTTTTAGCATAGCTTTAAAGTTCTTTACTGTTGCTGTAAATGTCATGTTTTTCATCTAAACAGTTTTCTTCAGATCAATGCAGAATTGCTAAATTTGATTTTAAACAAACGGTGGCAGCACTTCCTGTTAGTCTAAACAATAAATGACAACAGCAACAATAAAGCAGCGTCTGGCAGGATGTGATACAGGTTATGTTCACATATCACCCATGTCTGTGCATCAGCATAAAACCGTCTGCTCTCCTGTTTCACTTCATAAAAGCTTAAAAAGAATTAAGTCTACCAACTGGATTTTTATTAGCTTGGCGATTGGAGTCAGAAAGCAGTAAGTGTTATTTATCTTAGGAATGGAAGAACCCAAAGAACTGCTTGATTTAAGCAGTTGAATAAATATGGGTAAGRAAAAAGGAGAAGACACATGAAGAACATAGGCAAAGTTTTACCAGCTACACCCGTGTTTGGAGAGAGACATCCTGAATAAAAGCAATGCCTAAGTTGCAGTGTTGGTATCTCCTGCTGGGTTGCCCTTGAGACCCACCGCCAGCCATTTGTCCATCCCTGGGCAGAGCATGGACTCCAGGCAGGGAGCAGAGAGCAGGTATTTCCCCAGGATGGGCCAGGTGGGGATCATTGGTTGGTAACAATCCCACTGGGTCTGCCTAAAGTGACAGTGCCTCCTCCTGCCCAAGGAAAATCAGCAATTACTGCTGCAAGGGTGTTGTCACACCAAATCTTTCAAAGCAGTTTCCACAACTTTCTCAAGCAACTGGTTCTAACTTCCACCCTTAGAAACCTTCCTTGGTGTCTCTGGGAGCACATCTTCTTGCCATTTAGGCTCATTACTTTACCTTCCCCATCTGAATACGGAGAAGAGGTGATTCCCCGCTCCTCTGAAGCTGCCTTTTACATGTATAAAGACTTCTGTCTCTCACATGATTTTTTTTTTTTCCCTCAGAGAAAACCTTTTTCGACTCTCTGGTTAATCTCTCCTCTAATCTTTTGACAACTGCTCAGAAATGTGAAGCTGAAAACCTCAAATACCTGGGCTGTGGCTGTATCAGTACCAGGAGACTCATTTCACCTGACATGCAGGCTTGATATTTTTCTCTGCATCCCAGTCAGCTGTTGCAGCAACCTGAGGTTGCAGATCAGAGAGAATTTGAGTCAAAAATCACCAAATCCTACCAGTTTGCAATCCTCCTATATGTATTTATGTAACTATTTTCTCTAAATGTAAGACTCTATATTTGTCCCTGAATCACACTTCTTCATATAAAAGTGTCAGGAACATTTTGATCTCTAAATCTTKCATTCAGTAGAGTGGCTGGTCCCCATTTAGTCCCATTAATCCTTTTTGGTATTGTCTGCAAATTTAATTTGAACACCCTGTCGAGACATCTAGAACAGTAAAGAAAATATTAAGTATTACCAGACTCCAAAGAGTCTGCTCAAAATACCCTTTCGTTTTGGCAATGGCTCATGAATAACTGGGGTTTGATTACAGTCTTCCAGCTATCTTTGCTCTCAGTCTCTTGTGGTTCCCAGTTGGATGATGAACATGTCATTCAAAACCCTGCTAGGAGCCAAGATATGACATCTTTTGCTTCCCTTCTATCGCAGTGTTTCCATGTCACATAAGGCAATTAGGATTGGCAAAAGAAAGACTTGTCAGACTAATCCATGTTTCCTTTTGCTTTTTTTTTYCCCCCMTCTAATTCTGGGTGCCTAAAAATAGGTGGCTTGATGATTTCTTTCCCTACAATTTTTCTGAAATTGAAACTAAGCTGACACCTTTGCAAGTCTGGCTCCTTTTCCCTCCTTTCAGAAGTATGGGCACTGCATTTTCCTTCTCTAAGTGTCTGGCATTCACCCATCTTTTGCAAATTCAACATGATAATTACTGATGACTTGTGAGGTTCCCACCAGCCAACTTTGGAAGGAAACCAAGGGTGAAGTTCATCATACTAAGCAGATATTAAATATAGTACTTATCTAACCATTTCTCCTGAGGGCTGAAATCTTGCCTCTTTGTCCAGCCTCATCCAATACTCATACTGGAGTCAGTTTGGGAATCAAAGATTTCTTTTCCCAATCCATCATATTAATTTTAAATATATTTACAAAAGAAAGAAAGGCAAAAAAAATCCCATCTAATGTTTTATAATGACAAAGAAGAACAAAATGAGGTGCCTGCTGCATTGTCACCTAAAAACAGAGGAAAAATTGTCCTGACAGTCACCCTTTTGTCTTTCATTGTGCCTCCTGTTCAATGCACAGGGGTCAGACTYACTCTGTTAGAAGGGAAAGAGGCACCACTGAATGAGTCACGTCTCTGCTCTCACAGGGAGCTGCTCACACTCTCACTGGGCAGTGAAGCTGTTTGGCTGCCAGCTCACTAATGCTGCCTTTTTTTTWATGAGTGTTTTTAAAATACTGACTGTCGCTTTCTAGTGTTAATCATTCAAAATCTGATTTTAAGCCTCCTCCCTGTTTCAGCTGTGACTATTTTTCACTGGAAAGCTCAAGCATCTTTCTGCACAAGGTTTATCTGCCTAACAAATTTCTATCGGTAAATATAGTTATGGAGAGTTTTTCAGAAATACAGTTTAGAAAAGGAAAAGTGTATTAAAAAATATGTTACCCATGCACAAACCCCATATATATATATATTTAGACAAAAGCCATACATGAAAGTGTCAGCCTGAAAGGATGCTGCAAGGAATACAGCACAGGCTGTTATAATGGGCAGCTCTTGCAACAGCATTTATTTAACTACACCAGAACACTTCAAATTCCCTTTCAGCACTACAGCCCCAAAGACCTAAACAAATGCTCATTTTAGCAGTGTCCTTGCTCCAAAGAGCTTTCCTTTAATTGTTGTTTAAAAACTGCAGAGAGGAATGCGAGAGGAATGCAGTCACAGAGGAAAAGCTCCCCTGAGCTTGCTGGCTGTTACAAGTGCTTCACTGTATTGTTTATTCCTCTTTTCACACATGCCTTGGGGATAGTGTGGGTCTAGATCCAGCGGAACTTTAAATCTGAAAACACTTGCAGAATCTTATTTTCCTCCTGCACTGAGTATGGGTGGTGCCTATGCTCACATCAAGCCCAGAAGYGCAAATGGACCCAGAATTACACACTGAAACAACGTGTAGCATGCAGTGTCCATGCAATAACCCTTACCACATCTGAGATGGGTTCTCACCAGTTAAAAAAGTGTTAGAACCACCACTGCATGCAGACAGAAGCTATCCTTAAAAGCTAACACTGTTTTCTTAAAAGCAACATTGAAAAATTTCAAAACCTGGAACACCCTTCCCCTCTCCAGACCATGACATTTTGCACTGAAGTGGTAACCAGCAGTCTCAGCAGGGTTGGTTGCCATTGTGTGATGTTCTACATGCATGTCTGTACATTTAAACACATACTTGCATGTACACACACACACACAAATATATGTATACACATATATATGCACAGTTGTCTCAGTTCTGAAACTGAATGGCAGAGAAAAGCAAACTGCAGAAGAGGGCACACAGAGGTGAACTCATCTGCCTGTGAGTGCAGAGCAGGTGGGTACCAGAAATAGAAATACAACTGCATCTGTAGATTACAGTTGGGTGCTCCAGGCTTTACTGCATCCTTTCTGCCTTCGGGACATGGCTGAAGTTTGTCTCTCCATACTGTCATCCGATAGAAAGTAAAGTGTCTGTAGGGAAAGATGGGAATATAAGGAAGGCTGGTGTAGACCTCTCACCCACACCTTGGAGTGACTAGAGATACACACAAACCACTAAACTGGTAAGCCCTCCCAAGCCCCCCAGTTTTCCTTTCCTAGATTTTTCCTCATCTTTACAGAGTCCATCCCACTTGCTGCTGGAAGATTTCCCAGTGCCTTTGCAGCTGCCTGGGTTAATATTCCAGGATATATCAGATAGAGAAAGGCAGGAAATTTCTCAAATCTGATTGTGCTCTAAATATGTCTGCAAATGCAGCACTACTGAGACATTGCTGGGACCTACCTACTGCCAACTCTACCATTCCCAGAAACACAAACAGTATTCKGGGATGAATGTGTGAGCTGTGTGTGCTCAAAGTCTTAGCAAATGAAAGAGCTGGTTAAAGCTGGATTTGGTTAACTTTCTATCCTTATCCCTCCTGCCAATGTAAATCATTTTTGTAGGAAATCAGGAGAAAATAAAGTATTTGCAGTTATTACTGAGAGAGAACATGGTCCAGAACTTTGTCAGCTGTCAAGGTAAGGATCCCATTTTCTAAGAAAGCAGGCTTGTTACTGTCTATTTGACACAAGAATAGTATGTGTGTTTCAGGGATAAAAACGAGGAGCCAGGAAAGGTTAGGCCCAGCACTAAAGGAAAGCACAKTTACACAACGTGCTGGAGACATTCAGGAACAGTCCAGTGTGATATAGTGGCAGGTCCTGTCGTGTTGCCAAGGACAGYGTAAGTTGTTGGTCTCCCAGGCTGGTGCTGACATAGACCAGTATTTCTCACAAGTAAATAACTTCATTGTGTAGCACAGGCAAAAACCCCAACAGCACAAAGYCACCAGTAGATATGGGCTAGACATTGCCTTTTTGTAAGTCTTCTAAACAAGGTGGGAGGCTTAAAAATAGACCTTTACTTTGTGCTTCTCTCACGTGCACTTTTTTTTTTTCTCTGCTCGTCAYGAGGTCACTTCAGTCTGCTCAAAGGAGTCTTCAGAAAGTTGCTTTTTCTGGCTTTCACAGAGTGCTAATAGGCAATGTTATAAAAACAGAACTAAGAAATCGCCACTACTTTTAGTTCAAGAACTGTAGTAAAATATATAGCTRCAAAGGACTGGGGGAAATAGCTCAAAATAAAGTATGTTCAAAGTTCTCCAACATTTTCCTTGCAGAGCTTTATGTTACATTGAAACTTACATTTGCTGCTATATTTTAAAGTTACTTAAGCTATTTCAACACCACTAGGTTGATGAGTCAGTTATATATAACAGGTATGGTGAATGGAATACTCAGTTTTAAAAGCTGCTCAATATCTAGTAAAAATTTTSAATCAAGTCTTGTTTATTAAGAAATATAACTCTATATACAGCTCTGATGTCTGGCTTGCATAATCAGGGAAATTAAAATATTTGTCGTACTTAAATATCTACATATTTCAACCTGCAGTCRTTGTATGTGTAATAGGTATAAGCATCATAAAATCACAAGACTGAGAAATGAGCCTCTTCTATAGGGATGCAAATTTGGGGCAATGACTTTGAAATCAGAGAATGTTACTTGTGAGTATCACTCTTTTTTATTTGCTATTTGTTGATAGTATTAAGATGAATGTTTTAGCTTTTCACTGAGTTTCATTACTGAACAATCCTGCCCTATATTGCTTCCCTAAATCATGGGAGAAAGAAGCACCACAGCACTTTTCTCCAGAACTGAGATAATGTGGCTATAGACCTCCAGATTTTAAGACAGGTATGAAACTCTAACCTGTGCCTGTGTGATCGGCCTCTGTAGAACACTTTCGGAATAAGCAGAGTTATTTATGGCTTCCTAAGGAAACAAGGGAATAATAGAAGAAATAGTAAAATTGCTGTGAAGCAATTTATTGACTCTTGTGAAAATAACTGGAGGTAAGAAAGGTGAGAAGATTTGAGATAATGGAGGAAGGGAATAGGAGGTGGAAATAATTTTAAGTTATGTATGCAATAGTTTCCTGGACTGTGTAATTGTCTGGAGAGAGAGAGGAATTTGTTGGATCTGATTCATATCTAGCAGCCTTTTTGTGCTTTGGTCCTGGACTAAGCAGTGATTTGAACACAACAATATTAAGCTAACATCTGCCTCCTGAACATTTACGGGTAGTATGGCTCTGGCAAAAGATAGGAGTTCCCATCAGTCCAGCATATCTAGGTATGTATGTTGCATTTATGGCTTAAAGCACTGGTATGGGGGTTTTTTACATTGTGGCACATTCAGTTTCCTTTGTAAGCTTGTTTGACTTAAATATATGAAGACAGAATCCAGCTGTTTGGCTTTGTGGTGAATACAGAATTAACTTTCTGAAAAATTGCTGATGGATGCGTTGATTTGCTTGAAAGTTAAATAAAATATTCATCCCCTTGAGTAATTCAGCACATACTGTCAGTCGACTTGTTCACTTAAACTATGTTAACAATTAAAAGGAGATGTGGATGATTCCAAACTCCTTGGAGACCAGCCCCATGAGTTTCTGTGGCTGCTGCTACACCTGAGTCCAGTTTTGTCCTTATTCTGTCAACAGGAGAGGTTCTCTTGACTTAAAAAGGCAGAAAACTCCTCACTGTGTGGATTTGCAGTCAGCATGGCTGCTGTAGGCCATTGCTCTGAGTAAACAATGGGGATTTTGGCATTTGGTTTTTTTGAGCCAGTAGGCAGTTGGATCCCTGGTAAGAGTGCCAGAGAGGGAAAGTAGCCTTAAGAATGGGTGTTTCTGCCCAAAAGCAGGGAATGCAAAACCATTGTGTACTTTGGAGGAGTTAGGATGGGAGCCTGCAGCTGGAAGATGGGAAGACAAAGAAGGAAGGCATTGAGAAGGCTGTCCAGACCCCACACCCCACAGTGGGTGGCCAAGGTCCTGCCAAAAACATCTTTGGTACCACCTGGGTGACTTTAAACACATGAGAAACGAAGGCCACATAGGAATTGAAAGCTTTGGCAGAAGTTTGTTGAGATGGAGTGGGAGCCAGGCCTGTGATGTGCTGCACAATCTTGGGGGTTATTCGGGCAGCCAAGAGTCAGTCTTGGGTTCTCTGCCTTGTCTTGAGAGAATCAGTTCCCTCATCTTGTGTCCACTACACTCTCTCAGTCCTTGGTTCTCTGGCTTTGCTTTAGGGAATAATTTCCTGAGGGTTTAATAAGAAAACCCAACAATTTTTCCTGTGTATTTGAGGCACCTCTCAATTTTGCTTGATGTGCCACTTCTTGATGAGTAAAATTGATTGGTATTTGGGAAGCAGAAGTATTATAACAAATTTGTATGGGGAACTGCTTTCATCACCACCCTAGGAAATGGGTTGGTTAATGGAGAGAAGAATGAGGTTTTTGAGTTCTGTAATGACACAATGCTCTGTTTTTGCAGCAGAGTGGTGGAATATATTTATTTTTTTACTGAAATGGGTTGGAATTGTTGTTGAAAATAATTTCTTATGCTTAAATGGACAAAATGAATGAAAGGCTCTCATGCAGAGAATGGAGACATGAAATGCTGTATTTTGCYGCTAGTCTTTGCTCTGTCTCTGTGCAATCTAACTATTCACATCTGTGCAATTCTGTAGTCCAGTCTACTGTTTTGTCAGAAATCAGCAAGTTATCTATCCATCACCATTTATTTTGGTGAAATTTTAGCTAAAAGTCTGATACCCTATGCATAGGCCAGATTTCCTAAACAGTTCTGTTTTCCTTTACCCTAAGATAACTTGGGCAGCAGGTACGTAAATTGCGTTTAAATATTTTTGTATTTGAAAAATCTTTCAGGAGAAAAATAAATTAATTGCACAATAGTTCCTTTTCCAGAGACAGTTATTTTAGGATTCATATGATCAAGATGGCCTCGCTGATGTGTATGTACTGATCAGGAAATTCACTTTCACAAGGAACATACATTTTTAGAGAAACTCCAACCAGCTTTTTCATAGCAAGTAGAAGCTACTTTCAGTTAAAAAGCATGGTATTTACGTTTGACAAAATATTTAATTACAAAACAGAACAAAAACACTATTTAGGTCATCTAATCCCTTTCTTTTTGATAAAATTTCCTTTTGTTTGTTTTATTTTTTTGCCTTTTTTCTTGCTTTTGCCTTTAGTTCCTATTTAAAAAGTAGTCTATTTCTATCCTTAAGATGTGAATTTTATTTTTCGAATTTTTTTTTTTCATTTCTTAATGGAATTGACTTGTCACTGCTGTGTTCTACAGCAAACCTTGGTCAGTTGTTTAGGCTGTGCACACTGCCATTAACACAGCAGGTAGAAGTGCTGAGAGTCTGAAGGTTTGCAATCAGGAAAATCTAAGTCACTCAATGAGTCCAGAAATAGCAGATTGCTTTGAAATACAGTAATTAATTCTGTACAATCCCACTTGTTCCATTTCTATCAAAGCTTAAGAAGTATCCTGTGTTTTCTCAGGAGTGTGTTATCTTCTGCTGAAAGTGTGGACTGAGAATGGAGTTTTGATTTAGTTTCCTGATAAGACTTTCACTCTCTAAAGATTGAATGCACAAGATTGTAAGTGTAAACTGACTCGAAATGATCTCCCAATATCATTCCAATGATATTCCACCATATTATGTTGTTAAAGGAAAATATAATAAATTTTGTATAGCCTGTCTTGTGGTCCCATTGTAAACAACAGAAGAAAGTGTGAGCATTCTTTTCTGAGTCTAAGGTCAGCAGTGGGGAAACATCCTTATGAGGGAAAGATATGGAATGGATTTATGGTAAATGTAAGGATCAATGTACAGCCCAAGGCAGGTGTTGTAAGATATCATATTTTAGTTCTTTACACTGTCACGTAAAACATTTGTACATTGTAATATAGAAACCTCAGTTTTAATCTTTGTAATTGTAGGATAATCTAGGGTAGAAAAGCCATTTAAGATCATCAGGTCCAACTGTTAGCTTAATACTGCCAAGTCTACACTAAACCATGTCCCTAAGCACCACAACCACACATCTTTTAAATACCTTCGGGGATGGCAACTCAACCACTTCCCAGGGCAGCCTGTTCCAATGCTTGACAACTCTTTTCATGAAGGAATTTTTCTTAATATCCAACCTAAACCTCCCCTGCTGTAACTTGAGGGCATTCCCCCTCGTGAATTGTTGATTGGGAAAGCAGGCCAATCCCCACCYGGCTAAAGCCTTCTTTCAGGTAGTTTTAGAGAGTGACAAGGTCTCCCCTGTGTCTGCTTGTCTCCAGGCTAAACTCCCCCAGCTCCCTCGGTCCTCAGAAAACAAGACTGGCGCCAGTGCTGAGCCCTGGGGAGCACCCCTGGTGTCCAGCCCCAGCTGGATGTGACTCCATTCCCCACYACTCTCTGGGCCTGGATGTCCAGTCAGGTTTTCACCTGGCAAGGAACACGCCTGTCCAAGCCGTGAGCAGTTGGTTTCTCCAGGAGAATGCTGTGGGAAATGGTGTCAGAGGCTTTACTAAAATTTCGGTATATGACATCCACAGCCTTTTCCTCATCCCATATGCGGGTCATCTCATCTTAGAATGACATCAGGTTGGTCAAGCAGGACCTGTTCTTCCCAAACCCTTGCTGTCTGGGCCTGATCCCCCGGTTGTCCCATACTTGCTGTGTGTGATGACACTGAAGATGATTTCTCCATGACCTTCACCAGCACCAAGGTCAGGCGGACAGGGCTGTAATTTCCTGGATCCTCCTTCAACTCTTCTTGTAGATGAGCATCACATTTGTTGAATTCCAGTCTCCTGGGACCTCCCTATTTAGCCAGGACCGCTGGTCAGTGGTGGAAAGTGGCTCAATGAGCTCTGCTACCAAGTTCCTTCAGTATCTGTGGGTGGATCCCACCTGGCCCCATAGACTTCTGTGTGTCTAAGTGGTTACTGACAGGTAACAGCGGGTTACTGACCATTTCCCCTTGGATTATGGAGGCTTCTTTCCACTCCCCATCCCTGTCTTCCAGCTCAGGGTGGCTGGGCACCCAGAGAACAACTGGTCTTACTACTAAATAGAGAGGCAAAGCAACATTAAGTACCTCATACTCATCTTTCATCACTATGTTTCCACCCACAACCAATAAAGGATGGAGATTTATAATGATGTCAGACTTTCACTTGCAAGAATCAGGGATTGGTRTCTTTGCTCTGTTGCAGAAGATTTTGTTTATCTTTTATGTGTCAGTACAAAATGAACAGTCTCTGTTTATTCKCTAAGAGAAATTTTACTCATTCATAATGACATTTTACCATTTTTCTACTGTCACACTTGGTAGACTGACATGTGCCAGCATTTGTCAAGCTCTGGGTGAAGAAAACTTTGCAGTTAAAAAGTATTGTTGCACAAAAATCTGTATGCTGCCAATATATTTAAATATCTTGGATGTGTATATATCAGACAACATGGAAACTTAGAGTCAGTTCACATCTACTTGCTGCCAGAAGTAGAACATTAACTTATAAGGAAGATAAATACTGTGCTGCATTCTCACTTGCTGTTGTGTCTCTAYAGCTTCCTGCCACAGGCTAATTTCCATGTCTTCCAGCTGAGCCATTCAGTTTCAGAGCTGTGATGGCAGAAATTAAAAATCAGCTTCCACTGCCTTTTTTGTTTACTCAGACAAACAGGCAAAACATAAAAACAAAGAGCATTTTTCCTCCTCCTAGCAAAGCACTCGAGTGCAAGCTTGCTTTACATTGACCTCAATGAGACTTAGAAATTCTTAAGAGCTTTGATTCGGGGCCTCTGTTCCTAATCCTTGTTGAATGCAAATTTCTTATTGACTGAAGTGGAGTAGGAGACAACTCTTAATCGCTTCTGAAAATATTGCAGAAATAGCTTGAAACGCTGCAGAAAGCTACTCTGCAGCTATATAATCATGAACCATTGCTTTAAAATATGACAGTGTTTTGTTTTTATAGTGGAAGCTACGGAAGCAGCTCTGTGTATTGCTCATAAAAATGGAAAATAGTTCTGAGCAGCCTTGTGTCTTTGTTCTGCTGGTTCTCTGGATTAGTTACCCCTACTTTCAGGCTTAAAAGCTTGAAGACTCTTCCAAATTAACATATTTCTTGGTATTCTCTATTCTTCGTTAACCTGATCTTTACAAAAATGCTTCTTTAAATGTATTTCAGGTATTGGTGCAATACAGTAAACACCACTTTGGCACACCCAGATCAAAAATCCAATGTTGTCAATGGAAACTTCCTATGACAGAGTGAATAAACACCTTCTATGATCCTACTGCATGTAGGAACATAACATGGCATGAACCTGCAGGGCCTGGAGCATGCATCAGTTAGCTTTGTCACCAGCACTAGTGCAGAATTGCAAACAGTGGGGTTTCTGAATTCTTAAAGCTGGAACACATTCAAGCATATGTTGAAGAATACCTGATTGAATCCCCATTTCTCTTCAAAGCAGCAGTGCAGTTTCAAAGCAAGTTCCTTGGCTATCCCCTCTTCCTACTTTGCTCTCCTGGTGTCTGGGAACGAGTCTCTTCAGAGGAAACTAAACAAATCCTGCCTCAGGTGTGCATCCCACTGCACTTCTAGTCCTCCTTTAGATATAAAGGTTTCAACCAGTGCTACTTTGGACTGCTTGGCTCATGCATGGAGAGAAGATGTTCAGTCCTGATGGCCAGACTAAACCCAGTCTGAAGTAAAATTTAGAAGACTGTGTATAGTGATGATGTAGGGTTCTCAGCACCAATATGTTCTGTTTGCTAATCCACTCCTATTAGGTTGATGATTTCTTAATATAAGCATAGCCTCAACAAGGCTTTAAGTTTGTTAAAAGCATTTCTTTTGCAAGTCTTTACCAGATATCTGTAAATTTGGGGAAAAAAAATATATGTAACTTGAAATGAGAGAGTATATACCTGATGTGAAAAAATTCACTGACAAAACAAATTAAATGTAACACAGTGAGGAAGTAACAGAGTATTAGTTTCTAATGGATATATTCATGGCATTTGCCACTGTCGTGCTCTTTTGTTTAAAAAATCCCAAACGAAACCTTGTACTAAACACATTACAATGCTCAGCAAGTCACTGAAAGTAATTACAGATAATGAATGAATCTGAGTTTGCATCTTGACCTACTTCTTAATACAAAGTAGTCTCTAGCAGTGCTGTTCTCTTAGAAGAGAGGTCTGTGGGCCTTTGGCAAGTCTTACACCACTTATGTAGAGATTCAGAAGGGGAAAGCTCATGTATTCTGTATAATCAACAGATCTGAATTTCTTGAAGGAACTTGTGCATYGCCATTCCAATAGCTTAGAAATATGTGGATTAAGTAAATGGAAAGCTTCTGATATAGATAATACCATTTCATAAGTTTGATAATTTCCTCATAGTCTCTTTACATTGAAATATAAGATAATATAAATCAAAATTCAAGTGTGAAGTTTTCTGAAGTGAGTGATATGGGAGTTGTCTGCTCTAGCTTGGATGACAAGCACTGCAGGCTTTGTGCAATCCTTCTCTCTGGCTTTGCATATGCTTCCCAGTTCTCCCTGCTGTGTTGTGCTCTCACTATCTTGGATGCATTTTGTTGAAATACTAATTCAAAAAAGGAGTTAAGCCCAGATTCTCAACTACATTCAGGGCCTAAATCACTGGAAGTTAATCCCTTAAGTAGTTGCAAGTCTGATCCATATTGCCTGCACTCCTTTTGTTTCACATTAAATTTTTTCCCATAGAAAACATGGTGAATGCAAAGCGATCAGATTGCCCAAATTCAGGGACAATCTATTTTCATTGTGATGTCTTCACATCTCGGAGAATTCATCAAGTTGTCTTTTATATACCTATTTTCTTATGATCTTGAATGCTAACGGCCCAAACTCAGCTCTAAAAAATTATTTTCATCAATCTGCTTGCTAATAAAGCTTGCAAGTTACTGTGCCTATAAAATCAATATCTAACGATGTTGTGCAATAGGACATTAAATATGGCACAACTTTAACTGTATAACACAATATAAATATACTGTTATGTGTCTGGTGCTATACCTTATTTACTCTATGGTGTCATTAGGGATGGCCTAAGGGTTGTGCAGTTCCACCAACTGTATCTCAGAAATGTGCAGCTGTGTTAGAAATTGTGTAGGTGTATGGAACATGTGTAAGCACTATTGAAATCTAATGGACAGTGCACTGTAACCTAAACTGGCAATGTTAGTAAATCAAGGGATTGCTCTTTGCCTTCTTTTCCCCTTCCCAGCTTTTGCACAAAGGGCTCCCTCCTCCTGTGTGTTTGAGTGTCGGGGTTCAGATGGAGACCTTGGGCTTTTCATGAGCTCTGGTACTATGTACATCTTCCAATGTGCAGAGGAGGAAAAAATCTTTAAGTACAAGAAAAAGGAGCACATTAGATAAGCTCAGAAATGTTAGATAAATCAGTGGTGCAGTCTTTGTTCATGCATTCTCTGCTGCTTTTCCACCTGGAAAATAATATAGCAGAATTGGAGTACATTTGTGCATGTCAAAGAAAATGAAAAATGAGTCAATGAAAACAGCCAGAGAGGAGTTTTAGATTAGGATTGATTACTTGGAAAAAAACCCAATAACAAGCCTGAAAAAATACATATAAAATGACAAATGACATGGTGAAAAGAAAGTAGGAGCTTCGCTTTTTCTTCTTTTGCTATGCAAAAAAAGGTGAAAGACTGTTAGATGAAACGCAGGAAATTTCAGCGTGATAAAGCAAACTCATCTCCATACAGTATGCAACTAGAGTGGGAAACCATTACCACAGGAAATKAAGGCCAAAGCCTCTCCTGAAGCAATCAGTAAAGGTATATAGGTATCAAGGGTATGATGATAGCATTTTAGAAAAGGATATTAATCCTCTTCTATCAGGGCATAAGACACTAGAGTGGTACCTAATAAGATTCCCACACCATTTCTGCTGCAGATTTCTTATAATTCCTTACTCAGAGTGATCCCTCGAGAATCTAAAGCCCCATGTTTTGAGGTATGACAGAAAGCCAGTCTTCTGCAATAAGTGTATTTTATTATTCTTTCATTTGGGATTTATTGTTCATGCAAATGCCTCTCATTGTTGCGGAGGTGCGGCACAGCCAGCTGCATTTCGTGGTGGGGCTGATTTGGCAGCATTTCACTGAGAAGGTGTGCTGCTCCTCTTTAACCTGCATGCTGCAGGACTGGGGGTGTTTTGCAAGATATGACTCTCCAGCTCAAAACTCGTTTCAGCTGATTATATTGAAGCCATATGCCCAAGGCTGTACATAAATGCAAACTTAGGATTTTTCTGAACATCCAAAAAACGATCTCCTGTGTTTAAATTTCTTCTCGCTTGTTCCTTCCTGTAGTGGTGCATTTGCCAGAAGATGGTAGCTTGCATTCTGTGCACTATGCCCTGAACTTTATGAGGCAGAGAACACACAAGATTTGCTGTTAATGCCACTTTAGTTTTTAAAGATAGGAAAACATTAATTACCAAAGGGACAGAATTACGCCCTCTTTGCTATGTGAGTGTCATGATCTTGGCTCCATGATTGKAAAGTTATTCACTTTTTTTTTTTTAAGTCTATCTCTGATTTAAATTTTGTGCAGTTTAACTATTTAGTATTTAAGCATATTATACAAAATTGAAGTATTACATGAGGGACACATGCAAATCTCTTGCACAAGAATCCTGTGGTTTTTCCTGTGTTTCATTCTACTATCTGTGAGCTGCTGCTTTAATGACTTGGTCTGATGCCTGTATATACAATTTGAAGTTTATATAAATAAAGAAATTAAGTTCCAGCGCACTTTTGTCTCACCTTTTCTCTGCAATACTAGTTTTAGTGAAAAGAAATTATTAGAATCTGAATTTGTAGCATGCAAGCAGAATGGGAAAAATTACTATCCTTGGTGACACAGTAAGGTCAACACCTGGTATAATAGAAAGGGTTGCTTCTAGCAAACAGTGCAGGTTTCTTAGAATACCACAGAAATATGGTTTATTGTTAAAAATTATTATAGTAACATGTATTTGCTTTCTGTAAACTTCCTGGGGGTAATCTTGGGCTATCCTCCTTCCCTTCAAAGTACTTATTCCTCATTGTTCGTAACTTGAAATGTCTGCTGCAGGAGAAAAATAATATAATCATCAAGCTACCCAGTTTCCCAATGAGCGCTGCTGGTGTATTGAGCAGTTCTGCCACTACTTCTGGTTGCTGAGGCTTCCTATAATTTCAGTTATAGCAGAAATATGAGAGTCTGCTTTTTTTCTGGAGTCTGATTGCCAAGAACACACAATGGCTGTATAGTTTTCCATCTGACAGTCAATTGCAATGCAGAAAGAGCACACACAATGGCATCAGAGGTGTGGAGTGGTGGCAATAACCTGGCAATAACAACATATTGGACAGATTTTTATTTGTAAGACTTCTGCCAGCGCAAGGTCAGAAACAAACTACCAGCAAGAAGCCTATAATATGGATGGTTATGGCTTTGAAAAAATCTGGTAAAGTGGAATGCAATTTGGTATGTGATATGTGCTGTGCAACCACTTGTTCTCCAGCAGGCTCTTTTGCTGTAAGTGGAGCATAAAATATTACATAGAATAAGGTCCTAAAAAATCTTAAGAAACCTTACCTATATAGTAACAATTTAAGATGACAGTGAAGAATACTGTTTCCCAGTGTGAAAAGAAACCCCTGTCATATACGAAAGGTAAAATGCTATATTGGAATAGATAAAGTCAAAGGGCAGAATTATAGGCATTGGCAGGTCATCTGGTGTCCACTTTTGTTTTCCTTTCTTTTTCAAGTGGTCCTGACATGATTTTTTTTCAGATACATAACAAGAAAACTTTCTGGAATCAGAAAAACACATGAAATATAAAAAACATTGTGCCAAAAAAGCAGGTTATAAAGAACACCCTAGAAACTGAGCTTTTAGAACAGACTCATTGTAAAGAAATGTATTTTAAGCATTTTCTGACAATTAGAAAACGGGTAGGTGAAGTCAAGTTCTTCATCTGGAAAAACAGAGGAGCAGCTCTTTTTACCTCAGAGTGCACATGATGTGTTCCCTTATTGGCTGTGGGGAATGATCATCTTCAGTGTTCCTTAAAAAATTCACATCTAGTTGAGTGCATATCTAGCACTTTTGCTCCTGAAGTAAGAGCTTTGTGATCTGGAAACAAGCTGGTGATCTCATCCTTCTAATAATATACTTCAAATACTAAATTATGTATCATTTCCCTCTGATTATGAATTTGAAAGCGTATGCTTCTATGTTGTATTTGTGCTTATTGTGTTACGGTCCCCTGAGTACTTTGCAAGCAAGATATAAAGTCAACTATTAATTATTAGTATTGCAATTAGAGTAATCATAATGAAACTAAATATCATGGAGAGTGCAATGTGTATTAAAAACAAAAGGAGTGACTATAGATCCAAGTTCTTATAGAGGTATGTGTTCCTAAGCTGTCTGAAAACATGTTTTCTAGAAAACAACTTCTTTTTGGTGACTGGCTGCCACTTTCAATGCATCAGGCAAATCAAGGAAGTATATACATCAGAATGAGAGTGGTTATGTTGTTAAAACATAAGCAGAACACATCATGTTTGTTCTATCCCAATATTTTGCTCTTCTAATCTCTCCTGCTCCCATCTCTTCTCATAAATGTGCAACTGACAATGTCTGAAATCTGTTCAGGATCAAAGGCTTTGAATTGTTGCATCCATAATGTTTGGGGTTTGTCTCAGTCTTTGCTTTCCTATGCTTCTAAAGTAATTTCTTGTTCTACATGGTGTAAGATGTGAAGCGCCTTCTCTTTCAGAATATAACTGGAAAGAGGCACATTTTAATTTTACAAATGCCTAAGCTTTCGTTATCTTAAAGCACACTGCTTTTAAAGGATAAAATCATTAAATATTTGAAAAACAAACAAAAAAGGAAATTGCAAAAACTAGCAACCAAATATCACAAGTTACTCTGGAAAATCCCAAATTCATCCAGAATAACCAAAGAAAATACTTACTAGTTTGAGCATGGTACTCGAGTCTCTACATATTCCCTTACTGTCTTGCCTTACAAAGATTGTTGAGATCTTTGCACAACAGTCTGGAATTGTTTGGTCTTCTGGTATAGGGGAATATTTAACTACTTATTTTATTATTTGAAAGTTAAAATACAATTCCAAATTCAATATTTTCAGAAGGTGAACACAGTCCATGAGTGCTTATCTATTTCATTAATAAATTTCCATTAAAAAAAAGAGTGGACTGTTTGACGTTCAAAAAGCAGTACTTTTGGTTGGTATGTACCTTTCTGCTCTGCTCCTCAAAGTTAAGATGCTACCACTTGCTTGCAATGCAGTGACTTCTGGATCCTTTTGTAGCTCGGAGCTCAGTGGAAAATGCGAGTTTATGCCAAAGGGAAGATCCTGCTGAGCATGACACCTGCCTCTGGGATCACACCTGCTGAACCTGTGTGCAGAAAGCTGAGAGAACTTGAAAGGGCTGGGGTGTGGAGGTGTGTGTAAAGGAAGGGAGTTGAGCCCTAGGTTACTCTTACACACAGTCTCCCACAACCAAGCAAAGGCCTTTGGTGTGTCTATTAATTTCTGAAGCAATTGAAATCTAGGAGTTAAATACCTGTTCTCGGGAATGCTGGGGTGTGGATTCCCTGCAATGTGGGTACAGATCAATATCTGACCAGATGAGAAAACCTCGGGTGCTTGCCCCAGAAAAGTAGCATTTTCTGTGTCCGAGGCCCTCGCTTCTGCCACAGAAAATTTTGTCCTGACAGGGGCAATTGTCAACCATTTTTCTTCCTTGTTCTTTCTATGCCTCTGCTTCAGCAGGAACACAAGAGGAATCACAGACCCACATCCTTGCAGGGAACGTTTCTGGAGAGTCCTTGCAGGAGGACTGGGGGTGCAGCCCTGGGTGGGGGGGACATGTGCTGGGTGGCAGACACCATGTGGCCTCTGAAGGGGAAAGAGCAAAAACATCACTGACTCTGGGGTGAGAGGGATCCCATAACATCATCATATGAGGTGCCAAAGTGTTTGGGAACTTCAAGACCTGTTTGAAGTGGTCCCCCAATGTGGCATCATGCTCTGCTTGGTGAGAAAGAAAGGTTCAATATAGTGTAGGAGTAAAAATTTCTGTATGTTTGTGAGGGTAGCAATAGAGGTGTGATTATGTCTGACTTTCATGTGGGTATTATTATTCATAATTATTATTGACAAGTCAAGTAAGGAACCATGGCAACCAAGGGCAGCTTATCGAAAGCTATTTTTGCCTGTGTTGTGATTTCCCCACCTCTTCCTTTTATTTTATTTCTCAATACATACATAACCTTTTCCAGCAAAATTGATTCCTCTGAATCAATCCTTTCTCATACCTAATAGTGCCTTGGTAACCTAATCAGCCAAGAGAAGCTTTTTCCTGCATTTTCTGCATCATAATCTGTCTGTGTTCCTAGATCATCTTCTGTGAGATACAAAAGATAAAACAAATATGAAAGGATGTTCATCTTCTGAAGATTTTGTACAGAGAAAGTGTTTTCATAGTGGCTTAATATGGTTGTCTATGCTTGTGGAGTTATTTATGAGCAGCCTGGAGAGTTTTGCTTTGATGTGTAAGAGTATTTTTGGCCTGTGAAATCTTCTAAAGTGGACATGAGAGTGTTAATGAAATAACTTGCATTAGGGAGAAAACATGAAAGTGGAATATGATTTAGTTTGCTTCTCAAATCTGTGTAAGTGATGAGCAGAAATGTCCATGCTACCTCGAGCCTGATAAGGAAATGGTGTGATAAGTGTCAGCTGTGCTCCTGAGCCCAGTGTGTTTGGGCAGAGAGGGCGGAGAGGGGGTCATGGATTAGGAGAGTCCAGCAAATAAGACCATTCAGAGACTTTTACTTACAAACACAATAGTCCAGGGAAGGGGAAGGGGGAAGGAATAAAACATTCCCTTGACTTTTGCTCTGATTAAAATTTTCTGCCGGAGTGTAAGGTTTAGATTTAGCTGGAGTGGAGACACGTGTGTAGCTCTGYGGAGCTGCACGAGTGTCTGTGCCTGAGAAATCTCTCTTCCTACAGACACACACCTTAACTGGGCACTGCCCAGTGCTCAGGCTGCGTGCTGGTGCTCCGCCCAGAACTGCACATCTGTGTGAACTGCAGATCTGCTCCAGAGTGCTTGAGAATGCCTCTGGGTGATGAGCAGAAGATAAATTGTATTTCTATTGATGTTTTCTTCCTATAAGCCAAGGGACTGCTTACAATGTACTGTCTAGGCTGGATATGAAAAGTTTTAAGCTTTCATAGTATCAGTCGATAGACAAACTCTTTGCTCAGGGAGAAAAGCTAAACTAGGGCTGAAATGGTATTTGAAGGGCAAGACAGTACAGAAAGCAGTTCCCATCAAGCGAAACAGCTTAATGTTGTCTATTTGGCCTCTCTGTTTTTGAAATGGGATATTTCTATTATTGTTCACAGATTTGAATGCATAAATATTATCTGATGATTGGGAAAGGAAATTGCTTTTGGTAGAGCAAGTGAATGGAAAAAGGTAGAGGACTACCAACTGATATAGTGGGAAAGAGGCTTTGCTGTGAATATTGAGAAGGAAATACTTTACAAAGGAAGCAAAAAAGAGCTGTATACAGACTCCTGTGTCACTGGAACCGGGCACAATGAAAGAGGGTGCTGGGAGAAACTGGACCTGTGTTCAGCCAGAAAATTGTGCATGAGTGGAAAACAGTATTCAGACCATATATGCTGCTGCATTTCAGAAGACATCAAAGGGTCAAAAGTCCATTCTGAAAGTCATATAGGCATGTTGCATGGGTTCAGTGGAAAGGTCAGACAAAAGATCAATTCTTGGAAATGCTGGAAAATAAGAAATAAAAATTATTTGAGATTAGAACTGGAAATTGATGGAAAACAAGTTCAAAAACAAAGGGAGAGTGCAGGCACAGATAAGAGCTGTGCTATGTGTAGTGAACTGAGAGAAAGTGCACGAATCAAGATTAATATTTCTGCGTATGTGCTAATGCTATTTTTTCCATGAGGTACTTAGAGGCCCGGCATGTGAACAAGTAGCATTCTGTAATTAATAAAATAAACCAAAAATAAAGAAATGCAATACTTCTGTTGGCTGTATCACTGCTTGCCTCCTTATTCTATTTTGATTTGCATAGGTTAAGCTAAATACTAGTACACTCGTGTGGTTATAGACACAGTGCCCATAGTGCAGACAGCTTAAAGCACAGTATTTTTTTTTTTCATTGCTGATGCTCACTTCAACTATTACATTAAGACTGTTTATTTAGCTCACTGCAAATTACTTCCGTAGGACCGCTGGGAAACATAGACAAGTTTACTGCTATGTTGATGGTGTGAAGGTTAAGAAATAATGACTTCAAATACAAGAAAGAACGGTTATGTTAAATATCAGGAAAATATTTCTGAATGTAAGCAAAGCAAGTATATCATATTAGAAAAGACTCAGGAGAGCTCCTCACCAGGGATTTTTTGAATATATTGGATATGTATCTGTCAAGGATAGCTAATCCTGCCCTCAGACAGAGACAGATGACTTCCAGATGTCTATTCCACTCTGTGGACAGTAAGTCCATACCTGAATATTAAATAGGAAAGGCAGGGATGTGCCCCCAAATATCCCTAGTGCACCAAGCAACTGGGGGAGGATGAAGTGAAGGGGACTGGAGGGTGAGCAGGCTCACAGCTTTCCTTGTGCTGCTTCTCTTACTGGCACTTACTGTGTCCAAGGCTTGGCATGACAGACTGCTCACATGACCCAGGAGAGCTTTTTTTGATTATGCATTCTATCATTATGTTGAAAAAAGCACACTTGTCTTCTGGAGGAGGTACAGACAAAGTGGAAGAGAAAAACATTATGTGATCATATAAATAAATACTATTTAATAATTTACAAACTGGATGTATGTGATATCATCTGAATGAATGACTTAGCAGCCTTAAGATAGTTTTTCAGCTTGTACTTTGATGGGATTTTCTAAATTTATCCATTATTTCATCTCACATAAGAAATCCTCCAAATTCTGTAAATTCTCTTGAGCTCTACAGCTATGATTATTAGTTTAACGATACAAAGTTGGTAATTTCCAATATAATCAAAGTGGATTTTCTGGACTGATCATCACCACTGGAAGCATGCATGGGTAGACTTTGGGCTCCTGTCTGCTTGCTGAACACAGAAAGAGAAAAGCCTGGATATCAGTTTGTAACTCTAAATTAAAGTCATCCAGTGTTTACACATTTCTGTGTTTCTGGTGGGATCCTGTCTTACATCTGGTTGCTGCTTTTCTTCTCTTGTCCATCTTGTTAGCTCTGGGTTACTAAATTCTCATTATTTCAACTCCCTCTGGCTCCCTGTTTTGTCTTTCTCTCTCTCACTATATCATTCCTACATGGTCTTATTAATTCTTATTCCCTCTGTGATTTTTCCTGCTCCGTTTTCCACTTATGCTCTTTCAACCTTTACATTTCCATTTGTTTCACGTGGGGAATATGTGCAAAGCCTGTTTTCCTCCTCTTTGTCCATTCATGGGCACAACGTGCTTTTGTGGTCCTTCCTAGGACTGCTAATATGATCTGCCACTACATAAAAAGGCTTGTGCCTCAGCTGGTACTTTGCAAGCAGCTGAAAAACAGGGGACACTGGGTTGGCTGTTCAGCCTATGAGAATATCATTCTTCTAGACCAAACTTCTGATTCAGTACTTGAGGAAGTACTCGAGCAAAAGTCTAGAATCTCCAAACTGGTGTTCATCTGCAGAACAGACAACATCTCTGCCATTAATGTGGCTTAGTCTCCAGAGAGCTACAGTTAGTCTAATCCAGGTATGGATTTACTGTGAAGGAAAGGATGGGTCAAAGGGGCGAAGCCCTCTTCCATTGCAGTACTACCATCAGATGTCTTTACAATGGTGGAACTGTAGCTGTGCACCATCCTTGAATTTCTTGCAAGAATAAGTTGCATTTGCCTTGGCTGTGGATGAGCATTCTCCTTCAAAGACACAGACAAAGCATGTCGGTTGTGATCACAGTGTGCAGCAGGGCTCTAGTCTGGAAGGGGGATGAAGGCCCCCCTAAAAGCAGGCAAATGAGCTACAGGATCAGGCTCTATGTCAAAAGCTGGGTGATGCACATCAAAGCAGCTTGCTGGGCTGAGCCAGCACCTCTTTTCACAAAAGTTAGGGAATGAGCATCAGTTTGTAGAAAAACTTGAGCGCTGATCCTCTGTGGTATTTCAAAAAGTGACTTAGAGCTGAATTCTTCCCTGTCTCATTAATGGTCTTGGTCCTGCGAGGAATCTTGCATTTTTTCTTGCATTCTGTCATAGCATAAAGGCAACACTTAAAGAGAATCCTTGGGGAAAGCAGTCTGCTCTTATTTCTTAAAGGTTTGTGCATTGAAACAGAAGCTGGAAAACAAGCACAAGCAATTTTAGTCTGTCATTTTAGATATTATGTCAAATGTTTATGGTCACATTTCTCAAATGCCTTTATATCATAAAGAAACAGAGTTGAGCCAGGCACTGAGAGAGAGATTAAGCTCACCTGACAACTATCATCTGGCCTCTAACTCTGCCTTTTGGGATCTGATGTAATGTAGTAAAAAGATGTATGCTGCAATTATAAAATAGCTTTCACCAGCAACAAAGTTTTAAAGAAAAATACACCTTTCTATTTATAAGCTAAACTTATTTCTTCCCCACATTTTTCATCTTATTGTGGCCTGGCGCCCTTCTTCTATGAAACTTTGTGCACCACACCTTAAGGCTTTGGAAATACCAGCACTCATTATTGAACATCTAGACTGTGGCAAAAAATATCTTTCCTCTCTTTTGAAATGGTTAACAGAACTAAAAATAATTAGCTAGACTTCCTCCTTCAAAAGATCTTAACAATTTCTTGGAAAAGTCCAGGGTTTTTTTTAATGTAATTCAAGGAAATTATGTTGTAAAACTTTCTGGTGATGAAATTTTGCACTTTCTGGATTTCTTCAGTGATGTCCTCTGCTGATTACCTGTGAGGATTGTCCCTTCAAAAGTAACAATGTAAAAATTAAGCTTTCTGATTCAGATGCAGTTTTTTCCCCGATTGCAGTGACATAGATCAACCTTTTTCATTGATTGTTTGTTTGACTCATTGGATTTGCCAAGCTAGCATTGATTAGAGAGACTGAACTTGATTTTTTTCTTACATATCGTTGCCAATATTATTTATGCAATTCAGTGAGCTCATTTAGATAAGACTGTAGAGGTGTAATATTAGAATACTCCAATATCAAGAGAACAATTGTGACTATATTTCAGACTTGAGAATGGTTTATTACTCTCTGAGGAAAGAAGGAGCACTAGTGAATGCTTGAGATCCAAACTGAAAATTCTTCTGGTTGAAATTTTTCTCCTTCCACCTCCTACTTCATGTATGGAAATCCTTGCAGCAATGGGAGAACATTTGACCTCCCATAACTATGCTGATAATGAGAAATGGAACAGCAGTGTTGAGATAAGATATTGTAAACCAAGTGCAGGTTCTCAAACTTCTCTGCCTTATTTACAGTTTGAATTTTCCTTTTGGAAATGAGGAATTTTCTATGTGCGTTGGTCTCCCACAAATCTGTCCACATCTTGAATAGTGAAAATAGAGCTTAAGAGGTATTTTAATGTGGGGTCTTCTAAGCAGTGGGGCAGTGGAAAAAAGGCAAATAACTTCAAACAGAAACAGACTCAGGTATCCTATAAACAAAGACACCTGCTTAGAAAGTAAGTGATCTTTTATGCTGCTGTCCTGCATCAGGCCTGTTCAAAGTAATGCATATTGTCTGTTAAGTTATTACCAGTCTCAGAAAGTAGTTTAGAGAGACCGAATAATCCATGGCTTAAATCTGGACAGCATTGTTGAAGAGCAGTTCACTGTCTGATTACAGCATTTGAAATGGGTTAGGAAAGTCACATTGTACTTTTATCCAGAGAATCCAATAGTAATTCAAATAGCAGAGTTAATGGCCAATAAATTAATTATGCTTAGTAGTGAATTAATAATGTAATGAAGAATTAATTCCATTTTTTAGTGAAGATCATCTTAAATGTTTCATTCCTCTTCTCATTTTGTTTCACAATGCCCCACTGTGATCAAGACTTCCTTTGCAGGCACCTGAATGAAGAGAGAGCTCCATACCTTGAGCACAGGCTTTAAGATTTAGATAAGATCTTAATCTAAGAAAATGTTAGCTCTTCTTTTTTAAGCATATTCCACATTGCAAGGCTCGTAAAAGAGATTTGTATTGTACAGTTTAATGATCTCTGGTGGGAATACTTCACAGTAGACAGGTTTTCCCTCAGGTTTTTCAGCCATGTTTAGTCTACTTTTTCCCTGACATGCTGCTTATTTCATTGTGTGCAGCATGTCAGTCTATTCTGTCTGCAGAGTGAAGACAAACTACACGGGAATCACCTGAAAGGAAAACGAGTAGAAAAAAAACCCCATTTATGTAATAAAAAAGAAATTTAAAACCAAGCTGAGACCAAGGCATGAGATCTGAGAGGAAATACTCTCCTTTCCAGCTTGGCTGTTAATGCCTAGCAGTTGGTAGTTGTTCAGGACGCTCCTTGTGTGAATCTCTGCATTTCAGCGATGTTCCCTTACATCCCTTGGACTCGTTAGGATTCTTGTAAAGTCTGAAAAAGCAAAAGAATCAGCAGCCTTTGAGCRTACTAAAGACCTTCTGGGTTGCAGAAACAGATGTCTAATGTCCTGCTTTTGAAGTTCAAGTCTACTAAATCAGGTTTAGTTAAACCCCAAGGCTCAGGTTACCATAGCATTTGTAAACAGAGGAGACAATGCAATTCTTGCCATCAGTAGATAGCCTGACTTATAAATTGCCAGGACGGACAGGTAATCCTGAAAGTGGCTTCCATTTATATATGGTTAGATGGATTTCTTTTCAGAGACATCAGTGCTCTGACAATGATCGTGTTGTTGAGGAATGCCATTGTTGTTGAGTCCCAGCCATTACACCCTGCACTCCATGGTGAGATGTCACACTGTTAACATGTCGTTAACTTATGGGGACAAGTTATACGCGTTTTTTTTTTTTCCCTCAAAGACAAAAAGAACAAAATTTTGAAGTATGCAAAATTCCTGAATTACATGATTGTCCATGACAGCTGCTGGAATCATAAAAGTTAATAACCAATGCTAAACAACCAATCTGTCAGCTTTTGGTGGAGTAAATGATAGGAAACCAGAAGTCAGCAGCCACTATAACATGTTTTTCCAGAGGTGCAACATTCTAATGTGGTGGATAAGCTGCTGGTTGTCAGCCATAAACCAGGATATCTGCTTTGTTCCTTCAGCAGAGCTTTGCACCTCCTTCATCATCTCAAACACACAGCACACAGGCAGGATGCTCTGTTGATCGTGGCAAATAGCATGTGCTCTGGATGGAAGGTGGAGTCCATCATCCCTTTCCAATTCTCCTCTGGAAAAAAGAAGTAGAATTCTGCCTTACTCTCTTTCTAGGTTCTTGACATAGTCAGAGCACATCATCCCATTGAAAATGTTTGACAAACGTTTATCCACTGAAGGTAAACAGATAATCTATTGAGAAAATTGTGTGAGCCTGCAGTAAGACCTAACAGCCTGTCCGTATATGGTGATTTTTAAATGCTTTATCCTGTCTCTCATTTTGATTTTATTTTTGATTTGCTGGATGAAAAATTTGGTCTGCAGGCCAAAAGTTTTAGAGAAAACCATACACTTTTTTTTTTAGCAGATATTTGTGAGAAAAAATAATTGGATCACTTTTTAAACTTCTTACTCTTGTCTAGTTCAGCTTGTTGGATTTAAAATTCAAATGTACCCTACAATTCTTTGTATCTTTTTTTTTAAAAGTCATCTCAGCTGGATCTTTGTGACTCACTTCTCTTGCTGTCAGGAGCACTAATCTTCATTACCTGACAACCCTGTGTATTTAGGAACTCAACTGCCTCACCCCTACCTTTCTTGCTACTACCATAATAGCGTATCTAGGTAGGGTAAAAACCACTGGGAAAACTATTTAACTATTTAGCAATTGCCCTGTTCTTTTAAAATTTCCTTCGAAGCCATCATTCTAGGTGTTGGCACTACCCATAGCCCTCTCCTGCCAGGTAGGTGCAGAGAAGGTTCCCTTCCTTCGGGACAGGTGCAAGCTCCAATGGTGTTCCCAATGGCACTTCACTGGATGGCCTTGAGGAGAGAGCTCTGCATTCGTGAGCTGCTGACTTTCTTCTTGAAGTAAACTAACTGTTACGTAATTGCACTTTATCTTCACAAGGAGTGGGGGCAAGTCCATCCCAAAATGCATTTTCCTTCTGATTAAGTGCTGTTCCTTCTGTAGACAAGGTAAATTATTGTGGCTGGGATCGCAGTTAACAGAAGCCAATTCAGATTCAGAGTTACTCCAGGGACACGTGCAGCCCTTGTCTTTTCCCAGCAGCAGAGAATCATAGCAACAGTGGATCATCTACAGGGTTAATTTTGCACAGAACCAATTTAGACAGTACAACTAAAACACTTTCCACCTGTCAGCTGAGCCAGCCTTGCCATGTCTGCCTTTAAACTTCCCCCAACTGGTGTCAATGCTCAATATCTCTGCACGCAGAATTTAGCCTTTCTTATTTCATTGACATTAAGATGTACCTTCCACATGTGTGTCTCTGCACTTTAGTTAAAAGAGAACAGCTGAAATGAAAGAAAGTAAGAAATACCCACTTAGAAAATAATATAACAATGATTTAATGTAACCCTGTGTCCTTTGCCCATGGAGCCTCTCATTATCCCTGTCTCTTTAGCTTCGGTGTTTGAGACAGAGCACTATGTTTAATTATTTACTGGTTGCTATAGTGGAGTTAAATGAACCTTTGAGACTGTCATGTGGTGGGTAGAGCTGTCGCCTCACAAATATTAAAGCAGATCTGCAGCAAGTTACAGATTCAAGAAACCTCATATTCCCATTTTCAGAAAGCAGACAAGGGGGGCGGGGGATCAAACCCTGAGAGTAAAGAAGCTCTCAGAAAGTCATCTCTTTCTCTTAGAACTGTCCCTGCTTGTTCTTTTCCTGCTCACTGCCATTTTGCACTACTTCAGTGTATAAAAATGAGTTTGCAAGCTTTCAGATGCTGCGGCTGTTAACTTACCAAATCTCTCCATATTCAGACAAGTTCAATCTATATAAAGAACACAATGATGCATAAAGCAGATACATTGCATTATGCAGCAGTCTAATTTATTTCATGAAATATATAACAAATGAGCAGATACATTTTGTTGCCACAGCCACGAACATTGTGAGCTTACAGTAATTCAGCATGACCGATGGAGTTGAAAAACATTATTTGTGAAGTGTGAGTTGATGAGTTAGCAAAGTAAGACATTCTGGGCATCCAGACGAGAATTTTATGAAATAAGGCAGAAATTATTGAAGGAGAAAAGAGATGACCAAAACAAAAGAACAAAAATGAGTATGCAAACAGAAATACTCTGTGGAGAAAAGCCAAGACTTGTCTGCACCTTAGAATTTTGTGGTATCTGTTAAGAAGCAACAAATGGATTTCATTCAGTTATTCATTCTCCTTTATAAAACTGACCACTTTATCTTTTCCTAGCTTATACAAAAGTACTTCAATAAAACATATGCTTACACCACTTTGTCAAATTATTACTTTGTGAAGAACTTGTTTAGATCAAAATATCAAAAAATCTGGACTCACATTCCGTGCCTTCCAGAGAATATTGTTGTTGTTGTGGGAGGGAGGGAATAAGGAGAGAAGGAAACCAAAAATATAAAAGAACCGTATAGATGAGACTACAGATAAGGGTCCTCATTCAAAAATATTGCCTGACAGTCAGTCATTGAGTCAACAAGGAGAGGTAGCTGTTTGCTCAAAACAGTAAAGAGATTTTCCTAGGAGTTGCACTTTTAATATTCCATCCAGAGTATTTTAAGTTCCAATTATGTCTGTGCAAGTTATGAAAAACAAACTAGGGTCTTTGTGACTGAAGATGAGCATAGAATAACCATAAAGGATGTGATTAAAGACTGACAAGTAGACTGGCACAATTCAGAGACAAATGTACAGGCAAGCAGCTGAAGCAGCTCTGCATCAGGATACAGCACTTGTGCACTGGGGACCTGTCCCAGATCCACTGAAGCTATTAAATGCAAGGATGGGAAGATGGGGGAGAACCTTGTACTACTGACCTAAGGAAAAATGAATTCATATTCTGAAATATTTTCCCTTGATAAAAATTTTCATACATATTGAGCAAAAAAAAAAGATTTCCATAGGGTTGCCGGAGGCTTGTCCAGTCACGGGGTGCTGATTTTATTTATGAGTGCCCTAATAGGTCTTATTTGCTTCTGCTTCAGTGAATAAAGCTCTGTAGGAGAGGAGGCAAATGGAAGAGAAGCACTGGTTAGGTATAACCAGAGAGCTGATAGGCAGCATCTGACATTTCCTGCTCAGCTTTTGCGCAGGTTGCAATGTGCTGTGCTGGTAGCGTGARCACGCAGACAAAACCCAGAGTTAAAATCCGTGCTGTGTAACATGCTCAGCACAATTAAAGCAGTGAATTATTGAATAAACAATATCCTTAACTCACCCTGTTGGGATGAGGTAAGCTGGAGATTCTGTAGAATGGTGCATGGCTTGAGTTCCTCCATCATCCAGAGAGCTTGTCTGTGTCAGCAGCCTGGCATAGCACAGGATGAATCAGCTCATAGCTTCTGTCAAGAGCTTCATCTTAGACATCTTAGACAAATAAGCAAATCTCAGATTTACTGGAATGGACCTACCCATAGTTTTCAAGAAATTCCAATCGGTTTTTTGCATAAAAACTGCTTCAAAGGCTTTAATAAGTGTGAGCTCAGGCAAAGGGAAACAAAGATGAAAAACTATTAAAGAAACAAGTCTGAATTTTTTCTGCTTCCAAAGTCTCAGAGTTGCCTGTGAGTGTAAATTGCACCAACGACATTAATGAATTCTGCTTTGGGAAATAACTTAATTCCTTTTCACAAGCTACAAAAGCAACTTTTACTTTTTCTGCATATATAAAATGTCTCACATTATATAAGCATAGATTTTTTTAATATTTGAACTTCCTTTAAAATAAAAAAAGCTTACAATTTTTCAGTAGTTCTGCACTGTATCCTTTATATATGACCATCAGAAACGAATGAATATTGGTATATATACAGATTTCTGGTGTATAAATTTCTTCTACATTCACAGATTTAAAATCCCTTAGGAACCATCTCACAATCTAACTGATGACATTTATGGTCATGTCTCAGAATCAGCTAAATCATTTGAGAACCATTCCTTTACCCAGCAGATGACCTTTGATTTTCAAAGTATAGAATACGCTGAATAACTCCGGTAAATGATCTGTGGATAGAAAGGGCTGTCTTGCTTCCCTGAAATCTTTGCAATATATTTGGTTCATTAAAGACATCCCAGAAACTGTAAGGAACACCAAAATGCTGAATATCTTATTTCAGCTTCAATGATAGTTACACAATACTAAGATGATAGAAGACCAAAATAGTATAAAGTAATTTAGAAGCAAAAAAACCTTTGGTCAAAAATCTAAAGTTTATATTGAATTCTCTTGCATCCCTAGGCAATTCAGATACATTTGCTACAGAAATATTTTACTTAGATTTTTTGTTTCTTGACTGTTTCCCTTAAAGTCAAGTTATTTTTAATTTCATTTATTATATTGCTGCAGATAATCAATAGATTCGATTTAGACCAGCAAGTCAGCTTTCTACAAAGAGATCTCAAGGAGAGAGTTGATTACAGCACTGGAGCCTCCTCAGGAGAACAAATCTGTAAGCAATCTAATCGCTGTCATCATTTATCAGGCAGCACTGCATTAGCTGGTATTTTTTGTGTTACAAGTGAGTAGAGCAAGAATTTTGAATGAAAGATTAAACTTTGTATAGCACAAGAAAATCAAGCTTTTTCAGCATAAACCCCCCAAATGTAGCTCTTCTCAAAGATGTATTTACGGGGATTGATTCTCCAACCTCCTGTGCATCCATTTTCCCCAGGCAGGATGAGGCATTGCGAGTGTAAAACGCTGCTGCTCCTATTTGCACACAGCTTGAGCAGAGAGAGCCTCCAGCGTGGGGCCTTCGGGTTCCTTGAGCAGCACATCGGAGATAATGAATTGCTTCCTGTATCCCGTTAGAGGAGGTGTTCCCATATTGAAAACCTTAAGGTGAAGTTGTTATTGCTGTCATATTCTGACAATGCATCCACAGGTTCCTGAAGAGCAGAGGAGTAATGAAGACAGTGAACAGCGCCCAATGGCACTTTGGCGCACTGGCACTGTGGGGCTGCTCATCTTAAACACTGCTGGGCTGGACCCAGCTGTTGTGCTGGGGTGAACAGGGAAGAGAAGTGTTTATAAAAACTGCCAAAGAACTGTAACTTCCCTCTTTTCCCGATATTGGCCATCATGTTGTGGCCATGTGGCAGGGTCCTGGACACAAAGCTGTGCTGTCCTGGCCCAGAGCAGGGGCAGTGGGGGCACACACACAGGGTCAGGGCTGTAGGACATCCTTGTGTGGTTTGACCCACTGGTGTGGAGGCAGGAATGTACTYCAGCACATCCCAGGGACTTGCCGTGGTTTCACTGAGCGGCAAAACCACCTCAGCCAGGGCCAGGCTGCCAGGCAGAGACCTCCAGGAGAACAGTTCCCTTCTGACTTCCATTAACTCAAAGTGCCCCATTCACAGGCAAATYCCCATCCTCCCTTGTTATGATGTAGTACAGCTTTTGTGAAATAGGAGGCTTGGGTTTCGGACAACTTTTCTTTGGTATTTCTGGAATAAAAGAAGACTGTGCAATCAAATGTCTTTCAAGGAGAAAAGCCAGTTAAGAGAGGGATTGTACAGTCTGTCTTAAATAATTTGATTTATGGATTGACTTCCTTCATAAATATTCACTCCTGGCTCCTTTATTTTCTTAATTTTTTTTTCCTGGCTGATCTGAGTCCAAATTTAAATACATCCAGGGTGTACAAATATGGATATCCTTCCTTTTGAAAGTATAAAAAGACAACAAATGCTSCCGTAATCCATGCTTTCTCGATATAACACTTGGTGAAGTGAATGGAATTCTCTGGCTGGAAAACAACTTCATAAATGAGAAGTCTGCTTTTTCTAAAATGTGGGACTTTTTCCCTAGTTTTAACAATTTCAACATTCTTAGGGTCATGAAATTAAGAAACCTCCTCTTACAGCAGCCAGAAGTTACAGCAAGGCAACATCCTGATAATGTCCATTGCTACAACCTCARTGCTGTGACAGAGTGCTTGTGCTTTGCTCTGTGGGGTCTTAATGAGGTCATACAGAAGACTTTGCTTCCCTGTGTTGTCTTGTGCACTGAGGCAGGGCAGATATATTGGTGTGGCTGAGTCCTGCCACAGACGAGAGCAGCAGCTCAAGGGGGTAGAGAAGGACAAAGCTATGGCTTCTTCTTCTCTGTATGACAAGAAAACTCGATGGAGTCACAGAGAAACAAGTGTGTCCTTTCAAAGGAAACTGCAAAGGATTTCTGGTCACCCTTCCATTAATGCTTTGGAGGCATAAAGTCCCCTCCATTTTTTTACAGCTGGTCTGTTTCTTTAGATTGTATGGCATGAGGAGGCAGCAGCCACCTTTTGCTCTCTTTGTGTATTGTGGAAAAGCACCTGTCTTTGGAGATCCATTGGCTTTAACATATCATACCTAGCAGTGAGGATTCCCAAATGTGAAATATTGAGGAGGCTGGACAAATTTCTCGGTCTTCAACTTCTGCAGGAAATTGTAATCTCTTCAGAATTTAGTTCAGTTTTGTTTKTTTGTTTTGGCTGTAGGTGGGGGCTTTTTACATATTTTTTTTTTCACAGTAGAGGAAATCCGACAATGATTTCACTTCAAATGATTTCTGTTTCCCAGGACTACATGATAACAGTTCGTGTATTGACTGTGCTCTAAGTTGAAGGTATTTCTTCTGAAGTTAAAAAAACAGACTGGCTTTTGGAATGGTTTGACATTTTAGACTCACCTGTTTCATTTTTTGTGTCCTTATCATAAGCACTGTGGGATCAAAATATTTCTAGAAGTTTTTGTGAAAGTGCTCATAACAAAAATGAGTTCTAACCACAGATGTTGTGAAAAAAAAAACACGTAAGAGATAATAATTAACAGATACTGCTTTTCCTGAAAGTTCCTTTTGCAGGCTAGGGCAGTGTAGTCCTCCCTACAGTGGATAAAGCAGAAGCAAAGATTTATTCAGCCAGAGCACTGGGCTATGAGATTGTAAATCTAAGGTCTATTCCCAGCCCTGTCTCAGAGTCTGACTTTGATACCCAAGGCAAGTCATAGACTCCCTGTACCCCAATACTAACCTGAAAAATGGCAGTGATAACTTGTGCAATTTTCTGCAGCCATGCTGAAGTTAAATTATATGAGATTGTAGGATACGTTTCAGATGCTTGTATAGATGGGTGGGTGAATGGAGGTAACAGGGTGGTTATCATTTTTAATTTATACGAATGTGGGGAAAGTCCCTTATTCCTCTCCAGTGAATGCACAAAGTAAAGATATTATAAATGGTTACCTTCTCTGGTCTATGAATATATACACGTGAGATACTTGTAGACTTATTTTAACTGCTTCCGACTAAAAATTAGTGAAAATACATGGGTATTGATGAATAYGTGACTACAGGAGCAAGCTGTTGTACTGATCACGTTATAATAGCCAATAACCAATTCACATGCAAAATTATCTGTTGCAAAGATGTTATTAGGGGAAAACAGGATCAGGATAAATCTTATCCTAGCATCTCCCTAAAATAATGAGTTTACAACAGCAAAATGGCACAGTTGTGATAGGCAGAAAGAGACCACTGTACTGACCATTTAATTGCATGGTAAAGTGCTTTAATTTGGCTGTGCTCAGCCTGCCAGTGATCTTATTTTGCATCATGCAGGCAGGTGTAGAAGAGACTTGTTTGCTAATTAGTGTTATGATTTGAGATGCACAGCTGTAATGAAGCGTGAAATGGCAGTCACAAGCGATATTCCTGCAGCCCTGGTACGTCAGCCCGATGAGGTGGCTGCACATTGTCAATACCAGCAGGTAGAAAGTCCCAGAAGAAAAATACTAGATCAAGTGTTTAGTGGAGGGCAATTAAAGAGACTGATAGTCCTAATTACACATGCAAGTGCAGAAACTAGGTAGGCTGTTAGTACTGTGGTGGCAAGAGTTACAGTCTATTAGGTTCCGACTGTTAAGCGTGCTGCAAAGGAAACATGTTAATTCAGAGCATCAAGGAGCATTAGAAAATCCCCACCAGATAATAGTAAAGGTGAGAACCTCACCAATCAGATCTCCTGTTGTTTGGTGAACTGCTTTATGGAAAGTACTGGTGTGAGCCCACGAGAAGCTGTGAAGCCACTGCTTCATGAACGTGTCAAGGTGACAAGGATTTTGAGGTACCAGAGTGACATGTCCAAGACAGCTGGCTGTTGCACAGGTACCTTTTTCCTGATATTCTAGTTCAGACAGGAATTTTCAAGGACTGTTTGGAATTAGATTGGATGAGTCAAATTCCRGTAGTGAGTGTGAAAAAATCCAGAGAGAACAAACCAGTCTTTTCCACCATATCCATAAAACACAGCCAAAGAGTGCTTTGTGATGCTYTTACTGCTTGCCTTGGCTACCTCATACCTTCATATCAGGCAAGACTTGACACATGCAGGCTATTCTGCACTCTGTTTCACTCATGTTTCCATGCTAAGGAAACGGGGATATACTCCRCGTGAGAGCCCAGTCTGACCATGTGCTGGTTTTAATGACCGAGTGGATGAAATCCAGAGACATGTTATCACACTAATTGGTAGCTTTAGTCAAAAACTTTATTGCAGTGCTGCTTTCAGAGCGAGAAGAGCAAACAAGCACAAAAGGGAGCACGGGGTCAGGTAGAAGAAGTGGTTACCTTGGAGTGCATCTGCATCTGTACATTTTTGTTGCTTCATAGAAGTGCATTCTGAAATCAATCTTATTCATCAAGCATATTTAACKACTTTGATGAAAAACAATCTCTGAATTTTCTAGTATTTTTCTATGCATAGACTGTAAGAGGTGCAAGACACTGAAATTTGTAGTCTGAGCCAAGAAGAAGGTCATGCTATGCAGTGAAATGAKTGTTTCTGACTTAAAAACTTCATGTTCCTTTATACTTATTCTAAATACTCCCCCCCTTTTCTGGTCTCTCTCCAGATTTTGAAATGGCTTTACCAAGTCTGATCTCTGACATGCCAGTTACTTCCTCCTGACTTTCATTTGATTCAGTTGTGCCTGATATTATCACTGTTAACCTTGTCTGCACTGAGACCCACCTGCAGCTGAAAGCCATGTCAGAGCAGTTTATTCCAGTTCATTAAAAGCCATCCTCATTTTTTCCTCTCTCCATGCCTTCAGTAATGGATAATTTCACAGTCCCTTCCAAAGATAGTGTTTCATTAGTATCTTTTATCGTATAAGGGGATCTGTTAAACTTACTGTAATCACTCATGATACATGTTATGTTTGACTTTTTTGTATGTGATCTGCATCTGGAAATAATAGGAAAAATATTACTATGTTCTTATTTTGTGAAAAGTCAGTAGGGTGGCATCGATCTGGTCTCAAAACATACCTAAACACTTTTCATAACAGGAAAATCTTTTTTAAATTTTTGATTAAAATTTGCCAATTACCACAGGAAATCACTACAGTGGTTTGGAGTGTGTTCTTCACCTCACCATCTCTCTTCTGATGACCCTGAACTTGTTGGAGTACCTCTGTCCAAGGCAAATTGCAGTGCCTAGCTATATTTTAATCACATTTCATTATAAAGGATGTTTTTTATGTCCTAGCTTTTATTTTGCTTAAAATACGTAAGATTAAAAAAATCAAACTCTGTTACATTCTTTCGTTTTTCTACTACAGTTCTTAAATCTGTGTAAATTCAAACTTAATTTTATGTATTTATTTATTTTTAAATTATATGTAGACCACTTGATTTCTGATCATAGTGACAAAGAACAAATGATTCAAGACTTGGCAATGCCCTTTGCTCAACTTTGTGAGATTTGTGTCGACCCATTTTCCCAGTCTGTCAGAGGGTCTTTCAATGGCAGGACACTCACATGTTCTGTCAAGCACTCTGCCCAATTTTGTCTGCAGAGGTACTGAAGSTGAACTCTACTCTTATCAAAGAACCATAGAATCATTTTGGTTGGAAGGGAAAAGTAGATTTAGATAGTGATAAGGAAAGATATGTTCCACTCAAGTTTGGGTCTTCTTTATGGCCTTGGCAGAAATTCTTTTAAAGGGTCTTTGTGTAGACTTTATCTGTGTTTCCATTAGTGAGCTGGTTCAGAGCAATGGTGCTGCTTAGAAATTGAACTCTTTTTCTGAGAGCAGCCTCAGCTCGGTTTCCACTGTGGTTTTGTTTCCATGTGGATTTTGTATTTTGGAGGAAAATGGACAAAAATCTTTTCAAAAAGTGCTCCAATTCTTAGTGGAGAACTTTAGATTCAAACCATGGGGAGGGTTGTGCTCTGACTGAGGTCTCTGGTGTGGGCCACTGCCTCTTTCCTTCAGAAAGTTTTCCATCACAAGTAGTTGAAATGTTTCCTTTGGAAGACGAAATCCAATTGGAAATAAACTCCCAAAACTCCCAGTGCCCCAGCTAGTGGAAGAGAGTCCTCAGCACAAACTGCTTCGATCTGTCAATCCACACATTTGCACCAAATTGCTAAATTCAGCCTAGCTGTTGTGGAGATTATAAACAAATCCCAGTAATGYAGGGAAGCCAGTGACTTAGGCCAGGGCTTATTAGAGCAGAGATGGGAAATAAAGACTGTGGAATATGTGCTCTATTTCTTTACTCAGCTCAGGAGCAACAAATAATGAAGGAACTTTTAAAAATTTAAGGGAGATTTACCAGTTTGCTAGCCTTTGATTGCTGTTTTGCTGAATTTTTCAGAAACAAGTTGATAAAAGCCACCAGACTTATTATATTTTTTTTTCCAGCCAAAGTAGAGGAATATTTTATTCAAAGATACATATCTTTATTTGATTTGTGTAAAATGAGGGAAGTTACAGTTGGTATAAAAGATCACACAACTGGGGATAATGGCTGAAAATCAAAACTGTATTTATAGACTTTCYAACTTTCCTTTTTTTTATTTTTTTCTAGATATACAGCATGGAGGGTTTGTACACTATTGTTTGTGTAGTACAGGTGTAATTAGGTGATGCATCAYTTGTGGCCGAAATCCAATCATGAATAAAGTTTTATGCATGGGAATTATTCACAAATCCAAACATTGATCTATAATCACCTAGAGAAGCAAGAAGATTGAGAGGGAATGCCAGTGGAGCTACAAGTCATGGMAATCTATTCCCTATTCCTATTTTTCATTCCCTCTACTATAAAAAGGCTATGAAATACTAATCTTTGGAGAAAAATGAAATTATTAATTTTTACTTCAATAATTTGAAAATAGAGTATATAATCTTAACATGTCATTCCACACATTTGATACCATGCATGATTTTCAATAACMTGCATTCTAATGTATGTATGTAACATGTTCATTAATTATTTTTTATATTGATAGTAACAATATTAATATTATGTACAGCTCAGGGAAATGATTTGAAGGATTTTAAAAAACCATAAATATGGAAATATTAGTCATTACTAAGTTGCCTGGGTAGGAAGGCCTTGCAACCAGGCACAGACAGGAATATTTCCTCAACCCTTACTCAGTAGTTAATTTAATTTCTCTAGTCTTAACAGTCATACCATCCTCCTCTGCATCCCATGGCATCCTTCTTTCTTGATGGAATTCTGTCCAAAACCTTAATATCCTTAGAAAATTAGAAACCACAGTTTTCAAACCCATTCATTTYAATATCTTCATGCAGGATAATAAGACTCTTAGGATAGTTAATATGTCCCTGATAAATCTTCTTGAGATGTAAAGGGTTTGTGCACTATTTTTATATGTGCTACAAAGTAAGTGGTATTAAGAAATGTCTCTTTATTTCTCTGTTTACTACAATTTTAATTTTCTCTTGTTTTGATCTGGTGTACCRTATTAACTACAATTTCCCATTTCAAACAACAGTGGATATAAATTCTTTCTCATTTACTGGTCAAATCATTGACATAAGTTTTTTTTAAACTTATTTTTGTTTATATTGCACAAGGCAGAAAAAGATGTGAAATTTTGCCAATGTATCAACTTATTTTGTTTCCTGAAAAAAAAAAAAAAGACAACATTTTAATAATTTGATCTCCAATAGAAAAACATTACTCCCAGTAGCTTAGGGCAGAATCCCAGTTACCATTGTTGACTATATCACCCTTCATTTTACCCTTCCTGAATGCTATCAGATGAACATTTTGGACACCACTACAGCTGTCTTACATTATTGCCATCCTACTATTTCTCAAACCTATCATCCTCTACCTTGGCTGTGGCACCATCCYGGGTTCTGTGTGGCCTTTGCAGAGTGACTGCATCTTTTGAACTATTCTACCCTTCTGCTTTAACTACAGCACATCTGAAAACTCATTTATTTAATGACGGTTAAGGAAACCAATTGAATTTATTGCCCCTTTCATTTAAAATATAAATGGAAGATGGGATAAAATGTTGTAGGGAAAACTTTAAAAGTGAGCATGGAAATTGCTAGGGGGAAAAGGGGGCTATGGAAGGAACAACTTAATGTACACAAACCCATGTGGGGAACAGAAGTGCAATTGGTGCTTTACACATACAACATCAGTGTGTGTTGCTGGTTAAGACCAAAGATGCAGGCAGCATCTTTGGGTAACAGGCTACTCACCATCTACAGGAGAGGTGTAGTTATTGTCCCATCTCTTTCCAACACACGAGTAAGGATGAGGTAGGAGACACAAGTGGTATTAATTTGCATTTCACCTTGCAATCACTGTAGATAGCTGAAGAGAAAAACTGATTACAAAATAGGCTAYGGGTTTAGAATGTTAATCCCTTTTATTTTCCCTCTCCATATATATGTGTAAAACATGAAGCTTCCTGCCTTCTCCCTCTGCCTCCCAATCCCATGGATTGCCCTTTTTCACTCTTACTTTGCTCAAGTTCTGGCTCACTTTGGTTTCAATTGCACTTCTGCAGATGAATAAATACAGAGAAATGTGGAGTTTTTTTGAAAATGAGTTTGGTTTCATATATTCTTTAGCGTTTCTGTTTTAACAGGCCACGATTCCTAAGAGAAGACATGCTGCTCTTCACACCCTTCACYGATTTCAGGTTAGTTACAACATCCTGACTGTAGCTTAAAATGGATAYGGTCTGCCTGTAACTCTCTTAGCAGTTCCCCTTCTGCCTTAATTTTCTATTTTAAAATATAATTTCAAAGTGTTTCAGTACTGTGAAAGAGCTGTTGTGCTCTATTATACAAGTGCCTATGTTTCAGTGACCAAGTGACACATACATGAGCGTGAGCATATACATGACGTATATGAGCAGGTGTATGTGTCAATGCACAGTGTACAAGTGCAGAATGCATATAAAAATACATTTATTATTTTTTATAAAGATACGGGAAGGTTTCAACTGTTCATATTTGTTTGGTTTTGTTTTTTTTTTTCCCTGTAAAATTTTAACAAAGAAATGAAAATCACATTTTTAATTTTCACTTACAGTGGCACTAAATATATGTTCCATATCCTTCCTCCCCAGGCTGGTTCAGCACTCCCAGGGAGGGTTGAAAGATGAGATCAATGTGCAGAGCAGTGGAGAAATGCCGTGGGAGTGGATAAATCTGCATGACCCTGGACACGTTCCAGCAGCCGCCCTGTGATGTGCTCCAGCAGCTGCTGGCAGAGCGATCCTCTGCTCCCTGAAAGTCACCTACCATAATCCTGATCCCACGGCACCACTTCATGCAGGCAGCTGCTGCATGTGTTGGACATTCAGGCAGGATATAACCAGTGCAAGTTGCCTATTCCCATGGCTGTTTGCATGGCAGGAAAAAAAATGTATGTGATCCATAGCCAGGAAGCAGAAAACTTGGAACAAGGATTGCAAAATTCAGAGCGGAAAGGATAAAAATTAAGTAGGGTAGTTTTTAAGAAACAAACAGAAAAAAAGAAAAAGTGGGAAAACAACCATAAAACATACCAAGAGCTAAGCCAACAGGCCAGAAGCAGAAAAAACACAGAAAGAGAAAAACAGTGAAAATAAAGAAGGTTGCAATTCTCTGAGCAATGGAGATACAGGAGATCTGTAGGTCAGCTAACTTTTTTAAGAGCCTCAAGTGAAGAAACAGTACAGCAAGTTTCCTTTTTTGACCCTTCTTATAGGACACTGTTCATTAATTTAAATTAAACCTCCCAAAGTAAGTACCATCCCCTGGTCTGCTGCCAGTTTGTCTCACATTAATTGGCTGTGTCGGCTGAGCAGTCTCTCTCAGGCTTTCTTCTCCTAGTATCATCTGTCAATTAGTCCCTCTCCAGATCCTAATGCAATGGGGTGAACTGCTCCCTAAAAAGCAGAAAGCATCCCTTTTACAGATTGTGTGTGGCAACCCAGCAACATGATTAATTTTGAGATCCACCAGAATATTCTTAAGAACCACATAATGGCCAAAAAAGATAATTGGTGGGACTCGCTCTCCACACCACACTTGAGTCTTTCCCCCCCCATGCTTTCAGTAAATTTAAATGTTTTCACTTAGAAGATGAAGAACAAAAGAAAGGCATTTCATCCTCACTGAAGCTGGCATTTGAAAGCATCCAGGAATATGTCTATACAAAATGACTCAGAGAAATAAATAACAGATATCTTTTAAATATTATTTTCTATGTTTTTTGGGGGGCTGTGTGTTTTGTTTTGATTTGTTTTTGTTTTGTTTTTTTTTGTTTTCTAACTGTCCAACACTGCCTGTATTGCCAGTAAGTAAGGAAAGGAAGATGGACGRGGTTGCCAAGCTACTAACTGGAAGAAACTTGAGACTCCTGAAGGGAGGAGGGAGGTGACCTTGAAGTGAAAACCTATTGCTTGTGGTGAGTGGAGCTTAACAGGGGGAAAATTCTCATGCTGTAGCAGAATATTTATGTGTCTCTCAAGGTTTATTTCTTGAAGAGTAATGTGTTTAGATAATTTACTTGTTTCTTTTTCTGATAGTCCGTAAAAATATGGTGAAACTAATAGATACTGCATTAGAAAAGTAAATAAAAAAGCTGAAAAGATGGATGATTTCCTACATTTGTGTGCCAGTTTAGTAAGCTTTTTTCTTTCTAAGAAGGTATTTAATGGGATTTCGGGACATGTGAAGAACTTGTAGGATTTGAGCTTATCATATAACATGAAAGAAATTATAAATATTACAAAAATAACTAAATTTTATGCTTTGAAGTATGAAATGCTCTGCTCAGCTGTCAATGTTCTTTTCTTTATTTTCATTTTGCACATCAATCAGCTGCATTTTTTTTTTTAAAGGAATTCTTATCTCCTTTCTCAGTATTGTTATCAACCTGCTGTGATCTCTGGACAAAGCACATGTTAGAGAAACAGGTTGGGAAATATCTTAATCATTCCTTAGCAGAAGTAGTTATGCCATGGTAAGTGGAACAAATATGGAGAGCTATAAGCTTAAGGTTTTGGAAGCATAAAAAATTTGGTTCTTTGCTTTTGTCACAATACTCAGAAAAGCAGAGGAGATATATCTTTAAGTACCACAGAAATAGAGCCTATGTTCAGGCAGTGAAGAATTGCAAAAGATGTTTTGAAGTAGTTGCACTTAATTTATGTGGCAAGAAGGATTCTGCAACAGCTGGACACAATTTTTCAGGCAAATCTTTTTACGGCAATACTTTATGTTTAAAGAATATGAAGAAAGTAGGCTAAACTAGTTTTGTCTCAAATTGGTACAAAGTTCTCTTGGAAACTCTATGGTCTGATCTGCTAAAATGAATAAACCTTGATAATTTATTTAGCAGATGAAACAGTTTAAAGTGGATTTAAAAATATCTTCTAACAGCAAAATATATTTGTTTGTTTTTATTATATATTTTTTTTTTCCTGAATCCTTCTTAATGTATCTAAGAACATAAAGAAATTACAAAAAGGCAGAAAAGCTGCAACTGCAGATTTAAGTCTTCCTATTTGTTGTGATTCATAGCAACTTTGTTTGACAGACATGCTGTACTTGTACAGTGTGATTCCTTCAGGAAACATGAGGAGCTCCACAAACCCATTTATCACGTTGGTCCAAAATGCTCACATTACAAAGAACATTCTTTATGTTCTGCCTTTTCCTAGTTATCTTAGCCAAAGACCAGCTCTGTATCATGCCATCCTGCTGACAGTATTTCTTGAGTGCCTGGTTTCACACCGTCCTAGATAATCTTCTCAAAGAAAAGAAATTATTTTCAAATGTTACTCTGGAAATTTTCCTTTTGAAGCTTTGAATGACTTTCCACTGGTATCTACCTAATACTTGTATTAAATGTCCAAGCATAAGGAATCCTCCAGGTGGAGAAGATGCTTATAGGAAATACAAGTGGAAATTGTCCCTAGAAAATTTGAAGCAGTGAAGGGTTCTCAGAGACTTCTTGTTTTGTCAGAATAAAGATTACCATCTTACTATAGACTAAAAGTTGATACTTTTAATGTTTGTTAAGAGACAGGCGGACGAGAGAACTGGTGATTTTGTATCAATGTGTTGATTTTACTGCCTGTCRTGTTATTTGGGAATATTTCTCCCCTCTCCCATTTTATTTAAAGTGGTCATTTTATATGCAGTGTTTCATGCTTCAGCTCAAGCAGTTAGACTTCTTTAGTAGTTTTCATCAATGTTGCATGTTTCCTGCAGTTTTAATTCACAGGAATGAGACTGAATCATTCTTTTGCACTGTCATTTGGTAGTGAAACAGCAGTGCAAAACATGGAGCAATTGGGTGAATGTCGTATTCTGGATTACATTTAGTTCTTTAATATTCTGCAATATTCAAGAGGTCACAGTGGATGATCACACAAGTTCTTTCTGGTCACCTTCCCCATGAGCATACCCTGTTGGGAGGTTTTGCTTCAATGAGCACCATTTTTGCTTCGTTTCACCTGTCAGAAAGTCAGGCATGTTGGTCACTGCTGGCAAAGTGCCAGCCACTCCTAAGATAACTAGGTCCAGAAAACTCACATTTTAAACACTTTAAATTATTTATTCTTCATTAGTTATGCTTTGTAAAGGGAAGGCAAAGGAACTTTGTGGATAGGTAGGAGTAATCATTGAATAAAGGCTGGCAAGAAACCCAGAAGGCAGCGTTTTTGCAATCATGCCCTTTGCCATTATTGGGCTAAGAAAGGCCAAGTTTGATAAGATTTTGTCTTACCTCTATTCCCTAGGGAAAAGAAACACTGTCAGATTAGCCCTGCTCTTATAAGGGGACCTTTTACTCAGCAAGCAGCAAATGATTCACTCCTCTAAACTGGGCCCAACTTTATGAGTACTACATGTTTGCCCTGAGAGGCTCTGTCTCTCCAAGAGCAGAAGTGAGAGAGATTCTCTTTCAGTAACTCTGCATAGTGACAGCTCCTCAAACGGTGGCCTCTTTCCCAGGCACCACCCAGGCCTCATGAGTATTCAGTTTCAGCTGCTGTTTCAGCATTCTGTTCAGCATTTCTTCCAGTTATTATTCAGTTCAGTTGAGTTCAGCATTTGCCCTTGGTTCACGACTCAAACAGTCTCTTAGGTAGTCTTACAGGATATCCTTAGATAAGTGATCTATAGAGCAACTTTATGACAAAATAGATAAGATGGATAAAAAGATAGATAGATGATAGATATGGATATTAATAGATATGCACCAACTTCCCCTGTAGAATTCTATAAATGCTTAAGGGAAACAAGAGATAATTAAATATACCATCATGTCATGTCTGATATTCCAGGAAAATATTTCAGCCAGGAACCATCTTCCTAGATCTCTTATTCAAATAAAACCCAACAAATTACAGTAAGCACACTGTCAGAAAACCTCCTTCCTCTGATATTTTAAGATGATTCCACACGATGGTAGTCAAGACAATTCCATTCGTGGAACTAAAAAACATTTATGTATTTAATATATTTTGGGATGTCTATTCTAGTTACAATGGGAAGGGCTTGATACCCCATCCAGCAGCTGCTAAAAGTGTGTTGTAAAGCTGAACCTTGAGCCTTGATGGGACTATATGTCCCACACTACAGTCAATGTCTGTCCCCTCTTCACTGGGGGTGCAATCTTAGTTCTGACCCCCAGGTCCTGGCTGGATAATTGTGTGAAATTGCTGCCCAGGAAAGCAGTGGAGAAGCATCTTTAAAACACTGTTCTGCCAGAGAGCTGCTTGGCTTGAAGCTGGAACTGAGAAGAAAACAGCTATAAAAGGGAGGTCTCATCTTTTTCATGGGATGTGTGAATGCAATGTTTGACAGCACAGAAAAAGGGAGCAAGGCTGGGTTGGGAGAACAAGTTGTGTTGTTCTTTAAGGGGAAGCTGCAGCACTCATTATTCACTTAGGAACAAACTATTTCAAATACTCCAGGACAAACTGCAGGTTTTCTTCCATTCTTTTCTATATAAAACAGCGCAAACACAAACACACTGAAGTGAGTAGAATCTGCACTCTTCAGTTAAAACACTGAATGCTTTTTGGTGTTTCAGTTTAACAAGTTTTATCCTTTATTAGTAAATTGCTTTCAATTCTTCATTAGCTTCTTTCTGTTGACTTGCAGAACAATTCTTCATAGTTAAATTGCACAAGGAGAGCCTGCCCCACTGCTTTTAGGGACAGGRTAAAATAATCTGAACAGCAGGAGCAGTGACAGTTCAATTAGCAACACAGGCAACTTCTTTGGAATGGAAACACTGCTGGAGCCAAAGAGCTCGCTGGCACTGAAATGTCTCTTGTGAGGGGGAAGTGTAGAGTCCTCGGTACAGTTTCGTAGATTAGTATGACGGACAACAAAATAAGTAACCAGGCTGGGAGGCTGAAAACACAGCACAAAGCTTTTCCACACTCTGGTTCTCTGCTGAAAGATTTTTCTCAACAAGAAAAGCAAGATTTTTTTAGGCAATGTACGTACCATTTGCAGCTTTCAGTACATTCATTACAGAAAGCCTGCTTTTTTGTTAGCTTTTCAGATAAGTTTTTCTTTTAAACCTGTGTTCCTGTAGAACTGCTCTTATGTTTTCTGTTTTTTGTTTTCCTTTTTAAGAGTAGCTGAGTTTCTTGGTTTCTTTTATTCTGTTGTTGTTTCCCTCATTCCTGTATGTAGAATGAACGAACTTTCTGGAGCAACTTCTCAGTAACACATCTCCTTCAGAGATTTTACTTAAGGATTAAATACATTTTCAAAATATCTTTTCATTTTGGGGAAATACGGTTATGAACACCAGTCTCATGAAATAGAATTTATGTGCAGTAATCTGCCTAAATACTCCCAAACTCTATCTCTTCCATAATTAATATGTTGCCATTTTAGGAGGAAGGAAGGACTGTGACTGTCAGTAAAAACAATCTAAGTTCTATTCCCAGCTCCTACTTCAGATTCTCATTGTATGTCAGTCTTTCTGCCTCTATTTTCTAAGTGAATTATTAAATAATGTCTAAATTTTCTGTTATTGGAAGGTAAAGTTCTTCACTTCTAAAAAAAATTTTTTGTTATCTGCTCTGTATAGCTATTAGTAACAATGAAGAGTTTTCAAACATTATATTTCCTCTGGAAAGGATAAACTTCCATGAAAATTCAGTTCCTTCAGGTCCTCTTCTGAATTCTGTGTTCAGTTCTGAAACAAAGGTCTAAATGTGTCCTACCCCAGAATGATTTCAAACAGGAATTCCATCTGCAGATATTCTGCAGATCGTGGCATTTGCTTCCATGGGAAGGAGCATGTTGGTTGGGAACGTGAATGCACAAAGTGGTTGTTTTGGAACAGTTAGGAGTGTTAATTGTTCACAAGCTGAGACCTTAAAACCATCTAATAAAACATTTTTACAAATGCTAATTATTCTTTACTCTAGTTGACTGTATTCACCTTTCAGCAATAGATCTAATTCTGCCAAATAAATTACCAAATAAGTGATGATGATCTACATCTATTTGTTAGAATATTATCTAAGACAGCRAAATCATATTTGAGAGAGAACAGTGGGCTTTTTTTATTAAGACTTTACTAAAAGGGATGTGAGCTAGGCAGAAAATGAAGGTCTAGAGATGATATGTACTGCAGAAATCCACTTTTACTACTAAGTGTTTTGTTTCCGAAAATTACTCACAGACAAGATTTGTCTATACCTCACTGCAAGCTGGAACACTGAATACAGTATAAAGTATAGAATTGAATTATGATTGATTCTTTCCATACAGGATACCATTTAACATAGCAAATTTTACAGTTTGAACTTGCTAGAATAAAATATCTACACTTGGCAAAAAGAAATTTCAACTACCTTAATTTCCAGAAGTATTTTCAAAAATTATTGAAGTTCCTCAGAGAAATATTTGTTGTAATTGTGAGTACTGTTGATCTATTCTATTCTATTGATTACTGCTTTACTGCATTTGATGGGCTTTTGGGCTGCTATGGGTTTTCAAAAAATCTAGAAGAAAATGACAATTTATTTCACCTGGAAGAGGTTCTGTTTGTTATTTGTAATTACGGGACTAAAGTGCATGGACTTTTTGAGATGATCAATACTTTGAAAACTCTGTGCTCTTTTATCACCAGTGCTGAGACTCATGAAAAATTAATACTTTTTATCAGCACCTGAACCAAATCAATATTTAAGGTAATTAATCCTTTTTATTTGACAGATCATTTTATTACATAGGTAAAATTTGGGGGCTACGTGGGTTGTAAGAGCTTATTTTTGGTGAACTGAGAATTGCAGATAATAACAGTGCTTGTGTGGAAGGGATTCAGATTACACTTGTGCTCTAGGATGGATTGAATTGGGAAGTCCAAAGTAACCCCATGTGACTTAATTCCCTGTGAGAGGGCACAGCTATCTCAAACAGATCCTATTTGTGATATAAAAAAAGTATTGTTTACAGATACATATTTATCAGGAAAGCAGCACTCCATCCATTCAAAGAATGTGATTAGGAGAAATAAAAAAAAAAAATCTGTGGCTAAACACTGGATCCTAGAAGCAGGAATTTTGGGGTTGGGCCCTGCTTGTAGACTTAATGTTTTATTTCTTCCTCTAGAGAATGGTGATATGAAAACTTCTTGTCACACATTTCAGTAACAGATCAGAGCTTAGCACTGTAAGGCTTTCATCTGTGTTAGGTCTTACAGGCATTATTAAAATAACACTTGGTTTTAGCTGTATTTCCTATCCTTGGAAGAGATCAAATGGTTTGCTATGCGTCTGTCACTTACAAAGAGCTATTTTGAAAGTAAACTAGAGTGTGGGAAAATCTGCCTCGTGTTCCACAGCGCAGATTCCAGCAAGTTTGGTCAAGAGCCACTCTTAAAGTTCTCCTCAAAATGAAGTGCAGATATTCCCACAGTGCTGAGGAATCCTACATACATGGAGAACATAGCCAGATACCTACATCATATTTGCCTTACATATGCTGTCTCCAGCCTGTAGTAGGAGCTCGGTGGAGTTTAATTGTTGTCTTACTTTTGTTTTGTTTAGTCTTTTAGGACCAGGGATGTAGTGACAGCACTGTCTTTGTACAAAACTACAAATTTATATGTGGTCTGAAGCAATGATCTTGACAGTGATGGCAAAAAATCCTTGTGCATTTAAAACTGGAGATAGAGGAGAGAGAGGACGTCTTGTGTCAAGAATTAGTGAAACAAAAACAGATGCAAGAAATAGGAAATAAAATGACAAAGCTGCGGTTTTAATACACCAGTGAGACCTGTGACTTGACTTAAAAGCTCAAATGCAAGCACTGAGTCAGAGGCTGCTTAATTCTAAAAGGGATTTTAAGGTAAAGGCAAGAGGGAATTACATTAATAGACTCATTCCTTTTAAATACATGAACAGAAGATGTTATGGTGAGGTGCACATATGGCGCATATCTTAGCAGTCCGTAGTAATCTAGGATGTTTCCACTTAAGAATTTTGTTGTGTGGACAAAGAAAACCCATTTTCTTCAGTGACAAAGAAGAATCACTTTCATCATGCAAGGATATTGCAATTTGGTTTTAATGTGTAAGTGCCCCTTAATTTTAATTTCTCTACACCAAAGCAAGATTCCTAGTGAGTCAGGGCAGCAAGGGATGTGTTTCAGCAGACTTGAGATCTGCTCTAAGTACTGCCAGAGGCTTGTTAAATGCCTTTAGAGAAATCACCTTGCAGTCTTATGTTTGAGTTGGGGCTGAGAAATTCTGTATGATGCAAGTAATGTTATATTAACACACATTCTGGTCCAAACAGGGTGACAAAATTAAGTTTTGGATATATTTTATAGGCCTGTTTTCTGTCTTAACAGACAATTTTAATACTGACAGAGCAAAAAATTAAGACTTTCCAAGCAAAACCAAGTGATCATAATGTCACTATACATTAACAAAGATGTCCATTACTTTAACATTAATATAAGGGAAAGGTTGTTCGTATAATCCAATGCTTAATTTATTTGGCAGGTTTTGCATTTTGAAAATACTAAAAAATATTAATTATTCCAAATTAAAAATGGAGTATTTGCTAAGGACCACAGAGATGAAGAATTATATTCTTCAAATAAAACCCTCAGTAGCTGGTTTATTTTAATTCTTTTATAAGCTATGGAATATATTTCTAGAGAAAACAGATGCTGAATATAACCAATAAGTACAGAAAAGRCTATATAATATATAGAAATAAAGTATAAAAAAATCATAATTTTAGCAAGTGGTAAACCTCAGTCCAGATTCAGCAATTATCAGAAGGTCACAGCGAAAGTGAAAATGAAAGGATAGTGCTGTGTTTACTTTTTAAAGGTATTTTTTATAGGTAACATTATTAGTTCTCATTTATGCTTCCATTATTTTTCATTGCTATGTAATTTCCTCCTGAAATTTCCATTTCCTCTAATCATTACAAACATGTCTGTGTTTCAGTTCCATAAAGCAGTCTGTATATCCCTATTTCTCCGTGAGTCAATGTGTTAACTGTGCCTTTCCCTCCCGCTGTACTCAGCCATGGACTGCACAGTAGCACCTATTCATGTCAGCAGGGTTCAGGTACTATTTGGGCTTAGGAAGGCACTGACAGTAAAAATCACCATTAGTGGTTCCCAATGGTACTACAATAATTATTAAAGGGTTGCACTGGGAAATCGGGCAACTCTTGCTCTGTTTTRTGCTATGAAAGTGTGGAAAAGATGGCAATGATGCCAAGAGGATGCGAAAGAAAATGTTCTATGAACAGATTTTTGAAGAAGTTGCACTAATTATGATTGTGCTGCACAAACACAGGGTTTCAGGATTCCAGGCAAAGATTTTCAAAACTAGATGTATGACTCACCATGCCTCATCTTACATCCAAAATCACTGCTAATCTTGGAATAATAGCTGCTAATCCAGCTAGTAAAGAATCTTGGTTATAACAAGCCATAGATTTTTTACTCAAATCCATCTGAAAATGCCTGCTCTCTATTTACAAGAATCCAGTAGTCTTTATTCACTTTAGTTCCTCATTCTCCTACAACTTCCTATTTCTGGAAGGATTCCAAGAGTCAAAAAAAATACTACAGATTTATTTAAAACCCATTTTCCAAAATGTGATGCAGTAATAGAAGGAGTTTAATGAGGAACATCATTATGTGTTCAACAGAAAGCTTTCTCACTGATCTTGTCACAAAAAAAAAGAATCTTCCCCTCATTACTGATGTCTTTCTGACTCAGCCAGGCTTTCATGTAAAAATAACACTAAGCTCACAAACTTGTGGTGGAATGGCTGCTATATTAGACACAGTTTTATTACCACTTACCAGTTATTTTTAGAAACCACAGATCAGCTTTTAACATGAGTGGCAGTGTAGCAAAGAGAAAAAATTGTTCATAGCTGGAATTTCTCTGAGGACATAGAGAAGTATCAACACTCAGGGGAGATGGAAACAAAGGCTTCAAAAGACAACTAGGCATTAACCAAGGAGTATGTAAAACATCTCCATTGATTTTCTGAATGAATCTTGTCAATTTGACATTATTTTAATTTTTAAAGTGCTGATCAAGAGATTTCTTGATGTAAAAACCTGCAAAAACTCTGTCACTTGCTGAGGACCATGACATGCCAATACAGTGATATCTATGCTTGTCACTGCACACTTCTGAGTATGTGTTTAAAAAAAACCGAAATGATAATTTGTTTCTGAAAATTTTGAATCTTGCTTCAACCAAAGTGCTGTGGTTTTGTACACAGAGACCTTGCTGTGCCGTGTTAGACACAGCGAAAGTCAAAAGAAGGTAACATGCATGCTATGAACTCCTGTGGAAACGCTTCTATTATATTGCACTCCTAAGATCTTTTCAGGATGCCATCAAGCTAACTCCCTGAGAAAAAGAACAGTCAAGAAAGGAACACTCTCAGTGTTTGCACATATCTAATGGAGAAGTGTAGTTGTTGGTGCTATGAGGTCAAAGAGAGGGAATTGCTTTGTCTGGCAGGGATGAAAATATTGCAAGTACTTCTAAGGAGAAGTAAATTAAAACCATAATTAAATAAAAATAAAAATGTTAGAGATTCTTTAGATGTCAGAGACAGAATCTTGTAAATTAGCCATTGGTCAGTACAGTTGGTGGTATTCACAAAATAAATGAGCACATTCTAAACCAAAATACTAAAGACTGAATGCTAATTCATAAACTCTATTTCTGAGTATAATGTTTTTTTGTAGTTTTTATGGTTTACTCAACATACGGCTGTTTGAAAATTTAACTTCTATTGTTTTCTCTCTCTCTGTGAAAAAGAAGTATCATCATTTCTTTAACCAGAAAATTTTAAATTTCTTAGCTTGCATATTTAGAATTTATTTCATTTTTTGTGCTTGATGTTATGTTCCTAGCTCAGGCTTTAATCCAGAGTAAAAGATGTCTATCTGAGGGCTTTCTGAGCTCCTACAAATTTTAGCAACATAGGTTGAATATTTTCTGAAGAAAATACATTATTATAATTTTGGTTTTTAATGATGGATTTGAGTACCCGAATAAAGGCAAGGTTGTCAAATTATCTCGAAGAAATAAACTAATGTAAATGCTGTACTAATCACCGTATTGTTATATTAACAATCAAGAACTAAAGAAACCCCCAAAACCCAGATGCACTCATTCTTGAGAAAATTACTTTAAATGCATAAAAATAGTAGCTGCTGTGCAGCAATTATTCAATACCTTAGTCAACAGGCATTTAACTATAGCATTCTAAGTTAAGAGCCTGACTAACTCAAACAGTGCCACGTAAAACAAAAAAAAAAACAAACCAACAAAGAAATTGTCCCTTGCCTTTATGTATTGTTGATGTAAATTTGGATTATGTTTGGGATGATATATTGACTGGTTGATGGAATTTGAACATCTATGGATACAGCAAACAAATATTAACCCCTGTCTCTTCTCCATTTTCATTCTTAGAGATTAAATATATAATGCAAAAATTTTAACCCACCAAACCTCCTAATTCAATGTTGCCACAATAGCAATGCTTACTCTAATAACTATCTGTTTCTGTGAACAAATTGCCCCAATGCACAAGCCATCTCCTTCCTAGTATTTTTCCTAGCCTTGATTTTCCTATTTTAGTGTTACCAATACAGTTCTCAGCCATTTCAGACATCTTCTGTCATTCTCACCCTCAGCTGTTTAGACACGACTTCATATCAACTTTTCCTTCCTGACACCGATCCTTATCTTAATTGATAGCATGTTTTCACATATACCATATCCCCATGGGTTGTGATTACTTTTCTTGGCTGACAGGTATGTCAAAAAGGAGCTGAGTCTGGAGTGTGAAAGAGACAGATGTGCTTAGAGTGGCACAGGAAGAAGAAGCAGAAAGAGAGACACTACAGAGAGAAGAGACTTGTGAAGCAGGGAGTTCAAGTAAAGACAAGGAGAAGCTGAATGGAACAAAAGGTGGTGCTGGCTTCTGAGAGTACATGAAGATAGAAGAGGGCAGCCTGACTTGGTTTCCTGTTGATACCAGTTACAACAGCATGCAACTGAATTAATGGGTGACTTTCTTCATTTATTTAAATGCAAATGTCAGTTATACTCCTCATATAAAGTTCACTTGGATGTACCTCAGAATAGTTGGACATCTGCGTTGAAAGCCCCTTTACCAAGACTGAAAGTCGTGTAATTAGGTTGGTGAACAAGAATTAGAAATCAGTCAGAAGGTTTCTCGCTGCCTTCAAACCAGAGAATATCAAACCCCTGTTTATGTTGTTTTAAAATGAAGGGCRTGTTAAGAAAGAAATGCAAAATGGAGGACTCAATTTTCAAGGGCATGTGTGAGCTCAGCTTTCATGGAAGTTATGAGCACGTGGAAATGAAAACCTTGATGCCTGTGGATCCAGTGACACAAGTTTCTAGCATAGACACTATTATTCTTCCTTGGGAACCTTCTGTAAATGTGACTGCTAGGACCAAGGACTCAGATTTGTTGGATTTTTTAAAACTTAAATCCCTTTAAGACCTTATCTGCTCATCTAAAAATGTCAACAATCTCTATTTCCTATCGGTATTAACTTGAAAACTGAATTGGTCTCTGACAAGGAACAGAGAAAGCCTTTATGTAAGAGATCATTCTGTACCTGATTTTGTGATGTTCTGGTGACTCTGATGATAACCAGGTGGCCCTCCGTGAACATGTGCGTTGGACTGGATGACCCCCCAAGGCCTAACCTCAACCATTTGTGATTCGGAGACACAATAGCAAAAATGTAATCCGTGGTGGCAAGGAGAGGGGTCTGTTCTCTGTTTGGGTCATTGTTTAGGCCCTGTTGTTGGAGGCATCCCGGGAAGATCACTGAATTCAGCACCTGTCTGTATGAGCACAGAGGAGTTCTCAGAAACAGTTCCTTGGCCTGAACTCTTACCCATGGTGAGGACAAAAATTGTGAGTTGGGAATTTGCTTCTTTTTTTGTTAAAGTTCTTAGTAGGAAATAAAGGAATTCATGCACACAATATTCAAAGAAAAAGAATTAATAGGCATGCAAACCAGATGTCCTACAGAAGTATTTGTTACTATTAAGTAGCCAATGCTGGGATGTAGTTATGGTTACCAAATAGCTGAAGATAAGCAGGGAGGATGATATATACTGTTTCTTTTGTACCCTAAGGGAAAATGACAGAACATAAACATTTTACAAAACTTTTCAGTCCTGCTTATATAAGTTGCCTGAAATTTAAAAAGCTCAAGAACTAATTAATTTTCTGTACTCCTTTACTTTTCAAATTGGGAARCTCTCTGCTAATATAAGCAGTTTTGAAACTGTGTAAATTACTTTATAACTTTCAAGAGTAGTAACTCAGGAGTAGCTAAAAGATCTGGTACAATGTGACTAATTAAAATTAAACAGTAAAAATCAAAAAATCTAACTTTCATAATTTTGCATCAGAACTAACAGAATGACCTCAAATTCCATTTCAAGTTCACCATGTCACATTTCAAGAGTAGTCTTAACATCTGCCAAAACTTTCATAAGATCAGACACTTCTGTAAGAGTAATTGCACATTCTCTGCATATTGATAAGTAAAACTATATATACTTATACTATACATAAACATCATGTAACGAGTCATACTAAATACTGTGCTTTCTTTATGCTTAGTGGGTTTTTTTTTGTAGCAGGAGAGTCTTCATAAACAAAGGGGCTGACATTTAAAAATGCTAGGCCAGACCCACCAACCTACAGAATGCATAGGATTCATGACACCACTATTTCTCAGCTCTCCTAGTTTTTCCCCTCAAACATTGTTCTCTAATAGATGATCTTCTTCTTGTAAAAATTCACTGAAAAGAAATTTTATGTAACCTGTATCCAAYACCATTTAATCCCAATAAAAATCTAGAGAAACTCTTGACATTTTTTACTCTTTGGATTTATAGGAAGCCTTTTTCCACCTGCCRTCAAACATCTATATATGTCAACGTTATCAGGTACAAAATATTTATTCAATTCATTTTCCTGAATAGTCTCACCATAACTGCCTTTGTTTCTGTTGCAGAAAGAGTCTGGTTGAGGATGGTTTTCTCTGTGATGTATCACATAATGTCAGGTAACTTCAACAGGCRCTGACACTGTGGGGGATTAAATTAGTAGTGATATGTTCATGTAGTTTGAGGATCTGTGGCAGTGTCAGCGCTCCCTTTGACATCAGTGGCAGAACAAACCTAACCTCGAGGACAAAAGAGGCTGTTCTCAGGCTCAGAGTTAGCATTAATGCCACTTCTCTCCCTCAGAACTGCCTGCACCACTGTATAATCAGTTTATAAAGACACAGCAGCCTGTTTAATCACACCCAGTGTCAATGCTGGCATTTGACTTGATCAYGTAGATCCCCAAAAGATTAGAGCTTGTTTTGTTCATGGCAGGATTTCAATGCACAGACAGCTCTATAAATATTCCCACAAAGCTAAACAAGCTGCTGTGCRCTTTCAGGTGGTGCAACGTGATGTCACAGCACTTAAGACACGAAAAGCAGGGATTGCGAGGGAGGAATAAAGGAAATTATTTCAGGAAAAATCCAAACCTGCAGTTTTAAAAGTAACAGTAAACCTGAGGGGGCAGGAAAGATGATCTTTTCAAAAGGATGGATTGAGCCAGCTCATGGGAATTCTATTGAGAGAGTTAATTATTACACATTCTGCTACTCAGAGTCAAACTGAAAGTCTTTGCACTTTTTTTTTTATCCCTATTACCTTCCTCAAAGACTTTTAGTGAGTTCTTCAACAGGCAAACAAAGAGAACAGACACTTAATTTCTTTTTCTTTATGAAAGAGTGTAGTATTACTGGGATGCAAAAAATAATTTCAGTATGATTATGTGTTCTAGAATACACAGGTATCCATTTACCCAGTTATATTTTTACACCCATCTTTCAATAATATTTCAATTGTTTGTAAGCACTTTAAAAGTATCAGAAGTCTACACGACCAGTAAAGAACATTATAATTCTAGAAATGCAAATTCTGCAATCATTTGATTGACTTTCTTAGAAGCAAAAAGATGAATAACAAAAAAGAATTTWAAAAAATCTTATCATCTGTGGACTTTTTTGCATTTCCGAAATTTCTGTTTTCCTCTAAATTCTTCACAGTTTTTCTGGAAATATTTCTACTTCAAAGTACTTAATAGAACTAATATTCATATGCATTTGTTCACGTAGGAACTGCAAAAAAAAGAATGCACATATAAACACAGATAAACATGCCTGCCAAATACACRCTTATGCCAGTAATTACTGTTGTCTTGAAGAGCATATTCATATATTGTATGAACATCAGAGACTAYTAAATTGCCTGAATGTTTGTTGCCAAATTTTCATCCACATAATCTCTCTTTTGTTTCCTCATGAGTAAAGTTTCCGAAATAAAATTATTTCAAAATCAATAGATACAATACCATAAAATTAAAACCAAGAACAAACAGAAAGACAATATCAATAGATTTCTTAAGATTAACATTTTCTACTAATGATATGTTGCTTTTTTTTCAAAATGTCTGTTTCATTAATGTGGTCTAGAGTTGAAGGAAAGTATAAAAAATACATATATTGTAAAATATCAATGAAGAATATCTGCACCATATAGTTACATTGGAGCTCTATTTTCAGTCTATCAACCATTAAAAAAAATTTATTATTTTGTACATACAAGTGTTTTGTACATACCAGTGTTAATTTTCCTTTAGTTGTTAGTATTTTCATTCACCTTTGAATTACATAAATACTGAGTTTGATGTTGACCAGTTTCTTCAAGGAAAAAAGATCCAAAATGCAAAGACAATATTATAGAACCCAGTGAAAGCAGAAATTTATGGAAGCACTATATCCTTTCTAAAACATACTTGGGAGGATTTTTTTTATCTGGATAAACACAATAAATATTGGTATGAACATTTGCTGAGAGACCTCCTCAAATCCCGGATCTCTTTGTCTTCTGTTTTCTACTGTTCTTTCCTGGCCTTTATGGCCAGAATATATTGATATTTCTGTCTAGACAGGAGGTAGTTACAGAACTACCACRGGGAACAGAGCTCAAACATTTAAGGTACTCTCAGGGGTAAAAGAGAAAGGAAAAAAAAAAATCCCAAAACTTCAGTGACTGAAAAAAACAAAGAAAAACCCCTACCTCCTTCCAATCAACCCTTTATATATAACTATTACTTATRGAAATTTAAGACACAGAAAGGAATAATTACAAGAAACATCTAAAGCACTGGAAACTCATGGAGACTTTCTGCCTAATTAATTTATAGCTCATAAAATTATAAAATGGTCTGGTTGGGAAGGGGCCTTAAAGATCATCTGGTTMCAACAGCCCCAGTTATGGACATTTATGGACACTTCCCACTAGACCAGGTTGCTCAAAGGCCCATCCAGCYGGGCCTTGAACACTTCCAGGGATGGAGCATCCACAGCTTCCCTGGGCARCCTGTGCCAGGGCCTCACCACCCTCMCAGTAAAGAATTTCTTYYTTACATCTGATCTAAAGCTGCTCTCTTCCGGTTTAAAGCRATTCCCTCTTATCTAACCACCACGTGCCCTTGTCAAAAGTCCCACTCCAGCTTTCTTGTAGGCCCCTGTCAGTGCTGGAATGCTGCTTCAAGGCCTCCTCAGAGCCTCCTCTTCCCCAGGCTGAACAACCCCAGCTCTCTCAGCCTGTCCTCCCCAAGGAGGTGCTCCAGTCCTTTGATCCTCTTCGTGGCCTGCTATGGACTCACTCCAAAAGGTTCAACAACTTCCTTGTGTTGRGGGCCCCAGAGCTGGATGCAGCGCTCCAGGTGGGGTCTCACAAGGGCAGAGTAGGTGAGGAGAACCACCTCCCTCAAACAGGTTATGGCATCGCATGAAAGCCTTAAGAAAGGTGGAAAATTCGAATTGTCCCCATGAACATTTTGTTTTCTTAGAGACAAGCCCAATGTCTTTGTAGTGCATCTTACAAATTAGAGATGTTTGATTTTGTTGGTTTGGGCCAACTGAGAAATAAAACTTTTGAATCTGCTAGCAGTTGAAATTAAGATATTTTCTTAAAATGTAACAAAGGTGAAATACAGGACATATTCACAGGGCTATGCCTAGAAAGATCTCAGGTTATTTGCTCTTCATTCTGTTAAAAAAAGAGAAAAAACACAACTAATCTTACAGCTCATGTGAATTTAACACCAATATGCAATGATTTCAAAGTGTTTATGCTGAAGTGTTTATGATATGAATTGGACTAACATGAACATTCAAGTGACTTCTTATTTTAATGATAACAAAAAGATTTTCCTTTATCCAAAAGGAACACTGTAAGTTCAATGGTGCTTGTGACCGATGTGTCTTGGTTTTGATCTTTACAGGCCTGAAGCTCTTTCTGCTCTTTGTTTGGTAGCGGCAGCAGGAGCTCAGCCATGGCCCAGAATTCTCCCTTTCTGTGTTTCAGTCTCTCAGAGCAGCTGAAGCACAAATTGCCTTCAGCATGTCAGACTCTTGATTTGTCAGACAGCAGTGTGGTCCTTTCCTGGATATGCAGGGCAGGACTTTCCCTTATGTTCTGTCCCTAATTTGAGTGCTTCTGGAATGGCAGTGAGAAAGTAACCAAGTGTTTTTGCCAAATACAAGTCAATTACAAAATTTCAGTGCAGGCGAAGCACAGAAGATTCAKTTCTATGCTTCCTGCACCTGTAGTTAGTTGTATTACTGTCCTGTAATGAGTGGTGTCAGATATCTACTACTATAATCAGATTATTGCAATAAGAAAAAAAGAAATGAAAAGGACAGGGTTTCTGAAGGGTATAGTATTACACTGTTCATTTTCAGGAAAGTGATTTGCTTTATTCCCCTATCCACTGCTGACTCTGTCCAGATTTATAATACTGGACTATGTCTTTCCCCTCACCTCATATTACATTACACAGGAGGGTTTCTACAGCTGGAAACTGTACATCGCAATTTGGTGCATGAGTTTCTACCTTGATTCCACCTACCAAACACAAGCGCACAGATTACCTAAAAGCACTTTGAAATCTGCAAGCTTTTTGTGTAATTTATGTCTACTGGGTATACTGATGAGTATAAATGTATCTTGTTTAGAAACAGTGGCTGGTGTTGGGGTTAATACAAACTTGCACTGATTTTTGATGGAATTATGCCATCGTAATCCAATGAGAAGTCCAGGCTGCCCACTGAATGGCAGAATGCTGAAAAGAAGGAGAGTCTGATGGAAAAAGGATGGACACAACTTTGCTTTGCTTATTTTATTTCTTTTCTAGAAACCCACTACCAGCCRTGATTGGACCTCTTTTTCCTCTGCTGTGGAATAGGAAACAGGCCTTGCAGTCACTGYGACCCCTCAGGTCAGGTGGCCACCTCCTGGTGCTGTGGATCACTCGTGAAGTGATTTACAGGATTTCACTGATTTACAGGAAGATCCTGCTGCTTATGTGGGGAAAAGAACATAAGGGGGAAATAAAATTTGAATGGGAAAAAATTGCCCGTCTGTATGGAGGAGCAACCTGGCCTAGACTTCTGAGCACCCTGGTCTGGTGGAAGATCTGGGGAAGCAGTGGTCAGGGTCATAATTTATTTCCTTTATCTGATTCTCCCTTTATTTGATCTGGTTCAAGGCATGCAAATGGCAGAAAGAAGGCTCCAGGAGTAGGATCTATTGTCAACATGCCCCTTCCAACCAGCAGAGCTTCTCTGCCTTATTGCCAGAGCTGCCACACCACCCTACACAGGTAAGTCCGCTGTTTGTCTTCTCTCTTGCTCAGAGGAATAGGGCACAATGAAGCTGACAGGAAGAAAAGTGTTTCTATAAGTTGTTATGATTGATTTTAGAACAACAAACAATTTGCACAACCCCAAGCTTTGCTTATGTAATATTCAAAAACATAACAGTAAATAGAATCAGAATCAATATTGTTGCTAGTCTGGCGGATTCTTCAGAATTTGATRATCTTAATGGTCCCAATTGAGCAGAAGACACAGAAAGATGAAAAATGCATGTTTATATGCAAAAATTATACCTCATTCAGCCTGTGAATTGAAATGAGGATAAGGAACTTGAGCAAATGAGGCTTCCTCAGTGACATCATTAAGTGCTCAAACAYATAAGTGCACTGCCTGACTAGGGAATTAAGTCTCTTCATTATATTCTTCCACATAGTTTTAGAAGTTTGAGACTATGAGTGGGAGGAAGTGAAAATACCCAATAAAATGTCCTTGCATGTTCCTTCCTCAAGGGTCTGTCGGAAGTTTTTTTTTCTGTAAGAAAGAGTGATTATGAAAAATCTCTAGTATTGAAGAATACTTACACCAAGGTTATTCAATTCACAGATCTCCCCACTTGTGCAAAAACAGTCTGAGATAAAAAAAAAAAAAAAAGAAGTTTGATTCATTTTCTGGAAGTAAAATAAAAGTTTAATGTTCCAATGATCAGACATCTGATGTGAGAGCTGAATCTTGTTTCTGAGTCCTGGTCAGCAAGGCCACAGCAAACGCTGACCTTTTTAAAGTTTTTCCAGCTTGGTTTCTGTTAGGTCTACAAAAAATACTGTCCAGCCACCAGGATGGAACTCAAAGGCTGCTAGAGGAAGATGAGACAAAAAGATCCAGTTAGGTGTCCAAGTTTGACATGAACAATGAGGTATTTGTCCAAAGAAGAAAACATAGTTATTTGAGTACTACCCTGATTTTGTCCAAGTGCACATTAATACAGGCTTTACCTGAATAAGAATTTCACACATGTTGTTTTGAGATATCTGTGTAACAAAATGGTGGTTCAGGAACTTCTTGTTCAAAACCCCTTTATTCTGCATTCTGGTATCCACATTTCAAGACATGTTAACTTCAGTAGCAGCATAATTATTTCCTAGATAAAAATAAATTTCCTTCCACTTCTTTTACTGCAAAATATTTACTGGATTTTAATTTTTTTATGGAACATAACATTAAATATTTCCCCCTACCAAGAAATTCTGCAGTTCCTAGGACCGCTTGCATACAAAAAATTTCATCTCTTCCTCCACATATTCCCAAGACTTCAAGTACAAGTGTCTGGTTTTTAACTTTGAAAGAGTTTTACAGAGAATATTGTTCTACTATTAGTCTGCAGTGCACTCCACCCTTCCTCTACTTTTGATCTTGGCTCACTGAGCCTGACTGCTTATATTCTACACAAGATGCTAAAGAATTACAGATCCATTTGAGGCAACAGATGTTACATGTTGGTCTTTTGATGTGAATTATAGGTGCAATACTGATGCTACTTTTGCTTTACAGCTCCTAGAAGTGATTCCCAGCTCTTGAATCTGAAAGCATGTTTTGGCCATATCCTTGTTCTCTGTGAGGACAAGGCACAGATTTGCAGCATCTCCCCTTCCACAAATCTTATTTTGTACATAAAACCAGTGCTCAAGAGGAACGCCATCATGTGCTCCAAACAGGTACTGATCTGGATGATTATGAGGAACTCGGATGCTTAGCAGTAAGAACACTGCTGTAAACATCAAAAAGAAGGCCTACACCTGGGTTAGGTAAATAAATTATTTTTTGTTGCTTTCTATAGTGCCAATCTTGGACCTTAAAGTCTAGCAGTCTCTTAACTCTGTTAACTGAGTTTAGCATGTGAGGATGCAGAAGGAAGATGCATGAATCACTGAATGAGGAATTGCAACATGAGGATAAGAGAAGATCCAAATTCAAGAGAACACACTGGATACTTATTTCTATGAAGCTTAGAAAATAATCATAATTTGTATAAATGGAAAAGAATTTCTCATTATTCATAGACTCGGAAGACATATTTGTTCCATCAAAAAGAACCACCGCTTGATGTTCTTTCAGAAGACACAAAGAGAACAAGAAAGCAAGTTGGAGCACTGCTAATACCTGCCAGTTTATTGCAGCACTTCTGGAAATGGTTTTATCCTAATGCCAGCTGAAGAAGGTGCATTAACCTTGTGTGTTCATGTTCAGGAATATCAAAAGACTTGTGTTCAGCTTATGTAAACTGCATTAAAGAAAATTTTGGGGCATTGCTTTGGTAGTTTTCTAGTGTAATGAGAGAAGATAATTCATGCAGGGAAAGATGAGAATAGCACCTTAATTTCTACCGAAAAGACAGTCATTATGACGAGTGTGAATTTTGCCTTCCTTTCTAAGTTACTGTTCCACTGATGCAGTTTTTCCTCGGTGTCACTGGCTCATCTGGAGGTCAAGTGGTGTGTAAGTTTTAGAGCCACTTGATAGTCTGGAGTCTTAAAGGGATAAGCAGCACCAACACAAATAGGCTGCAGCAAGTGCACGAGAACATACAGTTCCTCTCGGGACGTTAATCTGCCTCTTGCCTCATAGAGAGCKACTTCTTTTTCCCATACATTTTCCAGTCATTAGGGCATAGGAACAAGCCTTTGTGGTGCCTTCTGAGCAAAGCAGGGTGAAGAGAGAGGCTACAGCACACAAAACATGAAAGCATAGGAGGGACGAGGGATCCTTACAGGCCCAGAGTGACAGAGTGACAGAGCATAAGATCAGTAGTCAGGAAATAAAAGGAGCTGATGAAAGCACTGCAGAGCCCTGATGTATCACAGATACCAGGCAGATGTTTGCAGCATTTGCTCCACTGCCAGATCCTTGTGTTGTTTCTGGGCGGTCATCCATTTACTCTGTTGCCTCAGCTACAAGGATTTTCTTTCCTGCCTGACAGCTGCTGATATCCGTTTTGGCAACAACACTTCTGYTTCACTTGTTCAGTCTTCACTGCTTAAAGAGAAACTTGGCTTTTTACATATAATTTCAAACTATCTGTCACTGATTAGTCTTCTCCTTGGACAATCTCCTTTTTCTTGCCAACATATTCCAAATGTGAGACATGGTGAAATTATGAGAAAAGGTAAGGAGCAAGAATACCTGAAAAGAACCTGAACAGGAAGAATTCTGTTACTTCTGAGAGATTCGTTAATTAATCTCTAATGGGCATTATTATGTACCTTATCAATATATAGCTCTTTTCCTATTAAACCCCCGGTATCCTAAATATAATTTCTCCTAGAAAATATCTATCATGAGTTTCTAAATACCTTCCCAAAGTCAAAACTAAAAAAAAATCTCCAATCAGAAAATCCAAATTTTGAAATTTTATTTAAATCCTGCAAAACAGAACATGTAGATACTTTGCTCACATGCCATGTGATCTGAAAATTCAGAAATGCATATCAGTTCCTACATGTACATAACAATTTAGTGACAAAAGCTAAATGCGGTTATAGACTCCTAGATATTCTTGGTTTATAGAAAGAAAAAAACTCCATGCAGCACATACTATTGACTGTGAACATAAACAAATGAGAATGGTGAAGCGAAAAATGGAATAATTGATAAATAAGCTCAACTTGGTATGAAACTTTTGCTTTCCTAAAAGTGTTTAATAAAAGTAATTAATGTAATGCAGAAAAGCTCCTATTCTGTGCTCTCAGAAATCATTGTGCTGGTAAAAGAGGCAACACAACCTTGAAAATGGACTTGCTGAACTTGAACCTCTTACAACTGATTTGCACACAGGATTGCTACAGTAATTTTTGCTGTAAAAATGGCAGTTTCACATAATTCTACAGAAGAAAAAAGCACGAGGAACCTTTTCTGTTAATTTGTCATTTGGTGCTAAGGTATATTGAAGTTATGACAAATGGAATCATATTTCATTGTTCTCTGCAGAAGAACTCTTGATGATGCCTGAAATACATGTCAGTACTGCGGGATGTGAAAAACATCCTTAAAATATAACTCATGCAACACTTGCAATGCTGAACAYGATGCATAACAATATCCCCTGTGTAACTGGTATCTGTGGGTTCCTGTCGATAATGGTGCTGAAATGCGAGTGAGGAAGGTGTTATTTTCATCCTAATCTCCTCACTTACCTCAGTCAATGTCAGGAGAAGCCTTGGTCTGTATTATTTTCTGCTATGGTCTTTGTCATGAAAATGAAGCAGCAGGATGTTCATTTCCATCAGAAGAGAGCGAAAAAGGTAGAAGCAGGAACTGAACACTGCAGATCATTTTCAGAACTGTAGAAGGAACATTGCTGATATTATTATGAATGGAAATAACATAAAGGTAAGTTAAAATATAAATGTGGTTTTTGTTGGTTTTTTTTTTTTAGGAAGAGTGTATGTTGAAAACTTTCATGGCTAAAATAGCATATTAGTTCCATGCATAGATTTTCACAAGATCCAAAATTATTTAGGAATACAAATTCCTTGATTTGAAAGAGCACTTGAGTTTCAAAGGCAAAGAAAAACTTTTAAATATTTGACTCACAGCCTTACTGCATACTAGGGAATAATTACTTCTCAATTATGCAATCTTCCACTCCTAACAATGTAGGAGTGGTTCACACCTGACAGTTCAGATAGTCAGAATTCCCAGAGTGAATCACACAGTGCAAAGGGCTTGTGGTGCTGCATTAATGGTGCTGCTCTGTGATGTACATGCCATGAGCATTTTGATATCTTGTTTATATGATGAGGGCACTAATAAAGTTTGGGYACAAGAAACGCTAGCACAGCATGAATCTTCCACCTTAACAACAACAGGAATGAACACAGAGCACAAACAGCACWGCTTTCTTCACTACAAGAAAACTCTGACTTGCTGAAAGTCTGCAAAGTGAGGGACATTTCCCAAAAAACCCCAAACACAGCCACACTGAGTTCTGTTTTTAAAACCGAATGTTAAGACCACCAGCCTCTCTGATAAAGTTATCACCTGGTCATTTGTGGGAACAGAAATTGCCTTCTTTTTGCTCTCTCCCTCTTCTTCATTCCTCTTGCTGTGTCTYAGTATCATCCTGCTGCATACAGAGTTCTAGTAAAACAGCCATTTGACTACTTCTGGGAGGATTCACATGTGTGTTTTGCACTGCCTCGCTTGCAATCCCTTTAGCTCCACTCTTTGATCCCCTCTCCATCTTCCCTATTTCTCCAAGCAGCCAGCCTCATAAACATGATGCAGTAGTGCCATCAATGATCACAAGGCAAATCCCATTGTACAGGATCCTTTTTTCCCCCCTCTCTGATCTCTAGGGAACCCTCCAAAGTCCTCTCCTTTCCAATWCCTTTGGAAGGCAAAATTCTCTTTGAAATTTCCTTTGAAATAAAACATTCCTGTCCAGTAAGCAGTAAGTTGTGTGGAAATGGTTCAAAACTCAGTAATTCATAATATATCCAATGCACTCACCTAATAACTAGGAATGGTTGTAGTAAAATACTACCTCTTCATAGTAAAAAAGTATCCTGAAATCTGAAAAGGTATCTAATTTCAGTATAAAAAACCTGATAATTTTTCTTGGGTACTCTTTTAGCAATATAAGTGATTTAGCCACTTTTGTTCTCTCACTCCAAACATCCTGCTTTTTCTTCTTTTAATCATGCATGATTGGAAGGGACTTTTATTGGATTTAGGCCCTAGCATTTGAGTATRTTAATGTGAGGTGTTGGGGGAAATCACTGATTTCTGAGGCAATTATTGCTCATRAGAGAGAGAGAAATAAAAAACCTGGAGTCAGGACCTTGAAACATTAAGCAAGCACTTCTACCTCTCTGATGCTGAGGGAAAAAGATATCATCTGGAGATCTGTCGTATAATTGCAAGTTAGTCCATAGTTTGGAGCTATAGATCTAAACCAGGGAACCCTACTGTGCATTCTGTAACCTATATTTTACTGTTCAAAGTCAGCTTTGATTTCATAATGCTGGCAAGGTCTGCCAGCACAGTAATTGAAGTTTTTGTGTTTCAAGAGACATATGAGTAATATTCCTAGGATTTCTCAGGGAAAACACTTCTTACAAAGATGCAGTTTTTCCTTAAAGATTGTGTGCATTTTTGCCAAATATTTCCATTATTTTGGATGTGATTATAARTAGAGAAGACCTCAAAAGGGTGTAAGGTTTCAAATCAATTCTCCCCTTTTGCCTGGCAGTCCTCCTTCCCAGCTCTTCCAAACACTTCCTATTTGTCTAAAGAGTCTGCTTATTCTATTTGGCCTATTAGCAAGATATGTTCCATAAGCAGAGCAAAAAGTGAACTTTTGCCACCAGTTGGCAGACTTCACTCCCATTCAGATAGGAAACCACTTTGTGTGATTTACTGCAGCTCCCCTCTCGCTAGTCTCTTAGTTTCTTGGACAAAACCAAGGGAAAAACAAATTCCTTCCACAGCTCTTTAAAGCTGTTCCTTGGAATGTTTTATTTTTAACACTAACACTTGCTCATCTTTATACCTATTCCATGAGTGTTTCYAGAGCAGCTCTCCCCACAGCATGGCAGAGCCTTCCTGCTCCCGTTTTCCCTCTCTAGCAGTTGAACCTGGGGAAAGCACACTGTTCATTTAACCCTTGCTTTGGAACCCTGTGTATGCAGCCAATTAAAATCAAGTTGCCAAAGTAAATAATTGGTCTAACCCTTGTGTTTGAGGAAAAGGAAGTTGCAGTAGGAAGAAAGCAGGGAGGCCAGCAGGAATGKCTTATAGATTAGATGTGGTTTAGAGTTCTGGTAGTGGAGTGAGCATTTGATGTACAGACAGGTGTTGTCTTTGATGATCAGCACAGCAGACCTGTTTATTAAAGCTTCCTGTGCCCTTACAACAGGTGTCACAGTTGCATTGGTAGTTCCTTTATTCCTTACTTATTCCTACTTTTGGACAAGATATTATTTCAGAACATTTTATTTTGTGTTGATAAGCAGATTTCCTTTTTTTTTTTATTCTGCACAAATGGTTAAGAACTCCCATAGGACCAAAGAATGTTCTCTTTATAGTGACTAGCTAAAGAACAAAGAAAGTCATCATCATCCTAAGGTGAGTTTATGTGGATATTCAGAAGATAGTCAGGATACACAGTTAGAAAAGGAGTTTAGTGAGGCAGAGAACAAAACCACCYGGTTATTTAGTTACAAATCCATACAGGTCAGAAATGTGAGGAAAAATTCATATTATCAGGACTATTTAAAGTACAAATGGGTAGGGTACTGGTGGGATTATTATTTAATTATTGTAGGCAAGACATTTGTATTGATTGGGACAGGCAGAGAGTAAGGTCAGATACATTATCTTCAGAACCTTGTCTTTCAGAGAATGGCAAATACAAGGATACATAAGTACAAGAATACTTTATTCATGTTGAATTTAAAGAATTTTCATCCCTAATATTTTCTACTAAAATCACTGTGCACAGTCTGCAGAACTGTCGCTTACCTTGGGCTGCCTCTGAAGGACATGCAGTGCCAGGAAGGTTTGAATCACAGTGTAGATGAATGTCCTGACTGGYAGTGGAGACAATTCTGGTGTGACACGTAACCAAAATATGTCAAGAACCCTGTTTTGCAAGTTGCAGATGAGGGTTTTAGTAGTGACAATAATAACAATAAGCCCTTTTTTTTTTGAAGCTGAGAAGCCACTGCTACAGCCCAGTGTTAGATTCACCAGCAGGTGGGTGAAGGCAAATAAMCTACAGCTGTGTTTGCTGTGGCTCTCATTTTATTTTGAATTATTTATAAATAGCACTAGCAGCGATTTAGGCATTACCACATGATATGCCCTTTAAAAGATTAGGTTTTTTTTTTCTCTTGAACTTACTGAGCAGGTAGGAGCAAGATGGAAGATAATGTCAGCGAGGTGCAGAGCACAGTTCTTTTCAGACCTATGACTCTTGTTGTCACTTCAGCAATAATGAAGTTTTGAGCGAGCTTTCAGAAAGAAAACTCAGCTAGTGCTTTAATATAACAATGTGCTGCAAAATACCCAACCACAAAAATACTCCTCAAGCAGCACCATCTGTATATATCACAATGCTGACAGAAAAGTAACCTAAAACTGTAGTGAGATGAAGTAAGACCTGTTGCTCTGGTTCAATCTTGTCCTCATGCAGAGCATACTGGTATTCTGCTGCACCATCCCCAGACAGCAGCAAATGCTAATACCACGTGAATCTCCCATTTGATGTCCTGTTCAAAGTGCATTACTGATTTGTCATTTGTGCTTTTGGTGTTCTTCTGCTACCATGCCTGGAATATGCACAGCTCTGATGTGCTCAGCCTGGAGTTGAACATTTTGCTTTGGCAGTCATTGATTTGTCTCCTCTTATTTGCTCCTCTAAGCCAGYACTTCATGCCAGCTAATACCTGAATATCAATGCTGGTTGGTTTTTTTTCCCCATTCCATTTCTCATGCTCAGAGGAGATTTATAATAAATACCTTGAAGGATCCATGTGCAACATATTCTTTCAAAATTCASATTTTCAAGTACACATGCAAAACATTTGACAAAGACAGCTGTCCTGTCATACTGCCCAAGCATGTCTTGTTCTTACCTTGTCCTCCCCTGCCTGTCTGAAAGCATCTGTTGTCCCTTCTCTGCTTTGGCAGAATGTTGAAGAACTTATTTTAACTGTTTGCCCATCACTGCCAATTGTTCTACCCATTAGACAGGGAGAAAAGACCTTTCTATCCCAATGATAGACTCAGTCTGTTGCAAAATCTCTTAAAAAGTAATACCAGAGCTGTGAATGATGGTTGAGAATCTAAACTCATAACCTCCTTGTGACCAGTGTTCTCTGCTYTTCCACACTGGGATAGAGGGGAGCTGTATATTCTGAGAAACGCTTTTAGCAAGAAAATATCAAGAACAGATGGACTGAACTAGACCTCTCTTTCTGCTGCACAGACTGACACATCAGCTGTGAAGCCAGCCTTCCTCCAGCACAGCAGATCTACATTCTGCAGCATGGTGGTTCAGGAACYGAGACCTCTGACACACAAATAGGGACATGCAGTTGGTGGTTTGATTGTGCACAAGGTTGGTGAATACTCTGACCCTACCTGTGTCTATTCTGCTCCATGAGAGAGTGGGAGCTTGGAACAGGGCAGGAATGGCACAGATCCTTTATATTTGAAGGCAGAGATTATGTTTTTGTCTCTTGTATTTGCCTGCTCAGTAAGGAAAGGAAACTGCAACTGATATTTCTCAACCCCATATAAAAACATGTCATATTTTCATATAATTACAGGCCAGGAGTCACTGCCTACAGTCCTTCCTCTGCAAAAAACCACTGGATCCAGAAGCAACTGAGGCGGTTTATTATTCATTTCCAGAAGACTTGTGGAAAGGATCATAAGAGAGGGAGGAGGACAAAAGGAAGAAAGATGAAGTRCACCATTAAGTATCCCCAGAGAACACAATAATACACTTCATARTCCAAAAAAAATTTTACTTCTCCACCGTCATGGACAAAAAAGTTTTAAGTCCAGGAAGCTCAGTTTGTAGCCAGTCCAAATAAAACTTCTGATCACTAATTTGGACACTGAGGAAAGAAGTGCACAATTACATRTCTGTTCACTGTACACCAATCCTTAAACCCAGTTGCCTCATTCCCACTGAGACAACAGACAGTGAAAAGTCTGAGGTTGTTGTGCATGTGATGCTTTTTCCACTCTTCGCTTCTCACTTATCTCCCTCCCACACTGTTCCATAGCATCCCTGTCCTGGTTTAACCTCAGCTGGCAGCTCAGCCCCACACGGCTGCTCACTTGCTCTCTCTGTGTTGAATGCAAGAGAGACTAGGAAGGATAAAAGTGCAAAAAATCTCGGGGGTTGAGATAAAGACAGTTTATCAGGCAAAGCAAAAACTGTGCACACAAGCAAAGCAAACCAAGGAATTCATTCAGCACTTCCCATGGACAGGCAGGTGTCCAGCCACCTCCAGGACAGCAGAGCTCCCCCACCCATAATGGTGACTTGGGAAGAAAAATGCCTTCATTCTAAACATAACCCCTTTCCTTCTTCTTCCYCYAGCTCTTTATGCTGAGCATGATGCCATACGCTCTGGGATCAGTTGGGGTCAGCTGTCCTGGCTGGGTTCCCTCCCAGTTTCTTGTGCACCCCAAGGTAGCTTGAGGCTTGACTCTGTGTAAATGCTGCTCAGCTCATGTCTGTGTTATCAACTGTGTTGTCAGCACAAATCCAAAACACAGCCCCATACAAGCTACGATGGAGAAAATGACTCAATCTCAGTTAAAATCAGCACTGCTGCCCATGGAAAAAAAAGGCACAGGATCCTTGAAGGAAGGGGAGAAGTGCTAAGTAGGAGAATTGATAGAAGAAAAAGAAAAATCCACGTCTGGAATAAGTGAGGAGCTGCTGTGCCCTCATTTGCATGTATCCTTTCCCATTAAGGTCTAATGAAGCAGATGCATGGAGCTCTGAGAAACCTGGTCCAGTGCAAGGTGTCCCTGTCTGTGTCAGGGGGKTTGGAACCAGACGGACTTTAAGGTCTCTTCCAACCCAGGCCATTCTATGACTCTGATATTCCTTTTGCTTCTAGTTGTACTTCCTCCCTGGCAGGGAGGTCTGCAGCCTGCAGGGCACACACCTCTGCTGCCATCCCGTGTGCCCCTGTCTCTGTCAGCCCATCCCAGTCAGGGGGTGCTGGTGGGAAGGCTTCTCCCCACCACTTCTGGCTTTGTCAGCTCACAGCCCTGAGAGAAAAGGAGAGGGGAGGGGAGAAATCCACTTGCTCTCCCCACAGCTCTGGCTTCACATGCCTCTGCACGTTACTCCTGAGACAGAAATGAACACACACAGAGCACTGTCCCTCCCTTACCTTCGCTGGAGGATGTTGGAGTGTAGATGGCAAATTCAGTGATGTTGCAGTACCATGTATATCCCACGGAAATGGGTGAAGTGCAGCTCATGGCTGCCCTTGACTGAAGGTGCCTGTGCCAGCAGCAGGCTGCCTGTCTGGGCATGGATGGAGCCTGGCTCTGGATAAGGAGGGGTTTTCTGGGCGGGCAGCAGTGGCTGAGGACCCAGTGATGTGGGGGTAAACAAGCTCTACACCATCAGCCTTCCTGCAGTGGGTTCACATGGGAAACATCTTGCTTCAATCAATAATGAGCAGAGCACCAACTCCTAACCCTGCCTCTGTATTTCCATCACTTTATCCTAATCACTTTTAATTTATTTTCCAGATTTGCTGGAAGTCAGTGTTTCCTCAGAACAGGCTTTGTATAGATCAATCCCTTTGCAGCCTTTTAGGTTCGATGTACAAATTTGTGTTTCACAGCAATGTAGAATGGAAAGCATGAAAAGGTGGTCAGGGTAATTTCTAGTGCATGAGATCTTATACAATGTTGTGATAAGCTTTGCAATCACTGCATCATTACACTAATTGTTTGTCACCGTGCACATGTGCATATAATCAGCAGCCTTGAACGGAATACATTACATTACTCTTGTGTCAGACATGGTGTGTCTCAATCCATCAAGAGGATGGGGTAGAAATAGTTAGAAATGAATGTAGGAGAGTGTTTAAGCCAGAAGCAGAGATTCTAATTATTTCACACCAAGTATTTCACATATTTGCTAAWCTGAGTTGTCATGCTGCTACTGATTATAATTGTCTTCTGTCATTGACAGGTGATTGTTCTGTGATTTCTGTGTCTAATGAAAATTCATTTTAACTAGAAAATTATTTTTGTGCTATCCTGGATTCACTTAGAGAATGTTTGGAAAGTGGCTATGCTGCTACTTTTACCTTTTAACACATCTTGAAACTATTTTTTATGATTAACAAACTTAATCGAGAAAATTTAAATAGGTGCATTTAGTTCTTCAATGTGACTCATGGTACTGACACATAGAAGATGTCTCTGCAGTAATAATGTGGATGATCAGTGGAAAATAAGAAGAATAATTTGGTTTTATCTACTTTCATGTTATTGCAAACAGATAGGAAGTTAATCGAAGTTGTGCCTCTTTTGAAAGCTGTGTGATACAACCCATCAGTAAGAACCAGGTGATGAAGCTCAGTGATACCTTATCATCTGAAAGAGCCTTCAAGACTGAGATTGATATCAAACAAAAGCAGYATTTTTAAGTTGTATAAAGATGCATAAATGTGCCTTTTAATTCTATTGTTTAACAGAGTGAAGGGTTTTGGTCTCATCTCACCTCTTTCTGCTTTCCGGGCTCAGGAAGTGACTGAAGCTTTTTTGTGAGACAAGAGGAGAGGATGCCTGGGGGCAAACCTGAGAGAATGCCAAGTCGTGGTCCTGGTTTCTCTGTCAGAGTGAATGAGGCAAAGAGGACGAGTCTCCTTCATTCATTTGGTCCAGAACTGAGCCTTAACTCTTGAGCTAAATTTCTGCAAGGCAACTTGGAGTTCTACTGAAGCAATGTGAGTAGAGAGAAGAAAGGGCAGAAAAATGGAGAAGTCTCTCCTCCTGATGGGCAGTTTCCAATAAGGCACTCTTATTAGGGGATATGCACCAAAAGAAGGAGTTACACATCATCTTGTTGCCCTCTCAGATACATGTACACAAAGTCTGGGCACTGGGCAGAAAACAAGATGTAATGAACTTGGTTTSAATATGCAGGAAAATGGATCAACAGTAACTGCAAAAGCCAAAGTTATGCAAAAGTAGCACACACACTTCAAAAAAGATACAACTACCTTTGTGTCCTCTGTCATTTTTGAACATGTCTTGTTGTAGAGGCGACCACTGATATCTGAGGCCTGCGATAAGGATGGARTATTTGTTATTGCATGGGATAGACACCAGGCAGCTGAACTTCAGCAAGAGAAATAATGTTGATTTACTAATAAGACACTATTCCTAAAGATAAAACATACACATTTGTTTCTGCMACAAGTTTCATAGCTGGAGCCCTTAGCATTACTATAATGTAACWTCTTACCTGTAAATGGCATAATAAACCCAGTATTATACATGAAATTCTCAGAAAAATGCTATGGTTTTTAAACTTTTGAAGTCATTTACAGTTGAGCCATAAGAGTATTATATGCATTTTATTAATATATTCCAAATTTAATTTAAAAAGTAATTAATCCCCTTCCTAGTTGGATCTATATTATAAAGGCAAAACCCAAAATATATGAGGAAAAATGTCAAAAAATCAGAAGTAAAAATAATTCAATTTATTGTTTTTATGGAACACTGTCCTGGATTGCAATACAACTTATTTTCTGCAGTCTCCAATTTGTCTTCAGATATCTTGAACCTTTGATAGGTTGCTAATATAGGACATGATATCCACTTTTAGTCAAGTTGAGCAAGCTGCAGCTGCTATGTATGGAACATCTGTATATTTTGTTGATGTAACAGAAAATACTAAACTCTTTCAAGCCATGCTCTCACTCTAACATCCATTTGGTAGGCTSTCAAAAAACACCTCACTAGGTTGCACATTCTGATCAGCTTKTTGTGAGCACCCTTGGCTGCAGAGAACGAACCCAGGGGAAAACCCTGCCYGGGTGGTTTGTCAAAAATGGAAAACCTAGTCAAGGCTTATTGGAAAGCTGAGTTATACTGATACTGTGGTCCACCTTCTCAGATAGTCAGTCCTTGAAATTTTAATGCTACTCACCTCCCACACTGTTATTTACTTTGCCTGATAAACTACAAAGCGTGCTGGCAGAGAATTATTCTCACATTGCATTTCTCTCCTACAGGCAATGGAAAAATACTTAGAAATAAATTGCCAGAGCATAAGTGCCATTTCTCAGAATTTCACGGGCTCTAGTCTTTGATGCTAACACAGTTAATGTACAATAAGCTTTTTTATGTAAATATTAAATGTATATGAAATCACTAAAGAAAATGCAAATACCTCAGAAGCTCAGCAATAGACTGTGTCTCAGAGCTGGCCATTTTASAGTAAAGATTTCCTTATATTTTTCCCTCCTGAAAGAGTAATTGAGAAATTGTCCMAGAAACAACAAGCGAGTTGTGTAATTGTTACACCTGAGGGAGGGTTGCCCTCAAGAGGGACCTTGACAGGGCTGGGGGTTCCCAGCACAAAAAAATTATGGACCTGTTAGGGTGGGTCCAGAGGAATGCCACAAAAATGGTCAGAGACCTGGAGCACCTCTCTTATGAAGAAAACCTGAGAGAGTTGGGGTTATTCAGCCTGGAGAAGAGATGGGTGGCAGGAAACCTTACTGTAGCCTTGCAATACTTAAAGAAGTTTTATAAGAAAGATGGAGAGAACCTTTTTACCAAAGCCTGTAGTGACAGAAAAAGAGACAATGCTGTTAAACTGAAGGGGAGTTAGATTTAGATTGGACATGAGGTAAATTTTTTTTTAAGGTGAGGCTGTTCAGACGCTGGAACAGGTTGCCCAGAGAAATTGTGGATGTCTCATCCCTGAAAGTGTTTAAGGTCAGGTTGGATGGAGCTTTGAGCAACTTGATCTAGTGAAAGGTATCCCTACCCATGGCAGGGAGGTTTGGGCTGGATGATCTTTGAAACTTGGTTCCGACTCAAACCAATCCGTGACTCTATTAAACCTCACTTTTCTGAACAGAATATTGTACAAATATTTATTAAAAAAATTCCTTGCTATGTCCTCTGTAAAGGTACCAGGGAGTCTGGACTGAAATGAGAGATAATTAGCACTATGTCTTTTCAAATTCTCATGTTCCCTGCTCAGCTTGCTGATAAGTGTTCCTTTTTGCCCTTCTTTCTAAAACGTGTTAGTTTACAGATGCTATAGCTGGGTATTGATCCTGGAGTGATTCAGCATAAACTTCAGGGTTCTACTCAGAGAGTTCACAAGACCTTACAGGCAGGAAGTCAGGGCTGGATGAATCAGGTAGCGAGACATCGAGTGGGGTTGAGTTTTAACGTCATTTGGGAGTTGCTGAGTACTTCACCATTTCATTCCACAACTAAGCTTCTTGCAACTCAGCATTTTTAACATAAAGCTGTAGAGCTCTGTCTATGGATATTAACCATTAAATGAGGATAACATTTCGAGGACATTCAATGAAGTCACTTAAATGTATTTTCAAGCTTCASTTTTTATTATACATAAACTATTATGTTAAAAAGTATTAAGGTTGCAAAGACATRCACTCTAAAGCAATATTCACTCTGTACTTTCTTCTGTTGTGAGTTCTCTCGCACAGAGACACTTTTTAATTACTATCCATCTCATTCATTACCAAGCTCATTCTTGGGGGTATCCAAGTAAATAATACTAATGAYAGATGCTGCAGAGAAGCAATGCCATCACAACATTTTGGATTTAAYGTGGGTGACATAAGCAGTTAATTCTAGTTTTGCAATTTAAATGCATTTTTTGCAGACTTTGACTCTTTCTYTTCTTCCTACCTTATACAATAAATATTTTATCCCACAGACCTGATTGTCAAACCCGGAATGTTTTCCAGGTTATTCAGTTGATTCCTATTTCATTATATCCTAGAGCAGAATTCTTCACTACTGCTGCTCACGTATCATAAAAGAACCAGAGCACAGCAGGCAATGCCCCATTAATACACCACTGAAGCATCCCTGTACACAAATGCCAAACTCCTGCCATCCATCACCACTGCACCATGCTCACACTTACATTCAGTCATTTGGAGGAATCTACCTAGACGTGAACCTGCTCGATCATGAAGAAATTATTAGTTCTTTCCTTTTCACTATGGTCAAGTTGCATTCAAACAAAATAAAAAAATAAAATTAATTAAAAAAAAMCCCCTTGAATTATATTTTGAGCCCATTCCAGCTCATTTTGCATCAGGATGACAGACCTTCAACATCTGGATATCCKTCAGCGTCTGCATGAGGCGTACTTTTGTTTGTCCGTCAGCATTTCTTTAAGTCATAGCTTTAAACATGCACATATTCAGACTGGAGAAATTAATAGTTAGGCAAGATTAATRTCAGTGTAGGCAACATGCTATTGCAGGTTGTAAACTCTAAGGCTCTATTTACACCAGTGAATTCCTAGAAAATATCTTAGGGAAATGTTTTTGGGGATGACGTTTTTATTAATGGGCTACAGTTTCAACTACTTCTTTCATAAGTCCATTTTCTCTACTTTTTAGGCCCAAATCCCATTGCCTGCATCCCCGTGGAGGCCAAATCACTTATTTAGTGAACAGAGAGAGCAAAGAGACATTGCTTGAAAACATGAAGGTCCAGTACCGTGCCTTAACATTAATGTTTTAGTAGACACGTTGGCAAATTCTACAGATGGGCCAATRGTGTTAATTTCTAGGTTTTTACTACATCAGGTGACACAGTAAGAATTAGACAAACTCCTGATAACCTCCGTAGGCTGCCCAGTAACTTCAAGGCTGCAGTTAGCTTTTTTCTCATTTATAAATTGATTTGAATTTGGAGCAATTGTTTTCCCAGTTAGTAATCTTGAAGGAGCTTGGGATATTAGCATCAGGTGTTCCAGTGCTGTTAAATCACTGCTAGAAGTAGTTTCCCCCTTTTTCTGCACTTATTCATTACTTCTTCCTTACTAGGAAGCACCTTCTTGAATATCAAAATGTTTTATTGCACTACAAGATGGAGGGAGCCAAACAATTCCTTTTTTTTTATAATGAAGTTCTAAATCTCTTCCACTGATTTTTTTCTTTTTTTAATCTCCATTTTTGAGGTAATGAGAGGGAGGTAATTTTGAGGCTCAGCAAGGGAAAAAACAATAAAAGTCAGAATCATTCACTTATTTAAATTTACTACTTATTGTCGGTTAAAAGACAATCCCTCAAAAAAAGAAAAGACAGCAATCAAAACATCTATTCCAAATAGCTCTGTTATTATACTATTTCAGTGCTAGGAAACATCTGCCACGTGAAAAACAGCAAATCAAGTGTTTTTCAGTCTTCTACATGTAGCACAAGGCCATTCTAYGAATTAAATACAGGAAATCATAGTGGTTTCAGAGTCAAAGGGTTCCTCTCCTTGTAATGTGTAGAGGTCTCCAAAATACTGCTTTGAATACAGTATTCAAGGATAATACATTTTTCTGGAACAAATCAGAAGAGTTTTCTTCATATTCTGTCATGYCTATTCAGAATTTCAAGTTGTTAGCCTTAAAATAACACTTCAAGCATGACTATCTTCTCCTATATTTCAGTAAGAAAGACAACTCTAAATGTGTCAAAGGTTACTGAGACAGCTTGCCTGACTTCTGGGTTTTATGTTTATGGCAATTTTCACCAAGTTCTAGAAAAAAATTTGAACAAAGGCAAGACTACCSTATAAGATTAAAGAAAAATGTGCAAGTATTTAGTGGGAAAAAATGCATTAACATCTCTCACACTTCATATTAGTCTAAAATAAATAATGAGACAACAGCAGCAAGTATGGACAAAATTCTGTCACCTCAAGTAGCTATTCTTTCAGTAAACTGTAGATAGCAATTTACTATCAAGTAAATCAAAAGCTGGAAATGGTGGGAATTGCTTAATTACTTGCAAATTTTTCACAAGGCGAAAATGAAAAGAAAATTAAAATTGAATAATATTAATTATGCTCTCTTTATTGTTAAGTATTAACTCATAATCGTCGAGTTCTGATTTTTACAGTCTTTTCATACCACAGTCAGGTAAGTAGTACTAAAATAAAACAGCAGGAGCTGAAAAGTCTGGAATTCAAGGTCAAAGGGCTTGGCTGCTCCTTGCCACTGATGCCTGACAGAGATGCTGTTCCTATGCAGCCTGCTTGGGAACAGAGCATGTGGCTGGACAGGGAGAAGGGTTTTAATCAYGTCCTTGCTCTGCTCCTTTGGCCAGCGGAGATGAATCTGTGCATGAAGGTCCAGGAGGCAAGGTGGAGGACAGGGAAGGGGAGTGGTTGTAATTTGCAGCTCATATTGACTACCCCAGCATGAAGAGATATATGAACCTTTCCTGGTTTAGAGTTATAATTCATACTTTTGATAGCTCCCAGCATGCAATCTAATGCACAGGGTGTTGAAATTCTACATGTTTCTCAGGAATTATTTTTCCTCCAGCAGTATTTCTAATCTCAACAAATGAAATAAGTAATCCACTTGAATACAACTGAAATCCTAAAAAGTAGCTTAGTTTGCCAATATGTGATGTAGTGGACCCTGCTGAAGGTAAGAGTAGAAGTTACCATCGGCTCAGTAGAGTCAGTGCTTCACTTGCCATCACAGTAGATCTGCCTGGTCTGATGTACTCTGCAAGCTGTTCTGCAAAACATCCCATTGCCTCCTAGATTTTGCATGSCTTTAGTGCCAATAAAGAATATGAAAAAATTATGAAGCACAGAGAAGATTTTAATGTTTGGGTTTTGGTTTCTTTTTTCTCTGTGGTTTTCCTTGTCGTTTTCATTTGCTTGCCCTCCTGAGCTTAGCTCACATCACAGCCCCCTGTGAGATGCTGGTTATAGGGACAGCTGAATGCTGTGCTGYTCCAGCAGGGAGAGAGGCACTAAATTCTGCCCTCTCCTGTCATATGTGCAATGCCTCACCTTCAAAGGGGAAAAAAAACCCCCGCAGTTTAGAAATAGCAGTGCAGAGAAGCCTGATTTTAATAAAGGAAAATGTTTTCTGCTATACACAATCTCTTTAGATCCATGTAGAATCTAATGGTCGCAGGATGAGTTTCAAAAATGGTGCTTATTTAGATGATGAAAACTCAGAGGARCGCTGTTCTTGTAGCAAAGCCACACTCAGCACCGCTTTGGAAGCATTTTGTTTGCATCATCACTGTCTTTATGTTAGTGCCATCTCTGAGAAACCAATAGTTCACTTTCATACCAGTCCTGTGTACTTGGGTTGCATGGATACCAGGTCAATATTAATGCTCTTTCCCTGCCAAATCACAACTTCTGCTGTGACTAAGAGCAGTACATTTGAGTGAACCTGGGATAAACTGCAGTGCCAGCTCACCATCTGATCACAGCTTGGTGGAGTGGGCTTCAAGACTTACTGAGCCAGCTGACAGGGATAGCCCACAGTAACATAACTCTATTGATAGCATCCTTACACTTGTCATCTTCTGTGGCATGTGAAATCCTGACACATTGTCTGCCCATGCAGACTGTGTCTAGAAGCCATAAAATAAATGGGATGCCATGTTCCAATTAACATCACTGGTGCTTCAAAGCATAGAGCTGGTGGGGAGACTTGCCCGTGGGGTTTTGTGGGAACACACTATGTATGATGCCAAAAAAGTCCAAGGGAAGAGATGAATAAGGTTTTGTTTAGCCAGAAAACACAAGCTGAAATTACTGACAACTAAGTCTCCATATTAATGGCGCTCTTATTTTCTGAAATAGAGATGATTTGCCTCAAGCTTTTAGATTCAGAGTGACAGCGAGCTGYTATGAATCGAACAATGCTTTGCTTCAGCCTTTAGCAACTGCCGAATATTTTCCATGCAATGGAAAGCGTGACKCTGGTCCTGTGTCCCCTGGTCAGGTGTTATGAAATAAGCCTCCCTTCCAAGCTTTTAGTGGTGTTATTGTACTCTGCAGCTTCTGAGGAAGACAGAAGTAGCTGAAGACTACTGTGTGGCCAGGGATGTCCTCCCTCCAGTTCTGCGGAAGCAACATTGCCCATTTCATCTAACGAACCTCTTTCACTGGAAGCCTAATAAAAGGACCCTGAAATACACCTTTCACACCTATTCTTGAAAATATTCAGATTGACAGCTAATAAGTAGTGTCCACCTGCTGATTTGACTGCTCCAAATAGCAAAGGACCAGCTCAGAGAAACCCAGTAATGAGGAAGTTCCTTCAGCTGGAGATCTGTGCAAACCTGCTCTAARAAGGAAGGAGATACTCTAAGGGGAACATATAATTCATTCTGAAAAACTCAAAGCTGTATTCAATACATATGATCCTGCAGGCTTGAACTTGGCTCTCTAAGGCTCTAGTTCTTGGGTTTTGCAAGGTGTTATTGTGTCTACAGTTTCACATTAAGCTCAAGTAAACCTGGATTTTTTTTTTTTAATTAAAATATGATGCTTTTCACTTGGACATTATTAATTGATTTCATTGACCGTCACTTTGGCTACATTCATACCTACTTATTTAGACATAAATAATGAACCATAGTTTTCTGGAAGCTTCCAGTGCCCTACTGTGACTTAAAATTACAAAATGAAAAAACCAGCAGCGGGTGCAGGGTTCCAAGACAGTGACAATGATAAAATRGTAACTTTTAAAGATCTCCTTTTCCTCTCAGCTTTATGTATAACTGCTGCAGGCGACCAACCACTTGCTTTCAAACCGCATACTCTGCGGGGCTACTCCCATGGCAATTTTATGAACAGAGCTTATGCCAATCAGACACAAGMCCCAAGAGATGCAACCCTGTCCATTCTGCTCTTTCCCACTGTATGGAATAGCTGCTGCATCTGTTTCTATCTCGGATTTTTGGTTTTGGTAAAGAGAAAATAATTTGAACAGGCCACCTACAGATGAGACCAGAGTTACTGTTTTCTTAGTCTGTTTGCAGCCTGAGGGCAGAGGGCAGGCACAGAATTCTGCTGTGGTGGATTGAATACAAGCATGACTTTAATTAAATGAGACAAAATACCATGCTAACATGAAAACTGTAGTCTATTTATATGCACAGGTCTTTTTTGATATCTTCCTCCATTTATTTGGTAGAATAATGGGGAAATATTATTTGTGACTGGATATTTTATCATTTGAAGAAGAGCTGGTACATGTCTCAGAGCACTTGCAATTTGGTTTTCATGGGTGTGGAGAGCTCAGGCCAGTCTTAGTCTTTCCCTCTGCCATGCTGGTAGTGATCGCTGCTGGGCCAGAGAAGAATAAAAGATTAGCAAGATATCAGAAGTAGTGATAAATGGGAAATGGCTGATGCTAGTTTATTCCTTAATGAGATAAACTTAATTAATGGGTGACTGATTATATTTTTCTTTTTTTCCAATGAAAATATGAAGCGGAAACCACCCAGCTAGCGCGGCAAGCAGATGTGYTGTCTGGGAGACACTGTCTGCAAAAAATATGAAAAATACCGATTTCTCCCATATATATATATACAAAAAGTGAAAACAAATGTTCTTAAAGCTAAATGAAGACTCGATTTTGCAGATTGAAAGCTGGCTGAATCTACCTGAAGGTGAGGAATAGGAGTGAAATAACTCAGTTTACAGTAATGCTTAAAACTGGTGCGTATCATTATTTGGAATGGGAGAAATCTTGTTCAGTYTCCAGGTGTGTTTTATGTTTCCCCTGCCACTTTCTATGCCCATGCAGGTTTGTATGTTCCAATTTGGTGGATTTCATGATTTGTTGTTCCTAGTCTCAATCACTGTAGCTCAGATATACTCTGATCAGCAGCTCAAGGGAGGTGATTGTCTACCCCTACTCTGTTTGTGTGAGGTCCCCACCTGGAGTACTGGTTCCAGCTCTGGTGTCCCTAACAAGAACAAGACATGGAACTGTTGGGGAGGGTCCAGAGGAGGGTAATAAAAATGGTCAGAGGAATGGAACACCTCTCCTGTGAAGGGAAGCTGAGAGAGTTGGGGTTATTCAGCCTGGAGAAGAGAAGGCTCTAGGGAGACCTTATAGCAGCCTTTCAATACTTAAAGAGAGTTAAGAAAGATGGAGGAAGAATTTTACCAAAGTCTGTAGTAATAAGACAAGGGATAATGTTTTTAAACTGAAAGAGGGTAGATTTASATAGGACATGAGGAAGAAATTTTTAAGGTGAGGGTGTTGAGACACTGGAATGGGCTGCCCAGAGAAGTTGTAGATGAAAGTGTTCAAGGCCAGATTGGAAGGAGCTCTGAGAAACCTGACCTAGTGATAGATGTCCCTGCCAAGGTTGGACTGGATGATCTTTAAAGGTCCCTTCCAACCCAAACCACTCTGTGATTCTACGATTCTGTGTTTGGGTAATGCTATAGACACTGAAGATCGTAGCATGGYTCATTTTAGAAAATGGAAATGAATGACAAAAAGCCTCTTTCTGTCTAAATTAGGGTGAACTAGGGTGTCTCAAGCACATGCCTTGGTCTTTAATTGTCCCAATCTACCGCCCTGCACAATCAAGTCCATTACAGCCAAATCACAAAGATAAACAATCAGTGCAATGTCCTGCCTTCAGCTGTCTTGGGTTTCTGTACATTAATTCTGATATTGAGGGCATTGCTTCAGACTGCAGCAGAAGTCACCAGAAGAAAATAAGACCTCGTCTCTTCTATGAGASAATAGGCTATGAATACCTCCATCTCTGGATGGAGCCCAGCCCTGTGYTTGTGTTATGACTGCATACAGGCATGCGTGATTTCCATGTGGTACATGATGCCTGAAATGCTGGAATTCTAAAATTGTGGACATTTCAGTACTGAATTTTTTTTTTCTATGTGTATCTTCTGCTGAAGTGTAATGGAAAGATTTATTCCTTCCCAGTTTGAAAACAAACCAACTGTAAACCCCTAAGAAAGCTGTGAGACAGAAAACAATCCACTCTCTTGTGTAAACTGAGAAAGATGMAAAGTACAGCCTGTGCTTTTCTCCAGTCGATCCACCCTCATGCCAAGGATGTAACATGAATAGGAAATGGCAYGAGCTTAACCTGTCCTCTGCCATTTTTCCCTTGTAATTTTGTAGTTTTATTAAGAGGCTGTAGTAATTGTGATACACTCTGTTATCCYCAGGAGAGGGTTATTTCAAGTATAGAATGCTGCATTTTTAACTGAAATTGTAATTTAATTTCTCTGTCAATCAACTTTTAGATTATCTTACATCCTACACAAAGGACACTTGATAATATTAGTTTATTCTTTTTTTTTTTTTTTTCCCCTTTTTATTTTTTAAACCAAGYCTTTGAATTCTCAAAGTCATTTGAAGAGGAGAGGATGACTACAGCTCTGGGTGTTCCTGCTCCAGTAGTGCATGGCAAGATCAATTTGGGCACTAAGCTTTAGCTTTTACCCTCTTGCAAGCCTGCCAAGCAGTAGGTATTATTATGCCAGGAACTCTCAGCTTCATTAAAACTTCAGTATGTTATCAGAAATTCATGTGTTAGGCAGACACACTGAAGGACTCCATAATTCCTTACTTGGAGAAAATCTGATTTTTTTCATGAAGTTAGTTGTATACATTCTTCAATAATTTTATATCATGATTTTGTATAATTTTTTCAAAATATGTAAACATCCACTTTTTAAAAGAGAAAAAAAGTCAATTYTCTACTGCAATTTGGTCTAAAGTTCAACAATATAACATGGATTATAGTTTAATATCAAGTTGTCTCTGTAGGTGAGCATCTTTGATTCACTTTTAATTCAGCAGATAACGTTTACAATACAGAGACATAATTTTCTTTCCCAGCGTACCCCTTCATTTGAGTTTGAATATTTTTCTGATTGGATATGGTTTACCACAGAATTCTTTTTTTTTTTTCCTCATGTCAGTAATTACATAAGTTACATGGTACTTACTTAAGCTGTTACCTGCTTCTGGACCAAAATTCGGATGATAGGAATGAATCCATCACGTGCAAAGGAGCTGAACAGACCTAGAGCAAGCTCTAAGGAAAGCTTAACTTTGGGTTCAGTCTGAAAGGTAAAACAACAAATTGCTGCTGCTAGCACTAAAAATAAGCACACTGAACAATTTTACTATTGCATTTAAATATTTTACTTTAAATTGTCTTGTTTTGCTTAAAAAGTACAACAACTCTTTGTTGKTGTTCTTTTCTGAATGTTCACTACCTGTAGACAAAGATTCACATTGATAAATAGTTGGTGAAGTAGAAAGCATACAAAGATATATGAGGTTGCGGCCTGAGGGAATTCTCTGATCTTAAAGCAGCAACAGTGTTTATGAAGGGAACTACAGGAGAAAATTCCCTCAGAACTTAAGGCTCTGGTGATATTTGTCCCAGGCATTTGAGTCAGAATACATTATACATTCATACTGAAGCTCTTTCCCTTCTGAACCAAAGCCAGAAATCCCTTCTGTGGCACTCTGAATGGCAGGGTCAGCTCACCTGGTCAAGGTGCTGTGACTGTAACCATGAAGTGCTGAGAACAAAGCTTTGGACAACATTGTGAATTTGCAAAATTTTAAAACTGTGAATTTTCCCTCATGTTTTCAGCACTGGATGGGTCAGGACAGCCCCAAAGTAGAATGTGATTTCTGTCTCAGATAAGTTTATCATGCTTCTTCTATTAGCAATCACTTTATGAACTGACAATGCACCCACATCTACACAAATATCACTGAGAAACAAGCTGCAGTAGGAACAGAAATGCCAAACCATAGTGAGCTGCTTTGGATTTAGGCTCTTCAGCTCCACTATGTTCTCAGAGTTCTTAAACATAACCCATATGATGCTGTGCACCTGGGAACATGCCCAGAACACCTTCATTCTGTACTGAACGTAGATTTATAGGATCTCTATGGGGAAATGTGCCACTACATGAGTATTTTGGTTTGGTTCTTTCCTCTTCTGAAGTTAATATCCTGGCTGCCCATGCTTACCTTCATGTGATTTGGACTACTGAGTRCTTACATGACATTTAGTTGGATGAAAATAATGTGAAAAATGTTGCTCTGGGAAAGCACCTAATGAGTGCTAACTGCAAATGGGAGATGAGCCCATAGGATTGAACTGGAGCCAGTCTGAAGGAGGGATATATGATTCTCATTTGCTTTTGATCCTCCATGCCAGCTGTTTCATGCTACAGATCTACTCCCTTCATCCTTTCACCAGTTTGTGCCCAGACCGGAAAACAAGAACAAGGCTAAAGCCTACTCCCCCTTCATTCTTCACTTTAAAAGGAAGAAATTGCTGAGGAAACACAAAAAAAAATTGGTTTATATTTGGCTACTGACATGGAGACCAAAGAAACATAGACAATAATTCTGGATTGAACTTTCTTCCAGAGAGCAAAAAAGCTAATAGTGCTAAAAGTAAATATTTCAATGGATGCCTCCTTACAGAGATATGCAGTGTCGACAGAATGTAATTACATGCAACTGTTGCTTTTTTGTTCAAGGAACAGTATAAATCACAGTAATTTGTGTTTGATTTTTAAAGAACATACTGTAGATTTGGGCATGAATCAAGGAGAATGCAATTGGCTGAACTCTTTAGCCCTTATTMATTTGTTTGCATTGATTTTTCCATGATTGTGAGTGTTTTTCTATTGTATAGAGAAAACAATATGGGAGACATCTGGTGGCCACTAATTAACTGAAACTCTAATTTATAGCAATAGTTGGTTGATCTACTACTAAGCTTATAAATGAGCAACCATAATTTTGAAAGTCAGGATAATGTATCACAAAATTCACCCCTAATTTATTTGCTACTTCGGTTTTAATTATTTATGCTTACTTGCAGCGYATTGGTAAAATGCAAAGAACTGTCGTAACTGCAAATGCATCAGATTTACATTTCCAAAAACCCAGTTCTGAACTTCGGAGAACTTCGGAGACAAATTAGTACCTTGACCAGACAACTCAGAAGTATCTCTGCTCTGGGTTCAACACTTTTTTCATCTATTTTTAATTAATGTAAAATTATTTATTTTGCCTAAAATTGTTAATTAATTTAGTTAATTAGTTTACATGGGTGATTGATATGAATGTGCATGTGAGTGTGTAATAATATATTTATTCACTTTTTTTTTATCACATATGGCAGCATCTCACTTCATTCTTTAACAAGGAAGGTAAAACGTTAAAATGAGTAGCTTTTGATGAAAGAATATTTTCTTTTCAAATCACAAAGGTACTGTCCTTTTTCTCACCCCATTGCTTGGGAAGACACAGGATAATAGACATTGCCACAATCAGAAAAATTGATGTGTCCATGACAGACAAAGAAAGAGAAGTTGCAGTTCATTTTCTAACATCGAGCAGTCACGGACAGGGTTTTTAACAGAGGTGTTGCTGTACTGCCCTGACTTCCCCCTGCTTAAGGCAGCATGGCTCAAATTCTGCATCCAAAACTTTGCCTCCAACATCAAAGTAAGAGTGTGGCCTCAGGAGAAGGAATGGGAGCTGCACCTCTGCTTTTGAAGATCTCAGTAATGGRGTATCTTCCACTCACGGGAGGGGAATAGAAGAAGAAAAAGAGAGAGMGAAATAGAATATTTCTAGGAAAACCTTCTCTCTCTCTTTCAAATGCCATAGTTTGTTCAGCTTCACCCATAGCCACCCTGTGCTGGTGGCACCAACTCCCTGTCCCCAGGAAAATAAAGTCTGACCCAAGAATGTCTTCATGAATTCCTGTGGGAGTTCTGGACGTGCCACTGTCAGAGGAGTCCACACAGGTCCTGTGTGTGCCAGAAGTTGTCGTCCAGAAGTAGAGGTGGGCAATGTGTCGCTCCCTTTGGCTTCTGAAGGTGAAATACCGGCATTCCAAAGGGTTTCCATATCGCATGGATGTTTGAAACCATTCTGAGGTGAACACTTAACATGAACTAAGATGTAGTCATAATTTTAGTTGTTTACATGTAGATTAGGGACTACTTGCACTTTTGAAAGTTTTCTTTGCAAGGAAGTCTAGACCTAAACATGGATATCTATACCTCCCTAATTATGGAAATTAAGGAGATAGATTTGAAATGTTTAGTTGTATTATTTTTTTTTCCAAAAATAAATATCAGAGCTGCAGTAAAAAGAGTTTCTTCTGTACATGATGATTCTGAGAGCAGAAAGGAAAATTTATATCTGTGCGTATGATGTTTCCCGATTTTAAGTGAACATTTTTGATACAGAATTTTAGGTTAAAAACATTGCCTCTGGGAGCCCAAATGTACATTGAAAATTCAGCTATTGACCTATAAGAAGAAATTAACATGATTTTATTTTGTTTAGGATCATCTGTAGACCAGGTGAAATGTTTATTTCCCCAAAGCTAGTAAGCTTTAATTTCTGCTAATGTTTTAATTTTTGCTAAGGCCTAGTATGTCAAGCTGTTGTGCTTGGTAATTCAATATATTGGTTTCACAAATGTTAATGTATTCATAATCATGTTTTCTTATGCCCAGATCTACCAGTCAACCTACCAGTCTATTCCCAATCTAATGTTATCTCAAATAGCGTGGTACAAATTCTATAAAAAAAGGGAAACCTACATCAAGCATTTTGCATCGATTTTTACAAAAACTGTCAAAACATGCCACGATGTTATTCATGTCAGCATTTCTCTGAGGCTTTGAGTGTTTAATATGTATATTAAAAAATCCTTCTTCTTTGTGATACTATAGATGTCTGCCCAGTCCATGCTTTCAATCTTKTCCGCATTTAAAATTGTTTTAGACAAAGTTTTGCTCTTGTGTTCTGATTCCGCTCTCTCGCTTCGCCTGTTGTTCATCACTGTGATTCTGTCTGCTGCTGTGAATGAGTTTATGAAAGGCACACCCTGCTTGACTACCCTGATCTCCTCCCATGGCAAGATGACTCTCTTAATGTATGATGGAGAGGCTGTGGGTCTTGATTCCCTGGCGTTTAGTAAAGCCTCTGACACCATTCCCCACAACATTCTCCCGGAAAACCAACTGCTCATGGCTTGGGTGGGTGTGCTTTTTGCTAGGTAAAAACTGGCTGTGGGGCCAGGCCCAGAGAGTGGTGGGGAATGGAGTCACATCCAGCTGGGGCTGGACACCAGTGGTGATCCCCAGTGCTCAGCACAGGGCCAGTCCTGTTTCATGAGGAGTGATTGAGGGAGCTGRGGGTGTTTAGCCTGGAGAAGAAGGGGCTTGGGGAAGACCTTATCACTCTCTACAACTCCCTGAAAGGAGGTTGTTGCCAGGTGGAAGTTGGTCTCTTCTCCCAAGTAACAAACCATAGGACAAGAGGAAATGGCCTCAAGTTGCAGCAGGGGAGGTTTAGATTGGATATTGGGAAAAATTTTTTCATGGACAGTGTTTTCAAACATCAGAACAGGCTGCCTTAGGAAGYGGTTGAGTCACCATCCCTGGAGGTATTTAAAAGATGTGTAGGTGTGGCACTTGGGGACCTAGTTTAGAGGTGGACTTGGCAGTGCTGGGTTAACAATTGGGCTCAGTGATCTTAATAGTCTTTTTGCAAATTAAATGATTCTATGATTCAATGACTTGGAAAATATAAGAGTATCAAAAATTGGGCCCTTGATTTTAGCTGTACTCAAAGTTATATAAATAAGTGCAGGTGTTCTTTATTTAATTTCTAATTAATCTGTTCTGGTCCAGCTCCCAAATCAGCATGTGGAAATATGTTGTGTCAGACTCTCTTCTCACCTTGCAAAGGTTATGGATTTTAGAATTCCAGATTATTTGCTATATTTTTTAAAATCCTCTCACAAAGTATACAGAGCAGTTACCTGTTCATTTTTAATCACCCACAGTTCTCAATGCCCACAGCCATAGGGCTTCAGCATTGATGCTCTGTCACAGATTCCAATTTTCCAAAGCACAAACCAATAAAAATCCTATAGATTTTATACATTGTTATCATTATTATGTAAGTTACTGCTTCCAGCTCTCAGAGTACYTTCAAATGCCTGTGGGGGCTATTGAGCCCCTTGCTAAGCCATAACAGAATGGAACATTTTGTCACAGCATCACATTCCATGTGGAGGAGCCATTGACATACCAAGGTGTCAATAACACTTCTAAACAAGTAAGAGGGAGCTATACCACTTGATAGCAAGGTGACATGTCAGTTGTGTGCTCTCTCTGGAGAATCATGAAGTTGTATCTGCCTTTCAATGATGGACTTCGGTCCAGGAATGCATGGCAAGGTCAAAACATCAGGATCAGCACACCTTGGTCCAATTGTGCAATATTTCCCTTGAAACTATGCAGAGATTTATCTCACTGTCACATTYCCCAAACCTCTGAAGCAGCAAGTTCAAATTCCCTCTGGTGCTACTTGCAATTTTCAGTGCTGTTTTCTGATTGTAGGCAATTTGTTCCCTTGCTTCYCTACATTTTCTCTCTTGTTTACTGTATGCAAAGGTATAAATGTATGATATTCTAATCAAATAGAAAAATATTGGAGGTGGGGAGGCTTGTGAGAGTTCAGGACTTTGTAGACCGAGGCAAAAAAATTCCTCTAARGATGGATTAGGTCATCCTTAAATTTGCTTGACTGATCTCTAGGTCCTAGTTTGACAAATCTGGTCTGAAAGTAGGATTTAGATGATTTCTTTTACCTAAAAGTCATCAGCTGATGAAATTCCTGGTTCACAGGAAACTAATCTGTAAGGTTTAAAAACTTAGTGAGTACCTTTCCAGACATACTTTTAGAGATGTTATTCATCAAATAGCAAAAATACCAAATTACTGGAAACTTGGCTACTAATTAATCCAAGAAAGCAAAAAAAAAAATTATCTTTTTGGCATCTCACATGGATGTAAATTTCACCAAGATAAATTTATACCTCTTTACAGGGGTTCATGTATATCACTCACAGAAAACATTAAACCCATGCTTATTAGGAAAAAGGTCAGCATGGATTACACTATTTCACGACAACTGTTGTTTTTGCGTGTTGTGGAAGCAAAGGAAGTTCCCCATGTAAGAACAGCTTTCTGTTTCAGGAGGGCATCATGGACACAGATCATAATGCAAGGAAAGCTAAACATTAATAAAAATTACAAGTCAGTAAAAAAGTAGGGAATTTAAAAACTCTGATATTTTGAAAAATGCTACATTCCTTTCATGTTCGTTATTTTTTCACCTTTGGTGTTCATTTACTTCAGGTCTTTGGAGTTGCTTCATGTCTTCAAGGTTTTCACCACAAGGGTTAGAAATCTGCTTGTCTTAATCTTTGTAATTGAAAAATAAACTTCTCAAGTGAGATCACAATCATAGCACCTCGGGCTCTAAGAAAATTGCTAAAAATTATAACTTCTAACCATTTGCACAGMAAAATTGCAGAAGTAACACACACCTGTGTAGCATACACCTGTAAATGTAAATATACATGCATGCACAAACACATGCAGACACACGCACGTTTGTATTTATGTGTATACACAGATTGGATAAATATATATTTGTGCATGTATGTGCACACAAATCCCTGGGTAAATATATCTGAGTGGTGCAAGATAGGAACTATTTATGGCAAGCAGAAAGAATGTCTGAAAAAGAGCATCTGTGCAATGTAAAACACATGCTTCATTTTAGAGACAGCAATTATTGACAGATGTCCCATATCCTCCCTATCCACTGAGATTTAGGTATTTATGTGTTTCCATTGGTTGTGTAGTTTTTAGCACAGAAAAAGGAGCACACCTGTGACAAAGGTACATGACTTTTTACAAGAACATATATAACTGGAATAAGGGGAAAAAACCCCAGTGTCTTTTAACTGGTATTTTTGTGTTACAGCAYTCTTGAATTTTTTCTGTGAAATCCTAAATAGTGGAAGAACCATAAAGTATGCTTGGAGGAAGTGGTGGGAGAAAATTAAAATGGAAGTTAAAGGAGCAAAGAAGCACTGAGTGATCAGAAGGCACTGCCAATAAAGTGAGAATGCCCTCTGTGAGTTGGCCGAGCAGAGGTTTTTCAGTCATCACACTTAAAATAACTACAGCAATATAAGCAGGTTTTAGCATTCACCATGAAGCTTCTCCTGCTATTTGCTCATCCTGTCTGTAATACAAGGCACCTGTTTGTTAAAAATTTGGATGTGGGCATAATTCAGTGGGCTCAGGTGAAATGTTGCTGGCTTTGATGATTCCCCGGTGGAAGGCTATAATGCCAAGAGTCCCGTGTGTTTTTTAAGAGAATAGTAGCTGATAAAAGTAGCCAAGCACAAGTAAGTGTCCAATAAACAAATAACAGTGCTTTTCTCATGCCTGCTTCTGAAACACTGGGCAGCATTCAGCAGTATGCTAACTAGAAAGATATTGATGAGTTAGAGAGAAATTAGTGAAGAACAACAAATTAATTTATAGGGGCCAATGAGGATTTAGGAGATGGATTAATGGTACTAAATTAGGCCTGTGATGACTAAGGAAAGCAAGAAATTGTGTTCAGCTAAATCTCCCAGATTTGCTCGGGTCTGAGGTGGTGCTACATGGTTGATATAACAGAGGATGTGAATCAGGCCAAAAAGATGTCACATTTGCTTATGTGAGAAGGGTGAGCCATGGTTTCCAGGAGGAGCAGGGAACATGTTTGCTTGCAGTTCTGAGGCAGCTGCAGGGCAACCTTTGAAGCTGAACAGCACAAAACTGGCTGCAGCTCAGTTCTCCTGCCTCCCTCCTGCTCTGGGACACCCCTGTCACCTGYTCAGAGCTTCCTGTGGCTCTGGAGCTGCACCACAAATGGCCCCACAGTGCAGCTTCAGCCAAAGGGGAATGTGAGGATGGAGAGCAGCATGAGTCCAACAGTGAGTGTGCAAGATTTGATGGGTGAGAAAAGTGGGAAGGTTGTTAGCTGCATGCAAAGAGAAGTATTTAATGCTTTTATGGGAAGATACAGCTAAKAATAAAATAAAGAAATTAAAACTTAGTCTATCAAAGAACAAACCACAATAACTAAACACAAAAGTGTGTTCTACTGAGGAATTGCCTCCTGAGATAACCTGCAAGATGATTCACCACTGCTTTTTTAACATTATTCTGTATAAAACACTAGAAAATGTGCTTTTGGGACTGAGCCTCCCTTAGCASAGAAATGGGTTTCATGATCAATGAATCTCTGTTTTTAATGTCTGCAATTTTCTGAGAGTTTTCTAAACAATGTTCATATTTCTGCCCTGGAAAGTGCTGCTGCAGAGTGAGAAGAATCTGTGTACTATTCCCATGAAAACAGTGGGATGCAATGAAAAAGAGCTCATGAGTAATAATGAGAGCTATTAGCTAATAGACTAATAATATTTTTCTCACTATGTGGGGTGAGGAGGAGGAGGAAGAATGCAGGCAGGCCTCATGCCAGAAGCTCTGAGTCACAATTAAAAGCTTTGCTGCAATCTTGCAGAATTTCCCTTTTATGGTGCCTACCAGTTGTGTCCCCRGTAAGGAACACACGAATGCTTCCATTCCTTCCCCATGGCACTGTATCCCYTCGCCCATGCACAGGGAGGGAGCAGGCACAATGCCTCATTACTTCAGCTGTTAACCCTGTGTGGTTTTTCTTTCTCCCTTATCCTACAGAAGTCACAGAACTTCCTCCTCTTACAACAGCTCCCTCCCTTCTCATGGGAAGAAAGGGCATATCTAAAGCTATAATTTGTGTTTTGTGACTTGTCTCTCACTTGGAGAAGCCTTCAGCTTCTGAATGCTCTGCAACTTTTTTGTGGGCCTAGCTCACATCTCCTGTATGGATGTTGGTTCTTCAGGGAGAGTGAAAATCCAGGGCTTGGGCTCTTCATTTAGTCTTTCGTCTCTGCACTCACACACAGCTCAGGAAGAGTCTGGCTCTATGAAGATTCCCTGCTTAGTTGCTGTCCAAGTCTGATGCAGGCTTTTTTTTTTTCTCTTCTCAAGCTTCTCTGTGTGTTTTCAGTTTTTTGCCATCACATTTTCCATTTTTTACTGTTGCCCATCCTCTACAAAACACCACATTGATTTTCAACCACGGTGCATACATATGGATGTGTATCCTTTGAAAGAATAATATGACATGTTACAAACATGCAGTCGAAGTGATGGCGATCATGGAACCGAGGAGGCAATAAATTGTGACCAATTCCTATGATCAGCAGAGGAGCAGRGAATGATATGTGTCTGGTTTGCTGTAACAAGTCAGGTTGGCACCGAAATTAGGTTTGCACCACTGACAGTGGATTACTGGTGCTGTTACTTGTACAACTATCCATCTCTTGCATGTTTTTTGGATTTCTCAATGGTCTAATTTCCAAACCACACTGAYAGAACAAAATAAAGAGGGGGAATTTGTTTTTAGTTATCAATATGATAAGTTCTGTAATRTTTATCTTGCTTATTAAACTCTTGAAGAGTTTATCAAGCCTTTGTTATAAACCCTGTGCATAACAGTGATGACCTGCTGAAGCAGGGAAGATTGGTGTTTTGTGAATCAAGTGGTGCAGCATTAAAGAGCTCCTGATAGCCCCCAGGATTAATCTAGATGCCACTTACAAAACAAAACAAAAGAAAACAAAAAAACGAAACCACGACCCCCCTCCCCTAACAACAACAACGACAAAACCCCCAAAAGCCAACCAAACAACTAAAGAAACAAACAGACAAAAAACCCACAAGAAATAAACCAAACAAAAAATTGAAGACCCSAAACCCCTCACTAAGTTTGAATAAAAATCTTGCTGTCAGTTTGAATGGTAGGTGATGCATAGCTAATCATAACTGTGCCAGCAAATCTGTCAGCTCRGTTTTATCTAGAAAGTGCTGCCTTGTGCTCATAAAGGTTAAACTGCCTCTGTGCCTTCCCAATATCTCTGTTCTCTGCAGTTGTGCTRGAAGTTAAAATCCAGATGCTTGTGTGGTTTAACAGTTTAATAGATGTGTTGGTTTTTTTTTTTTTTTTAATTTCTTTCTCCTTCTGGAGCTTGAAAACTGGAATAGTCTAAAAGATTTATATGATTTATATTTGGCCTTCTAGGTTTTCTGTAGTGTTTCTGTGTTGTTTTTCATTCCAGTTCACCCAGAGTTGCCTCAAAATTTTCAGAAAAAATTCAGTGGGTTCGTACATAAACTTGAGGGAAAGACCCAGGACATAGAGATAGCAGTAAGAGTTGCCCAGTTTCATGTAATTGTCCTATTACACCAAAGAAATCCAGTGTCCCGATTGAATGTAACTTCTTATCTATAAAAATAATTCTCTACCTGCCAAGAACTTCAATAGTGTGATAGTGTCCCAACAACATGAGATGGTACATAATTTATTTTCTAGTGGCAAAAATTCTAGGTCATTAAGTGGGAAAGCAAAAGGAGAGATGTTTTAAATATATTTGTTTTAGCATTATTTTTCCCATGTAATGCATACAACAAAAATTTGTTTATTAGACTGTTTCAATTTGTTTTGGCATGCAGGGGTCTTTAATTTAATTAGGGAAAATTATTTACCCCATAAATTCCATGTAGACAGTAGAATTGACTTTATTACATGAAGCTGAGCAGCAAATAACTTTTAATGTGTTTTCTGTGCCTTTCYGCAGTAACACTAGCATATGGTGTTTTCTTATCAGAAATTAATTATGAAGTCTTTTTTCCAATCAAAACATTAGAATTAAAACCATGAACAGGAACTTAGGAAAACTAATCATAGTAAAAAAGGTTCTTCTAACCTAGGCAAATTATAGCAAGATATTCCACCCACAAATATCCTGAAGAAAAAGAAAAGTACAGTTTGAGAATCCTTTGTTTTGAAATTAATATTTTTGTTCCTCATTTAGTTAATGCAGATGTTAAGGTGGTACATAGGGCATTGTTTTTTATCAAGTCTCAATGTTCTCATCTGCCAGATAAAAAGAGAGACTTTAGAGTACAACTTTGTTAAAATCAGAAAGCAACCTAAATCTTTTGCACGAAGAGTGCGCTACGCAATTTTAATCCTAATTTTGGTTGTTTCAATGATCCATTTACTTCAGCCTAGTGTACTTAGGAGATTTGCAGTCATGGAGTAGCAGTGCAAAGGGTTCAACAAAAATGGGAAAAATAAAGGCACATGCTGATAGACAGCACTGCTCAAAGCAGATTGAGCTCCAGTGAAACTGGAAGACACTAAGATTCCATCAATACTTCTTTTAGCCTTTTGTCCTAATTGTCTTTTGTCCTAATTCATAAACATGATCCCATTCATCCCCCAACATAAGCATTCATTTTTTAAAGCACATAAAATTGTCTGATCTTCCAAAATGGACTGGAAGACTATATTCTTTTCTCCCTTGTTTTTCCTAACACAGTTACAGTCATTATTAGATCTCCCTTGCCAAGTTTCTATTATATTCGACAACTGGACTTGGATTCATTTTCCCCACAAGGCAGTCTGCTGTGCTAATGGCCAAGCAATCAGGTCACCTTTTGAAACTACCAGTACAGTGTTTGATTGGCAGATATGTATATTAAAAATAATGTTCTCCTTATGGCTTTTATTTTCTGCTGTGCTCTAGTATCTGTCTTCTCTCAATAGTTTATTAACTGTGGGAGCATATGTACATGAAAGGAATAGCGTCCCTGAKCCCTTGCCCTACTTGTAATATTCCTCTCTAAGCTCCCTTTTTCRGAGCTGGTTATATGCTGAACCTTAAATGATGCCTTTCCAGCCCTTTTCAGCTGTACAAAGCTGCTCTGTTACTCTTCCAGCTCTGTTTGGAGCTTTCCTGCCTGTGAGCCAGGGCTCTGTCAGTTCAGTTTCCATCCTCAGCCTCGCACCCTCGCCCACTGCTGACATTACAGAGAAACAGCAGGCTGGGTATTGCCTCTCCTGGCCTCTCTTGTGCTCATATTTGGGTGCATCACTGGCTGGCACCCTGCCCCAGGCTAGGGGAGCACTGAATTTTCTCCACATTGCCACACAAGGTTTGCCGAACAAAAAAGGCTAGACTTCTGAAAGGGCTCTACAGGTGGTTTGCTGGAGGGGGATACACATCTTCTGATCAGGTCTTAGGCCTGAGTCCTTCTAAACTGTGCTTAAGTGCCTGGTATAGTGCTGGGATAGCCTCTGATACAGGTAAAGGCAGACAGTAACCTATAGGGGAACACTGGGACCATAGAGATTTTGGTCCTATCATTTCTTCTTAGCTTCATAGATTTGAAAGTAGAGTAGGACACAGCCCAGGTCAGATTGTTCTGCTCCTGGTTATAGTTAGCTCTCAGCCACTCTAGTGCAATACTCTCAGAATCATGGGAATCCCATGAGGGATTATTCCTACACATGAAGTCAGTCCTGAATATGAAATATAACCATGAGTTCATTGACTAGGATCAGCACCTTATTATTATAAGTGGGAGGAGAGTGGTGCAGGAAGTTGAATGCTTCCCCTTTCTACCAGTGGGTCCCCAAATAAGCAACCAGCCAAAATTCCTTCTTAGGTACAGAAGGGATTTTTGTTTTTTTTTAATGTTTCAATAGCTGCTTCTTCCACTAGTTCAGGGCTCTTCCCTGTCTATCCATATGCTGGATTTCCCTTTAGTTTTGTTGGATCTTCTGTGTGTCTTTTTCCCTTGTTGCTGGTTGTTGCTGTTCCTTAGCACTGATACCCTGGCATAGCTTCAGTGCATGTCAGTGCACACCCTCGGTAGTTGCCATTTAGTTGTTTACTACATGGCAATCAACTGAACAACAAATCACATTTCGTTTGGAAGAAAAGGTTAAGAAGGCACTTAAAAATTTTTGACAGAGATTTTTTTTTTTTGAATTTTGCATCCTTTAAATGCTTTTAATGTCAGCATCTGAAATAGGTAATTAGCATTCATTTTTTGGGTGAGATTTTCGTTGCAGTGACATGGAGCTGGGCCACAGAACCCTCTGCCCTGTGTCTAGTTTGACAAAATAGCATTCAGAATAAAACTCTCAATTCTACAAGCTCATTAAAATTGTCCTCATCCTAATAATCCAGATAAAGGGCAGAGAAATGATTGCTTAGTTCTTTTCCCTACACTTGCAAAGAAGATCTAAAGAAGGGTCTTTGTCATGTCAATGAAAAGATCTTCTCCCAATTTTCTTTGAAGCTTTAATTTTTTCACCAGCAGCAGTTTAAAAGCATCCTTTCCCTATGTACCTACTAACAGAGATGTAGGTATCTTCTCACACTACTTTTTGTTCTGACTCATCCACTGCACCTTGTGTTTTGTTTCTCTTCATTCAACTGGAGAACGTATTATTTTCCTATTCTTAGGATCATTATATTTTGCAGAAATCAGGATATTTCATGTTCAATATAATGAGTAGCATCTAATCCAGAAAAAAAAAAAAGGCCACTGTTTCAATTTATTTCTATGGCCAAAAAAGTAAAATAAGACATAATAATGAGTAAAAGCAGTAGCAAAGTTATATATTTGATCCGCTTATTCCCTCCAATACAGGCAGTTCCTTTCTGCATGGCACTTTCAGATCTCGGTTTTATCTAACAGAAACATCTCAGTGCACCACAGGGTTAGTCCCTACAAAAAAAATTTGACATTTATAAATGTCTTGAAACCAAAAGGGAATAGCAAACAACTCTTTTAGTATGATTCAGGCTTCAGTGTAAATAATGTCTTGTCTAGTTAGAAGAGGCAGGGTTTATTAGACCTTTTCCAAGGGTACTGGGTCTGGYTGGGATGGAGTGGACTTTCTTCACTGCAGCCCATAAGGAGCTGTGGTTTGGATTTGTGGCCAGAGGAGTGCTGATAACACACCAAGGCTTTGGCTGTTGCCAAACTGTGCTTCCACAGCATCAAGGCGCTCTCTCTGTCTCCCACTCTGCCCTTCTCTCCCTATCTACATTCAATGCACAGGCTGGGGGTGGACAAGAGGTTTGGAGGGGACATAGCTGGAACACTCGACCTGACAAAGGGAAACTGACAAAGGGTCATTCCATGTTGTGTGATGTCATGCTCAAGAAGCAAAGCTCGGTGAAAAGGGTGAGGAAAAGGGAACAKTTGTGGTTATGGTGTTCTTCTTCCCAAGCACCAACTAGGTGTGCTGAAGCCCTGCTTTCCAGGAAGTGGATAAACATCTTCCTACCAATGGGAAACATTGAATTAATTCCTCTTTTTACTCTGCTTGTGTATGCAGCTCTTGCTTTCTCTGTTAAACTGTCATTATCTTGATCCACAAGTCTTCTCAACTTCCTTCTGGTTTTTTCCCATCAAGCCAGAGAGTGGAGTGAGGGAGCAGGTGGGTGAACATTGGTTAGTAAAGGCTAGCCCACCACAGCCAGTGCTACTGCCAGAATCAGTTTCAGAAATTTCTGGATGTCTATGTTCAAGAAACAACTCTCTAGTCCGATTTTGGGTCTTTTTTTCTTTTTTCTTTTCCGCCATGCATGGAAGTTCTACGATTCAGTGATCAGCCTCATACCAACTGTTGCCACCCTGGTCATAGTTTTTAGACGCATGTTGAAGCTCCTGGATAAATGTTTGGAGTCCACATATAAAAGAATTCCAGAAGAGTATCTCCAGCAGTATTTTTAAGTCTCAGTCATCTGTTTTGCTGATCAGTAGAAAGTGCCTAATAGCAGCTGCCGGATCATTTTGAGTTAGCTGGAGTGCTTGGTATTTCTGGCTAAAGAGGAGATTAATTATCCTGGAAGTAGYAAGCATTTGTAATAATAATAAGGGTAAATTTTAAATTATCCTTCTGTGATTCTGACTCCTAGGTCCTTCTGAGAGACTGAGATTTAACTTTAGCTCTCCAAAGCACTAGCCAAAAATACATCTAGGGTCCTTGGTAACTTACACACTTTCAAAAATGTACTTCAAAAATTGTGTTCAGACAAGCTGCAAATGTATCTGGTTCCCTTGCAAAGGTAATTTAAGAGACAGTCAAGCTGTGTGGGAAATCTGAGTAGTTATGGACATTTGCTCCTGAATTAATTTGTTAGATACCTGATCCAATACTGTGCTAGCACAAGGCTAGAAAACCTTCCATGTTCCCCTGCTCCCACAAGATTTACCAACACATGGAAAAATTGACAAGCTGTAAGGACGGCTCAATAAAGCAGTGTATATTTGGGGGGGATCAGCAGCCACAGCTCTCTCACCTTCAGGAGAAATAGGAGATGGTTAAAATTTCTGGAAATGTGTTAGTAGACCCACCTTGGCAGCTTCTCAGAAAAAAAGGGTTTTGCAATTTGTCTGCCCTCGGTAAACAGTGAGTCCTACCATTCATACACTCCACACCCTTTCAAACACTCCTGCACAAACTGTTCTGCCTAATTGACACATTTACAAGTGACAGCACCAGCTATTAACCAAAATCATAAACACTGCACTGGTGGCTGCACATGCAGGGGGGTGGCAGGACAAAATCCCAGCAGCATTGCTAACATTTTTATGCAGTGACAGAGGAGTGCACAGCATTGTGTCAAGGCAGGTCTCTTTTCCTGTTTTTACAGGGAGATCAGGGCACTGTAATGCCATGCCTTGTACATCCCTGCATGATAGGCAGGGTTTGTATTTCCAGCAGAAACAGAGAACTAGAGAGCAGGCAGAAAGGGTTTTAATACTCCTCTTGGAGCCGTCAGATTGAGTGATAAATGACCAGCCCCAGAACACACAAAATGTTTGTGGCAGAGCACAGAATTATGCTCTGGTGTCTTATGAACCAGATTAATACCTTGCTTAGYAAATTGCCCTTCTTTTAATCAACTGAGACACTGCAGCATTGAATCAAAATGGAATGAAAAACAACCAAATGCACCACAGGTGCTTTTTATTTAGTAACAGTGTTGAATAATTAATTGAAGAAATGACAAAAAGACATCACACTTTTTCTTAAAAATTAATTATTGCTAGTAGATATTTTAAGCCGGTATATTGAATGCCTAAGACGAGTACATCACCTGCACTGTTGTGACAGCAAGGAAGAAAAGACAAAGGAATAACTTAACAAAAAGAATTTAAGAATTTTAAATAAGGAGAAAACTAACAAAGCAATGCTGTTTTATTAATAATCCTAATTTATATACCCATAAACAGACTTTTAAATTAACTATTCTAAGGAAGCAAGTGAAAGAACATTCTGACATTTTGTGCAAGGTCATCAATTTTGACGAAAATCTGAAGCATAGGCAATGAAGTGAAAACCTTCACTTAAATTTTTTGCTTAATTTCTCCCAGAACTTTTTCAATTCACTGGAGGTAACTTGCATCAGAAAAGCCCAAAGTTCTGAAATCCGAGCTAAGGTTGGTGTTATATGAAGCAATTCAATGTTTAAATGCTGCAAGGGCTGTCTGAAGYACCTTTAATAGGCTTTTCCAGAATTCAACTCTTGTCTCAAGTGCAATGTGTAGCAGGTAGTTTTGAAAATTAAATTATTTATTGTGGTGCCTCAGTGTAGGTGTCATTCCTTTATTTGGGAATGAACATTTCAGCCATTCCAGTGTTATCCAAGTTGATATTGTTCAATATGTGTGGACAATGCTGGGTCCATGGAACATCTGTACTTGGAAGGAGCAATCTCCTTCCCACTGCTTGCTTGGGCACCCCCAGACACGAGGTGCTTCCTACCCAGGGACAATTTTAGACTCTGAGGAAATACTGAGGGTAGTAAAGGGACTGTTTCTTTTYCTTCTTGGAGAGGACAAGGCTGTGCTCTGCGTGGAGCCTCCTTTTGAAGGACCTTTGTGGACAGTGTGTGGGGAAATGTGTATATGTGCTGGAGAAAACAGACAGAGAGTGCATGTTTAGTGAGTCCTGCTGCCTCAATTCTACAAGTTTGTCTAAAGACTTGAGAACTGAGTCCTTTCATAGATGTCTCCATTGACTTATTTAAGAGTTGTTTCATTGAATTGATATTAAATTTATTGCTGACAAACATCATGAGCTGTCAGGCCATTGGATCAAGAAAGCACCTTAGATCTCTCCTACAGACTTTGGAGAAGCCAATGCCTTTGTCAAAGGATGAATAAACTGAGGGCTGTCAACATACGAGACACACTGGGAAAAGGCAGATACTGCAAACAACAATTTTAATTATCCTAGGAGACCTATATACTGTATTAGAACAGTGGAGTAGCTTCTTTACAGTCCTTAATTATTGTTTTTAACAGTTCTTGAGCAGATATATTAAAACTGAGCAGATTTACATTGTTTAGCTTGAAACGCAAATTGTATTTTTTCCTGGTATATATGTGGGGACTAATTTAATCAAATTCCAGGCTAGAAAGTTTACTGAGGTTCTTAGTGAGTACACAGCTGGAATAGCACAGAGAGCCTTAGAAAGAAATTTGTGGAGATTTCATATTTTTCTGACAGTTCTGTAATCCAGAAGAGCTCCCTGTCCAGGCTGCTCAAGATTAATCGTGCCTGAAAGCAATAGAAAATGGATCTTTAGCTTTGCATATTACTGCTTATTAAATACGAAATGCTCAAAAGCTTTTCGCTATCTCCAAAGAGTATGCAGTTGGTAGTGACTTTTTCCTGGATACATTTCGTATTCATCAGTGCTAGTAAATCAAAAAGCTTCTACTTTATATTGCATATGTAACTGGCCATATACTCATTTGTACCTTAATTTATATAAGGAAATACAATTAAAACGTCTAAAACTGGGCAAAGGCAGAACACCTCCATTGACATTGTACCCCTCAGCCCTCATGCATCCCTGGCATCCTGTCTCTGAATACTGTAAAAAATTTGTTAACCAAAGATCAATTAATATTTCCTCTACAGGACTTCGGCCTCAACTAACGCACAGGTGCCTCAATAATGAAATGGAAGCATGGGATTTTTTTACATAAATCCCTTTTCCTTGTTCATTTCAGAGGCTGACAGATGGATAGTGACTGAGGCAGACAACTGTAGGAACAGAAGATGTGACTTAGTCTTCCCGAGAAAATTAGTTCTATACCTGTCCCTTCTGAAAACTCTGTACACAATGATTTGAGACTCATATGTTCTTCATCTTTGCCTGCCTGGTCTGTACCCCCAGGTCTTTTTTGCAAAATGTTGAAAGCTTCAGTTGCTAGTGAAGGCCATGAGAACAGAAGTATCAATATGTAAGCTATTGTACAATGCTAAAATACCGTTTTGACAGTCTGAAGTATTTCACATTGGACATCCAATATCTGTGGGTTGTCTATATCTCAGCTCCTGATCTCCTAAATGGAGACAATGCCCTCAAATTCCACATAGGTTTCACGACAATGGATGAATTGTCTGCAAAGCACTCAGATTTGGGGGTGATGAGCATCGTAGAAAAGCCCTGGAGGAAATTAATAATTTTGTTTTCAGAGCAGGGCTTCAACAGTGGTTTTTTTAAATAAGACCCAGGACAACATATTGAGCAATGAGGCTAAGAAAAATATTGAACAGCTGCTAATTAAGTCCTTTCGATGCACTGAGTTAAATAGGAGTATTCTTGAGAGAATGGACTGTGTGATCCTGTAATTAAAAACTACATTTCGTATGAAAAAGGTGGCCAAATTAAGGTCATACTCCTAACCTGGATTCTGTCCATTTCTAATTTTTGGCAGCTTAACTTCACAGTCATGATCATATTCTTCAGAGACATAATAGTGTGGGACTTTAATAGAAGCAAAGCCAAATCAATGGCCTGGGCTTGTCACCTACTTCATACACTAACAGGATCGGGACCTTAAGTGTTTTTCTTCTCCAAGAATTAATTAAGTAGAGGACAGCAGCAGCAGGGTGTTTTTCTCCTGGACCAATAGCAAAATGGGATGAGATACATGTTCTTGTAGACAGCAGATATGAGTTTTGGGAATTGTAGATTTTATTTCAGACTCTGAGGAAAAAGGTTGCACAATCTTTCACATCACTCCCATCACCCTTTTATCCACCTCCTGTCTCCGGTCTGTCTTGTCTTTTCTGATTCTATTCTCAGCTTTCTTGCCAAACCTGTACTTGTTCTCTATTCGGTGCTCCTTACCTAATTCATCTTCTATCCCTCTCACAGCTGCTGCCAGTCCTACTCTCTGTCTCAGGGAAAAACTTTCTCAGTTCACATAGTTTAAGAAAAATTGTGATCAAATTGATTTATTGATGTATTAATGACAGATCAGGAACTATACATTCAAGATCAAAATCAATAACACAATATATACAAATGTTAATATACACCTGCACGTTTCTAACACCTTCCAGAGTTGGTGCCCAAAAGCCAAAATCACACACAGATCTGTACACACACATTGCCACAGTCCMTCCCATCAGGAGAAGCTGGTTGCCAGCACATCTATCCTTCCTGGGCCAGTGGGTTCCTCTACTTGCACATGCCTCCCATTAGGGACGAGAGTGTTCCGGGTTTATCTATACTCACTCCACTTCCTGCAATCTGCTAATCCACACCCCAGCCAGAAATCCCTATTGAGGTCACCTGCACACACCTGAGGTGCAGATCTACCCATCAGCTCCCGTAGGGACAGTCCACCACCTGGATGCAGGGTTCTCAAGGCATCTGATGAGGATGCTGCTCTGCATGGCCTTGACAGATGTCGTGGTGCCAGCAGGGAGGCTTCCAGCAGTGCCAAAGCAGGTTTGCTGCTGGTTTTACTCCAAGGTATTTTCTGCACTTTTAGAAAATTTGATGCCTCTCTTATGCATTTCCTCAACTGAACTTCATCTTTGCTTCCAAAGATTCTTGTAATTCTGTGGTTACCGTTTAATCTGACTGATGATTGTTTTAACGGGATTAGTTTGGGAATAAACGTGGTTTTAGGCAGTTTGGAATGCTGATTTACACAGACACTCATGTTTTTGTCATGACAACTGTTGTTATTCAGACTGTGTCAGCAAGAGTGACCTGTGTGAGCAGCTTCTTATCACAACTCCTTTTTCCCTTCTGGAAACCTTCTCTGAGCCTCCTTGTACTTCCCCTACATCTGTGCTTAGCCTCAGTTTTGTAACATGTCCCACCCTGCAACCCCACTGACTCCACCACTTCCACATCGCTTTTCCTGACCATGCTCTTCCTCCTTATCCAGGCAGATCCTCTGCTGAAAGTTGTGAGGAAAGCTGCCTTTAGGGGTGGGGAAATAATCCAGTCTGGTAGAAAAAAAATTCATCATCGTCAGACAGTGAATGTCCTTCAACCCACGATAGTGAAGAAGCAGAACAGAGATAATAGAAGCAATTTTGAAGGTAGTTAACAAATTGGAGCAGAATCCAGACCTAGGCGTGGGCTTTGACCGCTGATGGCACAATAGCATCATAATCATGCCCCAAACTCAATCTAACTGCCTGCAACTGCGTCGCGTGAGTGCATAAGGATTTTCTCCAAAGGCACAACCGTGGAAGACCCCCCCCACCAGTTGTTTTTGTGCACTGCTCCAGCAGAACAGAAAATAGCAGATGGCACCTTCCACTGAGCCCACAGGGAAAAGAGGTACAGCCAGCCTGACCATGAGCTCTCTGTCCTGTGTCCAGACTATTCATTTTTGTGGTCACCATGATAAATAGCAGCAGCTTGACAGCTGATTTTACATTGTTTTTTCAAGGAGACTTCACCGTGTGGAACTGCTGGAGGAAGTAAGGCCCTTTAAGCAGTTTTTTCAAAGTCTGCATATGACTCCCAGCAGGAATCTACAAAATTCAGCAACATCTTGCAGGTCAACACCACTCCTGTTTGAAATGGACTAATCCTAAGTCATTGATTTAAGCAGTGCTAAACCAGAGAAGTCTGCATCGAAATTACAGTGGAAGAAACTCTATTTTTTTTTTTAATCTGTTCATTCATTTTGTTTTCAGGAGTTCTAGGAGAACAAAATAGAATGGTAATCCCCAAAATGCTCACCTGTCCCCAAAACAGAGTGGAGACAAGACCAGGGACAGCTCCTTGTATAAAGACCTGGGACCATTTGGAAAACTTTTGAGGATGTAGTTTATGGCTGTCTCCCAATCACTTTGCAAATGGCCCCTTCCAACTAAGTGTCTCCCATTTTGCTCTTCCTTTTTCTTTTTTCTTTTATTTTTCTTTTTTTTTTAAAAATAAAGGTGTGATACATGAAACAGTCTTTATTGTTCAAATAAAAAATAACTGTGCATTACACAAAATACCAGAACATCAAGATACTAATTAAATAGAGGGAGGCAGAAAACAATAAAATAAGAATATTTTCCTAGCTGATCTGCCACTCTGCAGACAGGAAGATATCTTTCTTAAGTCAAAATATAGGAAGATGAAGCCTTACATCACAGCACATACATCTTTGTAATGCCTGTGAATTTTTTAAAATTTTTTTTTCCCCAGAGTGATTTCTGTACAAGTGAGATTTATAAACCTGTGTTTGGAATATGTGGGAAATGTTCAGAAGTCCCTCCAGCTCTCACACTCCTTGGAGCAAGACACATTTTCTTAAGAATGACTATTGAAGTCATTGAACCCCACTATTGTGAAGTTTTAAAAGTATATTTTCCTTTTTAATATGGTTGGTAGATTAAAAAAAAAAGTATCCTGGACTAATGTTTGACAAGTAAAATCAAGTTACTGGCAGCAAAAGGGCAATTCCAAAGACTGTATACATGGAACAAGTAAGTGGCTGACATTTTAAAAGCCATACCTTCCTAAATTCTTAGGTCAGGTCTCCCTGCATACCTGGGGAATAAAATCACTTACATGCAAGTTTATTATACAACTTTAAGAACATGTGTTCTGTGATGTCCCAGTTCTTACTGACCTCTTATAAAGCAGTGTAAACAGCTAGGAATTGAAACCTCAAAAAAATAAAATGGTAAATGAGACACTTTCATTGTATCCTGSAAAAAAAGATGATTTCTTTTCCTGTAGACCTTAGATAATAAGTTTGCAGACAATAAAGGACTGGCTGACGAACAAGCAGCTGAGTTGTGGGTAATAATGCTGAGTGGTTTGAAAGATGTTGTTGTGTACTCCCTGACCTACATCTGAACTACTTGCAGCCTGGGAAGGGGAGAGAGGATTATAGTCAGCAGTCAATAGTTTCTAAAACAAATAATAYCTGGTACTCTTTGTTTTCATTGTAAACAGCGTGTAAGAAAACCTTACACAGGAATCCTGCCTTTCTAGGGAAAGTAGTGACAGTAGGCAAAGAATTTATTCTAGCTCTATTCTTTATGGTGCCAATGCCAATTAAATAAACTTTTAGTAGCTGTTAGTCTTTGTGGGTCTCTTGTTGTTTGCTAATGCTCTCCTAGAGGAAGCTAAATTAAAAGGTAGACAGTGTTCAGGAGCAAGCAGGACTCTCATCTGCTTCACAGAGTAAGACTGTGAAAAGTCAGTACAAAATATCCTGGGAAAAAGTTTTAGATAAAAAATGAAAATTACTGTTGTGTTAGCTGCACCACCAAATAAATAAAAAATACATAAGGTAAATTATGAAATTCAGAGAGAGTACTAAAGCTGTTAACAGGTGGAAGTAGATTGCAGAAGACATCTAACAGAGTGAGACTGTGTGATCCCATGTGTTTAAATTCACACAATAACTATTTCAGCTCAGCTGGGATTGCAAAGTGAGCTRAATCTCGTGTTTTCCAAGCATGAATGTTCAGCTGTATCTGACTGCTATGGTAGACTCAACACAGAATTGTGTATGGTTAGAAGATATTGCTGCAAAAGCAGGTTTTTAAGCAATTCAGCTGAAGCAAAGTATAAACTTCACAGGTCATTGTGCACATCAGGAGTTCYGACTCCTTCTAATAAAAAAAATAATATATATCCATATGTAGTAGGGTCACTCCAGTGATCATCACCTGCATTTAGTTCACCAAAGTCCAATTTCACAGATGTTTTGGCTTTAATCAGGAAGCAGACATTGAATCTAGTTGAGTGACCCAGTGTTATGTGACTTGAGTGCTGCAGACCTAATATTTCATGAATGAAATGTCATGAAATCACATCCCCATTGCAAGCAAAGACTCCTTGGAGCTACATATCAACCAAAATCTTTATTTCCATTCTTCGCAGAAACAGACATGAAAGTTCMGATTCAAAAAGCCTATTAGGAATTGTCATGCTGAGTGTTGTAGAAYCTACAATTAAAGGTATAGTTTAATCAACACCTGTTCACAGTCACATATTAGGGAGTTTACATAAGTACATATAAGTATACTTGCACACTGACAGGTACATTCCTTAACATGACCTCCCAGCAGGAAACCTGACAGATGCAATGCTGGTCATACAGAAATGCCAGAAAATTAAATGCCTTGTATGAACTTAGGACTTGGACTGAAGAATATTTTTCAATTTATTCTTTATGCCAGGTAGGACTGGATCAATCTGCTTATTTCTTTAATTCTGAAGTATACAAAATCCCTGAAACTGACAGAAATTGCAGAGTGTATCAGTGACCATCACTGAGCTAGCACAGCKCTCTTCATTGGTAAGCTCTTTAAAAGACTGAGCAGTTCTGGAAGGGAAAGGAACCTGAAATAATCACTTCTTTTGAATAGAAATAGCTGTGGCTCCTGTGCTTTAGTCTGACCTTCATGCTGTCAGGATGTGTTAGGTGTACTGCGAAGTTTACCAGACCAGACCTCAGGGGACTTTGGTAGASGGATGCCTGAGTTGTGAATTCCTGACAGCCTTAGGCACTGAATCACACAGCTCAGCCAGCTTGGTGGCCTATCTCAGCATGCACAGTAGCAAAATTTTAAGTACCTACTTAAGCTTTGTGTTGAAAACTTTTGGTGCCTGTGCATGCTCAAGCACTCTAGCAGAAAAGCAGCTTTTTCTTTTATTTTTTTTATTTTTGTGAATGCCCTCAGAGTTAAGTACATGAATGAAGCCTAAAATGAAATGGAARGGCCACAATTCCTCTGTGAGGCTCTGCATAAGTTCTCTGAAATGAAACCTGCCTCTTTCATTGGGAATGTCTGTCAGCATGAAAAAGATTTAAAGGTCATTGGTTTGCAAAGTGGTATGAGCAGAATCTCAAGGCTGGTAGAGCAAGTCTTGCTGAGGAAGCTGAAAGGAAGGGATGAAATATCTTAATTCTCCCTGCAGGCCCCCTGAGTTCCTCCAGTGCTCCTCTGTTTTGGTCTGTGCAGCACGCTTCTGATCAATCTTACAGCTAGAACTTTTCACCATGTGGTTTTGAGAAGGAACACACAGCAAAGATTACTACAACATATATACCTCACACTTCACTGCAAAGTTAAGGGGAATCTGGGGCATTTGATTTTCTGTGGATTATGCAGACTAAAAATTAATGGCAACCGTATTGTTAATACCAATGAAAACTTTTAAGACACATGTTTTGTGGAGATACATATCTCATGGAATTTCGGTGTAAGTGGAATGCCTTCTGCAGATTAGAAAATCTTCACTTTTTGAGATGCTTTAAAAACTATGTGAAGGAAGTACATTAGCAATGCTTTGTATAAATACCAGACTTCATAACTTCATTTCAGATACCATACTACAACATGATATCAGCTCTCTGTGAACACACGAATGGAATAGAAATAAAGAAGTCCTTAGGAAGAAAGAATACGATTGGGAACATGGAAAAGTGAAGCTGAAGACAAGTATGATGAAAAAAGTGTTCTTCTATCTTTCAAACTTAGTTTGATGTGTCTAAGTTCTTCAGCTGTTGTTATAGCACAAGTATTAAATAATTTACTTTAAGAGATCACACTTTATAATGTTACTATCCCAAAACAGAATTATGCAAGTMGGCCACTAAGGGACATTTTCTCAGCTGTTAACGCCAATATAAAGAGTAGATGTGAGTATGAGTCACGTTGCCTGTTGTACTYGGAGCTTAATTAACATGGAGATTACCATTCCGAAGTGTAACTCCACATAAGGGTCTCTTAATTGTGCTCTATTTTATGTTAAGGAAATCTATTTGTATAACTGTTGGCACTCAAAGAAGTGGCTTTTTAGCCCCCACTCCCCCCAAAGAAAAAGAGAAAAAAACCAGAAGAAATTACAATATCTCCCAAATTGTGCAAACTATCAAAAGGGTAATACATCTGTCTCCATTCTAAAATTACTAAYGTGCTGCCTTGACATTAGGGTGGCTTCATTATTGTTTTTTTAATCCCCTTTTTTCCTGTATTTCTGTCAGCCCTCTTCACAAGCAGTTTTGTTGCTTTATAGAAGGCAGCCAAGAGAACTGCTGAATCCAGTGGGACTGGATCCAGCATTGTTTTCATGGGGAGGGTGTATCAAAATGGACTTTGGGTATAAAGAAGTTACATTATTTATTATTGCTATGGAAGGAATTATGAATGCTCTGTTTGGTTGTTCCTTCTGGTTTAAAACCAGTGGAAGAGGGGAATTTTTGTTGAGTTGTCTCAGTCTTTGGACTACGTGTTTATAYTTGATATTACCACTATGGCTGTATAATTTACAATTCATTTGAATGATCCATTTGTTCCACATTCTTGTTTGAAAAGAAATCTAACCAGAATTATTGAGATGATTCTCCCAATGGCACCTGAAGAACAAAATCACAATTCCTCACGTAGTCAAAGGATAGAAAATTCAGAGACATCAAATTGGCCTTCCTATCTGTGGCATCTCAGCACCTAAAAACGTGTGTTTATCTCTATTGAGATGATTCAAAAATCTATAATGAAGCAAGTTGGCTTCCTATAAAGCTAATAGGATCCCTTAAAAGTTTCCAAGGAGTATTTCACAGTGATAGTAAGGAACAGGCACTTCAGAATATATAGAGAATTTAGGAATCCACTTGTAGAAGACGGCTGAGAATGTGAGAATACGGAGCTGACTTCAAGGGCTGTGTCTGTGCCCAGTTATAATCCACTCCTCTTTTYTCTAAAAAGACTTTATCTTTTCTCTAAAAAAGATAAAGATCTGCTGATGACAGATAAAGAACCAGGTCATAGATTTATGTAGGGAGCTTACCCTTCTCCCTGATGAATCCCCTTCAAAAGTCTCTGTAGGTGTATGGCCCCATGTAGAGACAAACCTTCCATTCAGAGCTTCAGCAAAAGGGGAGAGCTCAGCACTCTCTCTTATGCCTTTTCTACAGTTTTTCAGTAACTTACTCAGTGTATTATTACTTTATTATCCTTTTGAGGCATGAAATTCTCACCAGTCCCTGTACATTATCCTTTGGAAGCCTTTAGAGCTCAGACTTAGAGCCATTAGCACTGCTTAGAGCAAAGATGCCTGACTCATGCTTTGAATGATCTGGGGTGGTATTCTTAATTTTTGGGCAGTCCAACACCTAAAATCTTTGAATTGTGCCCTTAGGCTTATTCAGAGGCTGTTGAAATTGAGAACAAATAYGAAGTCTTGTGCTTAAATAATTGTGGGTTTGTTCTGCTTAGGTTTTCTTTTGTTCCTATTGTTTATATTGCTAAGATAACCTTCACTCAGTTTGTTTATTTTTTTTTTTAAAGAAGAAGTTTAAACATTTTATCACAGTGCATTGCTGTCAATGTTCACCAAGTGTAAGGACTGTCTACTTCCAAACACAAAAGGGTTTTGCCACCAAACAGAATAGGAACGAGATSAGGTCATATGTGAAAGAGAGAGGTCATCATGCAAGGAAGAAAAGTACTAATGTTTTCAGTGCAAAAAGGTCTAAGTTCTTTATGAGTTTTGTGATAAACTGTCTTCAACAGAATAAGGCACTATCAGAAGACAGCAAAGGAAAGAAGCTGGGAGCTCCTGAGGCTAAGAGAGGCAACAGGCACTGGGATGAATGATGCCTTTGGAGCAGCTCCTGGTCATAAAATGAGAGCAGATCTTGCAAGCTGAAGGCTAAGGCTGGCCTGAAGACATTAGAAAAGGGAAAAAAGTGTCTTGGCAAATAGCTCTGTTGAGATTAAATAACAAAGAAGGGTTGTAGGATGGGGTTGGGATTTTTTTTCTAGCATTAAATTCTTGGATTTCAAGCGGAGGAGGAGGCGGAAATTCCATGTGCTAATAACGGTTTAGGATAGGAAAGAGGGTGCACAGCATCAGCTCTTATTGCAACAGTGAGGGGGAGGGAGAGTTTGGCATGAAAACTGCACGGACACTAAAGCCAAATCTACCAGAAACCAAACCTCTGGGCTCCAGCACTCCCTAAAATTTACCTAAAATTATAAAAAATTAGAATCTGGAAGGGATTCAAGGCTGTTTACTTTATCCATCCTTTTGACCATGGCTGCTTCCTGGCTAACTGCATTTGTGTAGCAGTCATTCAGAAAAGGGTGTCAACAGGTGCTCAGCTTTAAACACATCGTTTGGATTGTTCATCCCCTCGAGTCTCTGGCTGAATCATGGCTAGAACCAATTGTTMCCCTTACAGCAAATCTAATGAAGTTAGTTTAGGGCTAATGAAACTGCACAATTGTAATTAGGAGCAGAAAATCATATGACTACATAGTTCAGTCCCCATCCCCTATGCCAATTCTTCCTAATTCTTCCTGATAAGGGYTGGTGCGGCAGTGCCTGACAGATCACATATTTAATAACTGTACTCTGTAATAGCCACTGTGAGCATGGGTGTGGAAGCGTCACCCTGCATTCTCTGTCACTGCCAGGGAGAATGCTGTTAATGACTGCCAGTTCCTCACCATTGCTAGTGTAGGGACAGTGAGCTGAGCTCGTGCTGTTCCTGATGCTGTGGCAACTGGTGCTATCTTTGAGGCCAGGGATTGCTGTTGCCACTCCTCCTTCATCAGTTCCCTGGCTCATCAGTTCCCTGGCTCATCAGTCTGTGCGCTTTTCTCTATCTGTTTCTTTTTTTYTGTTTGTTTGTTTTCTGGTCATTGCTAAATGCCTTTCAGAGTTAAAACCTACAAAAGGAATGCTGTAATGAGAAGCTGTTTTCAGTGAGCGTGTGGTTGCTGGGTTCCTAGATTAACAGTTTCTGAATTCTGAACAATTCTTGCACAAAGCACTACAAGTAGTTTTGTCTAAAAATTCTTTTGTCTATCCCAATACCTCAAAGGTGAAGTAGAGGATATCTCCTTGAAAACACACATTCAATAAAACCATTAGAATCTTTTTTTCTTTGTTCTTTGTCAATTATTCCAATGGTTAACTATCTACTATCAAAGACCTCCATTTCAGTCTGAATTTCTCTAGCCGTAACTGCCAGTCAGTTTGGTTTTTTTAAAGTGAATACTGCTTTTCTTTTGTCAAGTCTACATATAGATTGTTTCAAAATCACSTATCTTCCTTCTCTGCATGAAACCATTTCATTCTGAGATATATTTCTGCCATAATCTTTGCAAATAATTTCTGAAGCTGCTAAATTTGTGGTATCCTCGGTGAARCACATGTCAGAACTACACACAGCTCACCAGTGGTGGCCTCTTCAGCCCTGTGTATGGGACACTGTACCTTCTCCCTCGTTCCCGGTAACATTTATTTTTCACATTTAAGGAGTGCCAGAGTCCTGCTTGTCACAGCTTTGAACTGCAAGTTCATAAACAACAAATTATCCACCACGACTCCCAGTACCCTTCCAGAATTGCTGCTTTTCAGGACAAAATCCCACATCCTTTAGCAATGTTCTGTGTAAACAATGCACTTAGCTTTACTTCAGGCCAGTTTYGTAAGCAGAAATATCTCTTTTGAGATCGGCATATATACTCAGAAAAGAAGAAAAGAGAAGCCTTGAGCATGTGAGCTCTCTTCATTTCTGTGTGGAAACAGATCAAAATCAGAGAGATATGGGCCTGAATATTGAAAAGCCCAGACACTAAGGCACTCATATATTACAAAACAGGAAGGGATGCATCTCTCATGTCCCTGGTGAAATATTTAACTAGTGGAGGATTATTGTATATTCTGTGACAGCTTTCCTCTCTCTTGTTGCCAGTTTGCTCTTGTTTTACATTGTCTTGCTAAGAGCTGTCCTTCAGCTAAAGAGGGCTTTTTGCATGAGATTTTGGGTTGGAGTGCTTTTCCAGTTAAATCCGTTGATCCAATATAAAAACAGTGCCTCTTCCCTGCCTCYGTTTTATACAGTTAAGCCACTACAGCTGCAACAACATTACTACTTTTAGCTGTATCAAATGTTTGTGTATTTGGAGTCAATTTACCAAATGATCTGAACAGCTGTCTTTAGATCAGMTCTGTCATCTGCAAGCTTTATCTAGAATMCTTTAAGGCTTGCTTCACAATTATATTTAATAATATCTTACTATTATTAAATATTTCAATACCTTTATAACTATTTATTTCTTGTTTCATCAAGTAGAAAAGTAGAACATTAAGATTGAGAGCAGATAATCTTTTCCCAAATCTCAAGTAATTTATGATTTCGGCACAGGTTATTTTAATTTCCCGSGTAGAAGTCAATCAAAAATAATGAATCTTGTTAAAGAAATTACTCTGGTTTTGCAGCTCCCTGATGTGTATTATGACATGCTGGAGAGAGGAAGTCTTGCTTAAATGTCTTTCATCTTGTCTATTTCATCAATATGAAACTATTCCTCTTCCTACAGACAAGCAGAGGAATTTTCTTTCCTCCTTCTTGAACTTACCAACTTGAGTTTCAGAGTTCCCAGTCCTTCAGCAGCTTAGCTAACAGCTAAGGAGATCACTTAATTCAATATCCAACAAATCCTTTCAGCATTTGATTAACTGGGGTACCTGAGGTGTCCAGTGACTGTGTGCTGACCTTCCTCGATGGACCAGGCATGTTGGCTGCTACAGAAAGCATTTTATTTCAGTGTTTCTCGTGGACTTAACTCAGTCTCATGGGCAAGTTGGTTCTTCCATCAAAGTGCAAGGTTAAACTGARCTTCTGTCAGCTGCTTAAAACAAATTAAACATTATGAACAGATATGGTGAGCTACAGAAAAAAAMCCCACTAATATTTGTGATTGCCAGTAGGCATTGTCAAAGTTCAATAGCAACCAGGCCTGTGCCTTGCTTGTTTCTGTACTGAAATTACTGAGGGAAACACCAATCAAATAATACTCATATGAAGACAAATTCACTATTAAGAAGCCAACTTTGTCTTTCCTTCCTATGATGTCATGCAAAGTATTTGTGACAGCAGTGTTTTCTCTACTCTTGGTTTTGATCAAATGATGCAGTGTCTCATGCAGAGATTTAATTGCATCTGATTACAACTGACCTACTCATCATTCAAGAATAAACAGAAAATGCATATTATTAATACCTCTGATTCACACTTTGTATAGTTATAAGTTTTACTTAAGAGGGAGTAGTTTGGAGTTTATAYAGCTCTTTACACAGGATACAAAATCATTAAAATACTGGTGTAATTTTATTTAGGAACATACATAAAGCATAATTAGATGATGGATGTGAATATTGCTGGTAAGAAAACAGGAACAATGTTGACTTAGACAGAAAATCATTAAGTGTGATGATTCAAATATACACACTTCGTAATAATAATCCAGTCTCCTCAATTCCTTTTATTTAAGGAKATAGTGTGCCAGTGTCAAGACTTTTAGTGTAAGTAGCCAGTAATGCTGTTATCATTTAGTAGTGTCTATATTTCCATTGAAAGACAGTAAAAGCATGAATAATAGAAGTTAATATCACCAGGAGAAAAATCCAAACAAACAAACTGRAGGAGCAAAACACCATCACTTCATTTGGACCCCCTATTCTGAACAAAATTTTGTGCCCTAGTCACAGGCTGTTATGGCTRTTTTAGACTGTTTCCAGCTTTGAAGTTCTATTCCCAGTAAGGAGAAAGAAAAAGAAAAAGGCAGAAAMCCCTAAGAAAGTGTAACTTTTAAGGACATGTGTTCAAAGACTAATTGCGTGTTCGCTTTGAACAAAAAAGAAAAAAAATTACAGGCTTCAGCTTTGAGAAACACCAGAGATCAGCTGAAGAGATGGGAGGAAATAAAATCAGAAGAAATGAATTCATTGTCAGAGCAGAGAGCACCTAGGAGAGGCTGATCAGAAAAGAAGTTGTGGAGTGAGGAACATAAGGGAGGAAAAAGCAAGAGACAAAAAGGAAATATGGAGGCAAAAGCAAACAGTTTTAGTAAAAGTGTTCCTTTTCCAAAAGGTGCTTTCTAAACAGATTACACTATATTTTAACCTTCGTGCACTTCCAAAACTAGTGTTCTGGGTAACTGGTCTTCTGATTGTTCTAAGTACACATTACATTTCTTTAATAAACCAGAAAGAAATTATTTACAACCAATTTTCTCAGTAAGGCTGATCTACATCTAGAAGTAGCTATGGAGTCTATGGAAAGACTGAAGCTTTTCACAATATTAGAGGTTTAGCTCTCTTTTACTGTACATTCTCTATGTGCCCTAAAAATACAAGGCTGGAATCTAATGTATATACAGAAAGTAAAAAGACCCCATTTTGAGGAGTGTGAGCCTTCAATGTGAGACTGAGGATTAAAGAAATCATCTATGTTGTTCACTTCCAGGATTTAGTAATTCGTACACAGAATAGCTCGAGATATTGCAAACTACAAAGAAAATTAATAGAGTCATAGAATCAAAGGACCATAGAACACCAGCTTGGAAGGGACTTCAAGGATCATCTGGTCCAACCTTCCCTGGCAAAAGCACAATCTAGACAAGATGGCCCAACACCCTGTCCAGCCAAATCTTAAAAGTGTCCAATGTTGGGAAATCCACYGCTTCCATGGGGAGATTATTCCAGTGACTGAATGTTTTCCTTGTGGAAAATTATCCTCTTGTGTCCAAGTGGAACACCCCCAGGAGTAACTTATACCCATTACCCCTTGTCTTTTCCATGTGACTCCTTGTAAAGAGAGAGTCCCCTCTTCTTTAAATACTGGAACATGGTGATAAGGTCTTCCCTAAATCTTCTTTTCTCTAGGCAAAACACACCCAGTTCTCTCAGCTTTTCCTCACATGCCAGGCATGCCAGTGTTTTGGTCCTCTTTGGGGCCTTTCTCTGGACTCTATTCAGCCTGTCCACATCTTTTTTTTTTTGCATAGTGGGCACCAAAACTTCACATGCTGTTCTGGCTGTGGCCTGAGCAGTGCTGAGTAGAGTGGGGTAATGCCTCTTTTATCTCTGCCTGTAATGTCCTTGTTGGTGCAACCCAGCATCCTGTTGACTTGTTTGCTGTAGCAGCAGCACTGTTTGCTCATCCTGAGCTTGCTGTCCACCAGGATCCACAGGCCCTCTTCCAAAGAGCTGCTCTTCAGTCAGGAGGATCCCAGTCTGTGCTGCACTCCTGGATCATGTTTTCCCAGGTGCAAAACCTTACATTTGTCCTTGTTGACCTTCATTAAGTTCTTGCTAATGTGATTTTCCAGCCTATCCAGGTCTTCCAGCAGAGTGGCTCTCCCATCTGAGGTGCCCACTTCCCCACTCAGTTTGGTGTCATCAGCAAACTTCATCAGGGTGTGCTTGATCCCAACATCCAGATCACTTAGGAAGATAACAAACAGCCTTGGGCCCAGTATCAATCCCTGGAGATCCCGCTTTTGACAGGCTGCCAGTTGGAAAAGGAGCTGTTTATCACCACCCTCTGTGTTGGCATCGACCTGGATTCTTGTTCCCAAGGCCTGGAAAAAAACAGTGTTGGTAAAGATAGAGGTGAAGAAAGTAAAGAAGGGATGGGTAGTGAATTAAATAGTGGGTGTTCTTGTGTGATCATGGTCCAGATGTGGCCAAGTAATAAGGACAAAGATGGAGAACAAAAAAAAAGAACAAAAGAAAATATTTGCATTTGAATGGAGGTCGTTTCAGGACCAAGCTCAGGAAGGAGGCTACTTTTGCTAGTGAGAATTTTCTCAGTGCTTATGCACCTATCTCTATCCTGGTAACTCAATAACCAGTCAAATGTTATGCAAAGCAGTACCTTTAAAAAACCATCAGGAGAAAATAAGGAACATTTGAACACTGAAATCCTGATTCTGCATTACTAAAAGCCATTTGAGTTTTCCTGTTGACCTCAGTGAGCATTAACATGCAGTTATATATTTCAACAGCAGTTCAGTTTCCATATAATCAAGACTGCAATGATTGAATGCTTTTCCTTCCCCTAAAAATCTGTCATAAAGAATGACTACATCAACAGCATTTAGTATAATGGAATTAGAGTCACCATGTTGCAGAACATTGTCATAGATTGATATTTCTTGCCTTGACATCAAGTGTTTTGGCTTTACTTCACCATTTTTCATATAAGGTAAGAATGCTTTGGTCTTGGGGTTTTTGTAGAAGCAGACTGTTATGCTGTAAAAATGTCCATGTCATTAGAATGAATTACTTTGTGATAGGGTCAAATGTGGCTTTTAAAAGGCAGAGTGGGATTTCCTTTGTATAGTTCAAATCTGAGGCCACAGGACTTGTATATTTGATCTGCCTGCAAATGGGTCTCTTGCAAAATCCTATAATAACAATAAATGCATCATGGAGATGAACTCATTCAAAAGCAAACCTCCCTTCACTCTTTCATGAAAAGCAAAGAAAACAATAAAAAAATCCCTTGTAGAGGTTATTTAGTTATCAGGATATAGATGTATAAGGATTGCTAGGAATTTATTGAGAAAATACAGATTCTCACTGTCAAAGGTGGACACAACATACATATCTGAACCTTGTCACGGAGGATGACTGTGCATGGTGTACCTGCAAGTGACTGGGACTGACATTATACAACCTTATAGAGTTTCCACGATATTTC